>JAFIRS010000896.1:0-507087 GCA_018342105.1 Gonioctena quinquepunctata | reverse complement strand
ATAACTATTTTATTATTGAAGATAGAAATACAAAATTTGGGGTTTGTGTATAATAGTTCAATTTAGATTCTTTGACATATTTACTTGCTTTACCATACTTCCGGTTTGACCGGAAATGACCCCAACTTTCGATTTTTTAATGGGACATCCTATATATTTTCACTTATTTCGATCGAGAATGACATTCTGAATCCAACAATACTTTATTCGTCAATATTTGACAAATTAAGCCATTTTTATTCCATTTTTTTTTCGATCTAGAATGCCATTGATCGTGTAAATCGCTTCATTCTTGATCAAGTAACATGGGAAAATACGACTTGGAGGCTATGACTTCACAGTCGTTTAAGAACTATTAAAGTGTCGCAAATTTAAAAGTGTTAAGGTTCTAATTTTTCAAAAGACCTCCTTGATACGGTAAAGTTCAATTTTTCAATTGTTGCGCGTAACATGATTAGCTGTCGGCAGTGATGTTCTGAATGTCACCTTACTTTATACTACAGTTTTTTGCAACACCCGCGGACTCAAACAAGAACATCAGACGTCCACCATCACCTAAGACGGAAAACGGGATTTTCGGCTCTAACAGAAACACAAGTAAACTCGTCCACCAACAAGGTCCATATGCTTTGTCCTGGTTACGAACTCCATTCTCGATTCAGGTTCAAAGGTGGAGTTTGCCTTTACGCCAAGGCTAACCTTTCATGCCAGCGTGAAGAGAGTTTGGAACCGAAAGACTTTGATGTGATGTGGTTCAAGCTATCTGATACCAAACTGACTAAGTTCCTCTGCTGCCTTTATCTATCACCTAATGAACCTTCATATAATGACCTCTTTGAGTTTTTATCACTCAAACTGGACTACATTCAGGAGAACCATCCAACAGCTGAAACCATAATCATGGGAGATTTTAATGTACATAACGCTGCCTGGCTCAAATTCTCTAACAAAACAGATGATGCAGGTCGTCAAGCCGAGGCCTTCGCCATCACTCATGGCCTAGAACAACTGGTCGAGCTACCAACCCGCATCCCTGATGTCAACAACCAGTCTGCCAATACACTAGATCTTTTCCTCACCACCAATCCTGACCCGTATAGAATAGAAGTTTGTGCCCCACTTGGAAACTCTGACCACACCCTCATCTCCACAACATGCTCTTTCCATTTACCATCGAGCTGCACAATACCACCCCGTCTCATGTGGCATTACAATTCGGCTGACTGGGAAGGTCTTCGTATGTTTTTCTCAGCTTTTCCCATGGAAGAGAGTTTGTTTCTCTTCAGTAGATCCAACACGATGTCTGAGACAATTTCTGAAATCATCATGTTGGGGATGCAAACTTACATACCGAATAAAAGAAGAACATCATCCGATAAGACCTGGTTTAACAGAAACTGCTCTAGAGCTGTGGCTTCCAAACAGGCAGCATACCATCGATGGCTAAAAAATCCGGGCCCTGAGACCAGAGCAGCATATGTCGAGGCTAGAGGCATATGTAAAGAGACAATAGAAATCTCAAAAGATGCCCACAAAGCCAAAATAAGATAAAAACTTGCTGAATGTCCTAACGGATCCCGTTATTTTGGTCTTTCCTAAAGCTGTGGAAGTAATTTCACTTCCAGCTCATTTCCTCCCCTAACCAAAGAAGATGGAACACTAGCAACGACTGCCCAGGAAAAAAGCCAACATCTTTGCGCACCTATTTGCTGGAAATTCCACCTGGATTCATCGGGAAAACAACCCCGAACATTACACCTATTGACAGTCACATGCCGAGATCACCTTTCGCCAACGTACTATCAGAAAGATTTTGTGGGTCTCAACACCAACAAAGCCTGTGGATCTGACGGAATCCCGCCGATTGTTCTCAAGAAATGTGCCCCTGAACTAACACCTGTTCTTTGCAAGTTGTTCAACCACTCTTACAATTTGGGGGGATTTCCGTCCAATTGGAAAATTGCAAGAGTACAGCCAGTCCCTAAAAAGGCAAAAGGCCCCTACCTAGCAACTACAGACCTATCGCACTGCTATCTATTATTTCAAAGGTCATGGAAAAGCCATCAACATCGAGCTCATGAAATATCTGGAAGACTCAGGAATTGTCAACGATAGGCAATATGGCTTCCGCCATCAGAGATCAACTGGTGACCTGCTCGCTTACGTCTCACATATATGGCAGCTATCTATTGAAAGCATGGAGAAACTTTAGCTGTGGCTAGATATCTCCAAGGCGTTCGATCGAGTTTGGCACCAGGGACCCTCGCCAAGCTTCCGTCTTATGGCTTTGCCCTCAGCTGTGTTCTCTGCTTGCTAGTTTTCTCTCAAACAGGTTCTCCATGTAGTGGTCGATGGAGTTTCATCTGACACTCTACCATAAATGCTGGTGTTCCGAAGGATCCATTCTCGCACCAACACTATTTCTACTTCACATCAACGACCTGTTGAAAGCAACTTCATGTCCAGTACACAGCTTTGCTGATGATAGTACCCTCCATACCGCTTCTCTTCCAGGGCCCCTATATCAGCCCGTGAAACCAGGAATGAACGAGGAAGAAATGTTAATAATATAAATATGGACTTGGCAACAATTCTCGAATGGGGATCTAATAACTTGGTAGAATTCAATGCAAACAAAACACAAGCATGTCTTTTCTCTAGAAAGCCGATCTCACTGTGCCTAACAAACTTTGTCAGAGTAACCATACCACTGAAGCCATCCATATCGATGCTTGGTATTACTATCAGCAAAACCTTTTCCCGGGAAAATCACGTGAGGTCCATTGCCAAAAGTGCATCCCAAAACTTGGTTTTCTGTTTCGTGCCAAGAGCTATTTCACCCCAGTCAGCTGCTTATGATCTATAAGGCACAGATCCGACCTGTCCTGGAATACTGTTCCATATTTGGAGTGCGGCACCTAAACATATCCTGAGGCTATTGGATTCTGTCCAAAAGGGCAATTCGTCTCGTCGGTGATGCCTGCTTACAAACTCGCTCACTTGTCTGGAACACCGTAGAAAAGTTGGCGATTTGTCTCTATTTTATAGATATTTTCATGGGCGATGCTCTTCTGAAATATCAACAATCGTTCCTGCTTTGGCAGTCTCTTCGAGATTAACCCGTCAAGTTCAGTCATCACACCCCTTCGTGGTCACTTTGGAAACCTGCAGAACATCACTTTCCAAAGACTCGTTCATCCAACGAACAGCGAGGCTTTGGAACTCATTGCCTAGGGAGGTGTTCTCCGAGGCATACAACCTTCAGAAATTTAAGAAGAACACCAACTCCTACCTTCTTTCCCTAGGTTCCCACGATGTTCTCTGAACATTACAGGATATCCCTTTTCGTGGGAACCAGAATATAAAAAAAAAAAAAAAAAAGTTCTTCACGAGTAGCTGATGCTGTGTTATACACTTACTTTTTAATTGGTCCCCAGGAAAAAAAAATCTAGCGGAGTAAGATCTGGTGATCTAGAATATGAAAAAGAAATAAGTACTATATTATGAAAAAATATGACACCTTTAGAATATTCCTCGCAGGCCACTGAATGGGTCCAAAAGTGCCAATCCACTTTTCTGGGAAGGTGTCATTCAGATGTTCTCTCACGACTTGATAATTGTGTATAATTCACTTCACTGACGATGAAGTTATTGACATTTTCTTCTGGTTAATTTCGCAATTTCCTCTCCAGTTTTGGAAAATAATGCCGAGTGGGATGGCGACGATTAGGGAATCTCTGAGCATATCGAGCTGCATCAGCTGCATTTTTTCTTTGCTTCTCCATAAATTAGCAACATGTCAATTTTCTCGTTTCTTGTATAATTTTCTATATCAAATTATAAACCACAAATAAATTATTGAAAGTGACAGCATATTAATTAGCCTATTTGTTTAGGTAGTCCTAGCAACAGCTTTAATTGTTTGTCACGGATAACTAGAATAACAGGACTCAGTGCATAAGTATACCGAATACGTATTATTTGTTATTAGGTTTGATCGCTTCTTGCAATTATTCAGGAAAATAGTGAAAATAAAATGAAAGTGTGTGGTATCAAATTATTCGCAAGAAAATGATCTTTCACGAAAAGCCGACGAGCCACCCCTTTCCATTTGAAAAAATCAAGTTAACTGGAAAAATTCATATTTGCGACTTTTAAATCATTTTTAAAACGATTGCGAAGTCATAGGCCTCAAAGTCGTATTTTGCCCATGTTACTTGATCAAGAATGAAGCGATTCACACGATCCATAGCATTCTAGATCGAAAATGAAAATTGGAAAAAAAATGACTTCATTTGTCAAATATCAACAAGTGAGTTGTTGTTGGATTTAGAATGTCATTATCGATCGAAATGAGTAAAAATATATAGGATGTCCCATTTGAAAATCGAAAGTTGGGGTGATTTCCCGTCAAACCAGAACTATTACAAAGCGAGTAGATAGTCAAAAAATGTAAATTGAACACAACCCCCAAAATTTCGTTTTTCTATCTTCAATAATAAAAAAAGTTATAGGGGTGAGCCAACTTAGAGAATCTATAAATATATAGATAATCACAATAAGTGGTGAGTTTATTATATAGATACATAGATTCATTCATCCCTTGAGCTACATTATATAGATGGAACAGGTCATATTTCTAAGGAACATATAAAATGTATAAAATAATTATTCAAGTTACTGTGAAATAAAAAAATTAATAGTAATAAATGATATGATAACACATTAACAGGTCAGGTCAATGGAACTTACACATATGAGTATCAGTACCGCATGAAATGTGATACATGTTGTGAAACAAACGCGTTCATGATGATGTAGATGAAAATAAAATAACAAAATAAATAACATATTAAAATACATTAAAATAAATTTGTCCCAATGAAAGTGATCCGGCATTACCTCCAGTGTGAATTCGTCTACTGTGTAAACACATTTTTCTGCTAGGAATAGTTTCAACTGTTTTTTAAAAACATGAGATGACAGTGTCTTTATATCGCTGGGAACATGTTATAGAGACGGATACCAACAAACATAGGAGACTTTTCATACTTTGCATGAGTTGTTTTGGGTAGTAAGCATATTGTTATTCCTGGTATGGTTATTATGGATTTCTGATCCCGACTCTAGTTGTCTTCAATTTTCATGGATATACGTTAATGTTTTCAAAATAAACGTACACGCAATACTTGGTATTTTATTTTGATGAAAAATCTCTCTACATGACGTTTTGTAATCTAGATTGAAGATCAGTGTCAGCAATTATTTTTGTTTCGTCCCATCACTTATGTTATTAGGTGGATCATTCACATATAATAGAAATATCAGTGGCCCAAGAACACTGCCTTGTGGTGTCCCAGTTGTTGCCGGGATTTTATTTGACATTTTGTTATTCTGTTTCACCTAGGAATATTTATTTGTCAAGAAAGATACATCTAACTGATTAATGTTCCTTCGAATACCCAGGTGAAACAGTTTTTCTGACGCGAATTTAAGTGTCGAAGGCTCTACTTAAATCGAAGAAAATTCTTATCACAATGTTTTTTCTATCAATTAAATCATGTACTTGTTGTACAAAGTTAAACGTTGCAGTTTCTGTCGAGTGTTTGTTTCTTAACCCGAATTCGCACTTTGTCATTAGATCAAATGGTTCCATGTAGTCGTTTATTCTAGGAGATATAATTTTTCAAAGATCATTGAGAATGTACTGATTATAGAAATGGGACGATAATTTTCTATGTTTTTACTGTCACCATTTTTCAGTATAGCGACAAGGACCGCAATTTTAAGCATGTCAGGATATTCTCCAAAAGAAAAATATAAGTTTATAATATGTCCTATATATCCACATCTGATTTTATGAACATCCTGTTCATATTTTCAACAAACCAATATTCTATAACTACAGATAGTATATACAGGCATTCGTTAATATTTTTTGTAGAAACTTCATCTGGTCCTGTACTTCTTTTTTCGCTAACGAGGCTATAACTAATTCCAATTCATCCGTAGTGACTCGTTCAAAGAACAAGGTTGAGTTTGGCGTTTGGCTTCGTAGTACAACTTCCTCGATCAGTCCCCGGGAAATGCGTCCTAATTTTTTCATCAATTATTGTTGTGAAATACTCTCCGAATGTTTCCACGACTTCTGCTTCGGTACTGATTGTCTTATCACTATGACTTAGTATTATACATTTGTTTTCATCATTTTTTTGTGGTTGTTTTATCACATTCCAGAGAGTTTTGGTTTTATTATTAGATTTCTGCACTTTTTTCATGAAATGATTAATTTTTTTCCCAACGTATTTCATTTTCAACACCTTTCTTGGCTACCATATGAGCGGTCTGTTCAGAGTGTTCCTGTTTTCTCAGATGATTGAAGAGTTTGAGATCATCAATTTGTTTTTTTAATGAAGTGGAAATGCATCCTCAAAGCACCCATGAAAATGTTCCCAGAAAACACTGAAAGCTTCATTGGTATTGGTGAAGGTTGCGGTTCTAAAGTTTTTTAGGAATCCCCTTTCACCGGTTAGAAGTTTCCTAAACTCAGCTATAGAGAATTCGTTAATTTTTCTAAATTCGTAGGCTTCAGTATGGTTCTTTATGTTTGTTGGGATTATTTTTATTTTATTTTTCCAAATAATTGTGAGTGATGATCCGATAGGCAAGATCACAGTTCCTAGGGATTAGGCTGTTTCTATTGACGTTAGTTAATACATAGTCAATACTACTGATAGTTTCGCGATCACCCCAATGACCAATTCTTGTTGGTTCGCCAAAAAGATATACAGTGCTCGTCTAAAGTCCGTTCCTCCAACCCTACTAATTTTTGAACCACCTGGTATATCGCAACAAAATTAAATAGGAGATAAAACCCTACTCTTCCATGGAATCACTGAGCCATCCTCAATATTTTTTTCAAATAGAACACCCCGTATATTATTCAATTTTAGAAATCTGCTCATAATTCTCAAGAGTTTTCTCCGATACACTTTACTCCTGAATTCAATTGTTTTCGAAATATTAACGTTTGAAGAGTGACATTTTGGTCATTTGAAATCCAACCACAAATACTAATGTTGCTCTCAATCAAGTTTGGAAAAAATCGTTGTCGCGGTAACATCTTCTTTACTGTCAAACTGAACTGCGAACTGTCAAATAGTCCGTTGAGCGCCTAAATCCTTTTATGAAAAGTGTGATCATGGCTAGTAGTTTAGACGATAAATTTGAAGCAGTTTTGATATTTGGAGATGCTAAGAAATTATCATCTAGCAGTCCCTATGTTTAATGATAGATTTTCCAAGAATCCTATTTCGAGGTCATATCTGCGCAAACTTTTAAATAAGCTCCAAGCAACTGGTACGCTGAAAGATGCTCCAAGATCAGGGAAACCGCCTCTTTCAGAAGAAAAAAAGGTAGAAATTGTTGCTGAAATGGTAATCAATCCGACTCAGTCGACGTCTGCAGTTGCTGAATTCTGTAGAATAAGTTCAAAAAGTGTCCAAAGAGTCCTGAAAAAGAAAAGTTTCATCCCTATGAAATGAAAATCCTGCATGCTTTCACGGAGGATGATCCAGACCGAGAGTTAAATTTGTGAGTGGTTAACAAGAACAATTGAAGGACAACGGGGCTTCCAAAACGTTGTATGTTTCGCAAACGAATGCACGGTTTTTCAATGGAAAAGTCAACAAACAGAATGTACGATACTGGGTCGATACTAAGCCGCATATTTTAGAGAGGGACATACCCAGTTTACTAAAAAGGTGAATGGTTGGCGGGATTTTGGGAATCGCGTTGTTGGACCGATTTTCATCAGAGGAAATCTTACAGGAGTTCTTTACAGAAATATTTTAGAAACTGAAATTGAACTTCGAATAAGAGAAATTGTATTAAACAATCAGGAAGAGTTTGGAAATCGTGAAATCATATTTCAGCAGGAGCACCTCCCCATTTCGATACAAACTTTCCTGGGCGATGGATAGGTCGCAGGGGAAGTACAGAATGACCACCAAGATCTCCGGATCTCACACCTCTAGTTTTTTTCTTTCGAATGCCAAACAATAGAGGAGTTGGAACGCAGAATAATAGATACATGTGAAGGAATAGATGAACAGACTTTCATCAACGTGAGAGAAGCCATTTATAATAGAGCACATTATTGTCAAGATTCAGGAGGGGGCCACATTGAACACTTGATGAAATAATTGTTGGGGTTAAATGAAAGTGTTAGTCAAAAATAAATTATAAGATTTCAGCTAACTAATTTGTTTTGATTCTGAATTTACAGAACACATTCGTAGGCTTCGAGATTTTCCGGTAAGCGGTACTGTTTATCCTTAATAAACTATCTTTACGCCTCTCATTAGTCAAATTCATTAAGAGATTCAACTACAAATTAATAACAACGTTCAGTTAGCAAAATGTTTTATCGAAAGTGACAAAAATCCATAATTTATTTTAAACCAGAATGACACTTTTCAAACGTTAATATTTCGAAAACAATTGAATTTAGGAGTAAAGTGTATTAAAGAAAACTGTTGAGAATTATGAGCAGATTTCGAAAATAAAATAATATACTATTCAATTTTTTTATTGAAGATGGCGCCCAGCCGCCATTTCAAAACTTTTAGCTGTGATTTCATGAAAAAGTAGGTTTTTATCTCCCATTCAAGTCCTCCAAATTTCGTTGCGATATACCAGTTGGTTCAAAAATTAGTAGGGGGGGGGAACGGACTTTAGACGAGCACTGTATAAAACCATATGAATCAATTATGTCATACAGAATTATTACATCAATATTTCTTGTTAGACTGTCAATGTTGAAGTCCCCACATATAAACACATTTTCGAATGTTTTGCAATCTTTGCTAATAGAGATGAAAGTTGCATTAGGAACAAATTTACATTGCTGTTTGGTGATCTATACACATATTATGGCAGTATTTTCTCAAATGAAATGGCAGAACATTCTAATGCCAATTCTATTCATAGGTTATATATATATTCTACATTTAGACATTCTTTTATAACACTATTTTTATGCATGAATAATGGATCTTCCGTGCTTGTGGAAGAGTCTACTGAATCTACTGATTACCCTATGGGCTTCAAGATCAATAATTGATCTTTTTTGCCAAATGTTCACTAAGACAGAGAAATAATGGATAATATCAATCATGAATTGTTCAATCAGGTTTAATTTGTTTGTCAAACACTGTACATTTGAGTTGAAACATTTTTATAGACTAATAAATATAATATTTACTAAAAATATTATAAACTAATATGGCCAATAGCAATATAAAAAGTATAATAGGCTATTTGTAAACTGAATGCAGCTTTATGAAATTGTTAGCACCTAAAATGAGATTTTGTCACTACTACTATTGCCCTAAAAAAATATGAAAAACAATACTATTTTGTAGTGTTTTAAAATAGGGGGATATTCCACTCGCCTAGGAGGGTGCTGAAATTTCATCCTGAAGTGCCCGGGGACATTTCCCGGCATTCAGTGCGAATAATGATCAAAGCAACATGATAAATTTCATTAAGAAAACGCGCTGAGGCGAAAAAAGTCACATAAACATAGGTAGACGTGCATGAAGGGATGTTCCTCGACCACGTCTGGTATGTCTTTTTCATTATGCCGTTTTATTCATGATGAAATATTTCATGTTCGCTGACACTTATTTAGCCTGCAAAAAATGGTAGGATTATTTCCGTCATGTGAGTTGATTCCGTTGGGATGTATTAGAGGCTTCCCTGGTTGTGAAATAGATTGAGCTTGAATATTAATCAACAGTGAGATATTTTCATTACACCGGCCGACAAATAAAAATTTTTGGAACGTTGTTTTCATTTGAGTGTTAAAATATCGTTAATTTTGAGTGTTCTGAACACAGAAATACCACCATATTTACTCTGTCACATCAGGTTTTTCTATGAAAGGAAAAAAATGTTAATTTTTTTTTTTTTATTATGTTACGAATACGTCCCAACAAACATTATAGGTAAAATTTACGTCATTTCGACCTTCGAATAGGTCAGCGCCCTAATTGGCGAAGGTAATTATTACGTTATAATTACCTTAAATTTACCATTATGGGGAAAAAAATTGAAGTAATTCAGAAGTCGAAATTTGGGAAATTAAGACATTTCTCCTTATAAGTTGAAGGCATAAATAGGTAAAATTGCCTCCAGACTAGTCGACTGATGGTAAAATGTAGTCATTTTTACCAATTTCAGGTTATAAACACTGTAATGAAACAAACAACAAACAATGGCAGGTCAGAAGAAGATGATAAAAGTTTACTGTATATTGTGTATCTTAACCTACATGCTTATGCGTGAAAGCGTTGAAGTTGACATGAACATGGCGTATGAAGAAAAAATTGTCAATAAACGTATAGCAGATAATGCAATAAGTGATGGTTTCGCATCCACACCTAGCTGTGATTTCATTTGCGATACAAACTTTTCTGTGATAATGTTGATTTTTACTCGTCTAAAACAAGTGGGCCCATCAAATTATTAGATTTGTATGAAAAAAAAACATTAATTCATGTCTACTTTGACAACTTTTTCCATCAAACACTTCAAAAACTGATTTTATAGATGAAGTATGTGTGTACATATCATATTCACCTATTTTTTGACTACCACTCATTAAAATGTGGTCGATTCGAGAAAATTATGTATTATTTTACAATGGCGGAAACGGTTCAAACCGAAAAAATATGGCGTAGATTCCATATGGACCTATATGTCGAAATTCCTTAAAATTTTGACTATGAGAACACATAGACTTTGTTCAAAGTCGAAAGTAACCTTTATTCCTGACTTTGAAGTCCATTTTCCTTATCTTGGGATTTCAGACCCTTTCACATTGTGGTCACGTGATGAAATACAATATATGTTATTGGATGCATTCTATACCTTTCGTTCTCTGGATGGATTGCGAATCGTGGATAATAAATTTATATTTTACTTATTCTATGTTCTGTGCAGAAACACCAAATGTCAATGCGGGGTGAAAAGTCAATATGTTTTGCTAATGTTAATGGTAAGGCCAAGTAACCTATAGTTACTCAGAGAAATGGATATTGACTAGAAAAACCCCGTAATGAGGTTCATTCTGAAATTAAATCCATCAGTAATGTTGATAATAGAACGCGATATTTATATTTCAGTGCACATCTTCCCAGAATAGAAACCATGATTAATGTTATTGTTAATGAGGGAATCTCTTCCGAAGAGAAATAGCCCATCATAACTTTTCAAATATAAAATGGTGTGTTGTGATTGCTGAATAATTTTGATTTGACATTTCTGGTTCCGCATTTGGTGCCCGGAAATATAAAATTTATCAGCCAACTGTAAATACCATTAAAAAATCGACCAATTATGATTCGCTTGATTTTTACTTTTCCGAAACCACAATGATTGGTTTTAAAATTTCGAAGCCATGGAAACTCATCATTTCAACACATCAATCTCTTATTTTTGTTAAAATCAATTTTCTATTTGATTTGATTTTTTGCGTATTCAATACCATTTTTCATCCATTTACTTCAAAAGGATGAACTTCATTGAATTCCATTTTGTCGCTGCATCATTAAAAACGTCGCGGCTGTAGTTTACCGCTGGCGACAGAGGAAGCTTTCTGAACGCAGCCCATTTATTGTTCAGTATCTCTACCGACATGACCTGAGACCAACCAAAGTTTAGGTTAAGCTTTCATGTTTTATTTCAATAATGGATGAGTGTTTTAAAATAGTTGCCGTCATAAAAAAGACGAAGCAACACCCATAGTTGAATACTCCTATGTACCCAAATTTGGGAACAAAATGGAGAGTGTTCTACCAACTGCTTGTATGGAACTTTGCGACAAGGCCCAATGTCTGAACTCCTCTAACAATGGGAGGTTATCTTCCAAGCTTTGTGCCTTATTCCCATTGAACTCATCGTCTTGTGATCCATATTTTTCCCCGGTATCATCATCGGTAAAAGCAATTTCTTACTCTACATTAATTTCTGTAGTTGATGATGACTGAGTGGAAGATGATGGCTCTTGATCTCTGGACATCGGAAAGTATAGGATGGTTTCGATTATATTTTCATTTGTTCTCATTCTGGCAGTAATCGATAATAGTTGGTGGTATACCTGTATGGTTTACTAACTCTATTCAAATTTTTCGCTCGGCATTTTATAGATTTCTAGAATGTAGGCACAATAAAAAAAATTAAAGGAAGTGAATTGTATCATGTCATCCCATCTGAATCGACTTGGTTTTTAATATCTGATGATAGACTAAGTTACTTTGAGGATTTTATTTCAGGTAACTTTTGACTTCGTTGTAGACATTTAGTCTGATTAGACAAATATTGTGGTAATCTCGCCCCCATTGTAGAGCAGTAGGTATAAAATAGGTCAAGAAATGTCCAGGCAACTCCTTCAACAATTGTGCCAAAATAGGTAATAAAGAGTATATAGTAGACCCGTTTACTGACTTGTCAATTCCCACTATATGAACACACATGGGGTAATAATCAGGTAAATATTCACCAGAAGGTTTTTCCTGAGAGTTCCAAGTATTTTGAACACATTTTGCTGGTTACCTTTAGGTGAAATTTAACTAGTAAATAACTCTATTAACCCATGAGGCTGTGAAGGTATATTTGAGTCCATAACAAGTAATTTCATACTACGCACTACGCCTATTAAGTTTTTGTTTTTGAAGGAGATTTGGTGCTCTCAATTATGGTTTTTATAACTCCAATTATAACTTTGGAGTTAGTCAGTACTTGAAGGTAAAATATTCGGTCAGAAATGGGTAAATTCGGACTTCTTGAAGCCGCTTTACCCCACTGCTTGGTATAATTTTCCTATAATCTTAGTTGGGGTATATTTAAACATTTATGAAGAAAACAGCAAGTACAATCATTACTATAGGACTATTGAGAGTGATTTCTTGTGCGCTTTTCTGTAAAATTACGTCTGGGTGTGATTTTTTTGTGAATAGCATCAGGAATATCAAGTTTCAATGACCAGCAGTAATCAGCCGTCATATTCACATTCCATCGACCTTGGTACCTTGTTTCCATAGTTTTGGTGACTTGATGAAACCGTTCTTCCTGTTCTTCACTAAAATCGCCAAGATTCTCAGGAAAAAAATCCAGATGTGTATCTAGAAAGTGGAGTTTTATACTCATATTGCAGCCCAATTTTTTATATTCATCCAATAAAGTTGCCACGATATTTTTATAGTCAGGGTGTTTTTGATTCCCTAAGAAATCATAAACAACGTTTTTAAAAGCCAGCCAAGCTTCTTATTCAGTAGTATCCATTGTTGCATCAAATTCCCCGTCTTTCATCAAAGATCTGATTTGTGGTCCACCCCTTCTTTTATTTTTACATTGGATAATCTTGGGAATTTTTGACCCAGGTATTTAAAACCATCATTGTCTTCGTTCAAATTGTTTCATCATTTGAGTTGTATTTCAAAGCCAAAATAAGCATTATATGCATTTTGCACAAAATCAACGATTTTTTGTTTTTGCTTTGAAGTCATAAAATTTCCACAAATGTAACAAAATGTATCCAGACTATTTTGACACTTTCTTGAAGATATTTCGTTTTGGGAATGTTCAGCTACAAATCATTGATAATATTCAATAAATATGAAAAGTAAAACACTAACACTTTTTTTAAATAAACAGTAATATTTCAGTATAAATTTTGTAAACAAAGTTACTGTAACGGCTTATCCTCATGTAACGCCTAAATAACTGGGTGTGTCGCTTCTGCAACTAATAGGTTTTCTCACAAGAGGTTGTACAATTTGAAAAAAGAGCGCCAAAACTTTATAATTTAACTTATTTTAAATAAAATAAATTAAATTGCCAATATATTAATTTTATCAAAAACCTGACGTGTTACGAAAAAATGAGATCTGGTCTCATCGTCAGCACCACAAAATTGGTAGAAAAAACTAATAATATTTTAATAAAGGAAAATCATGTCGGCCAGTGTTATGGGATGACAGAAGTAGAGGAGCAATATTGCCAGATTGATTGCCGGATTAATCTGTTTTGTAACGTTCACCATCGTTTTAATATCAAATCTTAGCCTCCACCCCTTCTTTTGGTCATTGGTGAATAATTTGAAATGCACTGGAATATTGAAGGTTCTCATGCAGTTATCTATATATCGGAATTGGTATATTTGTTTTATTTTGAGTAATTGATTTATCTAACAACTTTTAGAATACCAACCAATATTAGTATCGATAAATACATGAACAAAAATGGCATAATGCTATACAATATAATTCGTTTGTGAAAATGGATTTACATTGGTGATACATCAAGATCAATGATAGTGCGTGTGAATGAACATAGGAATCAAGCTTGTTTTGAAAATTATTGGCGACCGCAGTGTAGAAATTAAACCTGATTATGGCTGCATATCAAGGAATCCTTATATGGATAGCAAGTGAAAACAATTATAGGAAGAAAGCCTGAGAAATAGCAGAGTTGTGACTAACTGATTCTTTCTAGAAACGCAATCTCATTTTTTTTGACACGAATCAAAAGAGAACACTGGAAGGAATATTGAAAACGAACAGTTATATCGGTTAGTCTCTGTGAACAGAAATATACCGTTTTTGTGCTAATCGATATGGGAGTTTTTTGAAATAACATTTCTAAAATTCATTCGAAGATTCAACCTTAATTTTTTCGAAAACAGCTGCTCTCATCGACACAGGAGTGCTTATTTATGATAAAACACGAGTTTTTATAATTTCTAATCGAAATCTCAATAAGTCCTGTTTTGATTGCCATTTAAGTGTTTTTGTTGTGGTTTTTCTAACTTTGTTTGCAAGTGTTGGAGTTTGGGTAGTGCCCTGGAATGTTTTTATCCGCCAGTCAGGGTTGTACTTGGCATTATCGGATACTGGGGGGCATATTTTCCAGATGTCCAGATTTCTTGAACTACGATTGAGTCGATAAATCGAAAAAAAACTCATCATTAACTAACATTTATATAATTTTGCTCAATGATCACCAAAAAAGATGTCTCCAAAGACAACGAACTCCCTGGGGAATTTTTTGGGTGGGTATTTACCTAATTTTAACCTCGAAGAAATACCAATAATTTTCACAAAACGACTACGTCTTGAAAGACCTTTTGAAAAACAGTTTAATATGATATAAATAAGTGAGCATTCTTCATCTTTGAACCTGCATTTCAGCGTATTTTATAGAATTATTGATAGAGATGGTAAACAGGTCGAATATGACTACTTTGTTAGTTTCCATTTTTTTGATAATAACTTGATTTCCACAGTGGCAAAAAAACTGCGGCAAAAATCAGTTGTTCACGATCTTGGAAATATGAATGCTTTTCAAGAATTAGTCGAAAGAAATCAGATAATATTAATATAACATAATGTTGATTAAGTAAAAAAAAATTAATGTATAAGGCAATTCCATAATGAAAATGAGAATTAATCTAGCGTATGTAGAACATTTTTCCTGACAAGTAAAGTTTCAATTTCCACATCATTTGGCAATACGAGTACCAACAAATTTAGGAGATTTTTTATATTTATCGTGAAGATATATTCCTGTAGTGATCATATTTTCACTCCTCATATCAGAATTATTCAATTATGTTCTCATTTGTGGGAGATTTTCGTTTTCATGACAAAATGAACAAACTTGTAACCGTCAATAGTATATGTTGTTAAGAAGTCTCCCTACAGGAAGTATATCAATTTCAACAGTTCTTTTTGCTTCATGAAAATCATCTCTGATCCAGTAGCAATGTTGTGGAAGTCATCGAGTGAAACATGATAACGTACTGATATCTTTCATTTTGTATCTATCTTACTTACACTTGAGAGATTTCATCAGGTAATATGATTGATTCAATTTCCTATATGTAGAATCTATATATTCTTGGCAAGTGATAGGCAATCTATATATTCAAGAAAACTGAGAAATCTAAGATTGGGGTAAGTAGAGTTCAAAAGGAATTCTGAAATTGCATGCATACTGTTTTGTTGAAGTTCACAATAAGTGAACAGTGGTCGATAATTCTTTTGATATTTTTGTTGTCGCCATTCCTCAGTGTGGGCACTAGAGCGGCATTTTTGATTAAATCAGGATATTCTTCAAAAATAAATAAATGAATTCAATATTAGTCTGTTAGTATTTCAACAATTTTTGTAGAGACTTCATCACGTCCTATGCTTGTTTTTATTGGGTAATGAGGCTGTCACTTTTTTTAGATCGTCTTCCGTAACAAGTTTGGAGAGCATCAGGAGTAGCCACAATTTTGGAAAAAAAATCGAAAAATGTCGACAATTAATATTAACTTTCAAACCGTAGAATATCAAAATCATGTTTGTAAAAAATTAACATTGGCCACTATACTGAACAATGATTCAACTGAACAATGTTCTCAGTGCATCGCAGTTATTGAATGTCTATTTTGCAATCGTTTACGCTCATATCTCATATAAAATAATACTATGGGGTTGCGCAACAAATGCAAATATAATTTTCATATCTCAAAAAAAAATCATGAAACTTAAAACCAACTGAAACCTGTAGGTAAGCCTCTCTCAAAATTATATCATGTAGGGAATTATATATATATATATATATATATATATATATATATATATATATATATATATATATCCCGATACGAAGTGATTTCAATATTTTTGAGGAGATTAGAATGCTCCACTGTTTTAAACAAATTTTAATGTTTGACTTGTCAGATATCACTATTGTGATCTCAAGGATGAATAATTTATTTATTTATTTTATCATTGAATTGAGTGGAAGAAGAGAAGTCTGTTCCACAATAAATGAAGGCATTTATTTCTACCAAAGAAATATGCATTTCGACAATGTCAATTGTCATCAGTCCCTCTAAAATTAACATGGAAAATACAGGCGTTCATAAAAAAATATAATCTAAAACTTACCACAAAACTAAACATAACTTAGCAATCACAAAATTGGAACGTTCACTGATGAGAAATACTGATGAGATTAAAACTTTTCATCTCATCAGTAGACGTTCCAACTTTGTGATTGTTAAGTTATGCTTAGTTTTGTGGTAAGTTTTAGATAATCTTCTTAGTATGAATACCTGTATTTCCCATGTTAATTTTTAGAGTGGCTGATGATGATATTTGACATTGTCAAAATGCATAGCATATCTCTTTGATAGAAATAAATGCCCTTTTTTTATTGAGGAGCAGACTTCTCTTCTTTCACCCAATTCAAAACTAACTCCACCTAGGTATGGACTATTTAAAAAAAAATTATACATCGTGAATTTATGCATGATAGAATGAGCCATAGAACCACAATTTGTTTTTGCTGAACAGCGCTCGTATCTGCAAACGAAAATACGAAGATTCACAGTTTCTCTTAGTTCATTCAAATCCACCCATATTTTCATGGTTGTCAATAAAAAACATAATACACAAGGATATGCAAGGATCGGAGAATGCTCTTTGTTACGCTTGAACTCGTATTCATTCTTTGTATAACACATTGATATAACGATGTCTCCTTATCTTTATTAATGACAATATCATTTCAGGTATGTCCTTCCCGTACGTAAACATTAGGTATTTTCTTTCTTCTTCCGCTCCGATCTAGTGACACTACACTCAGCCCTCTTTTGTTTCCTTAATCGATTTGCTTGACTGCTGACACATTCTGTTACATTTTCCTCAGTGGCGTACTGAGGCGGCAGTTTTTATCAAAAATAAAAATAATCGGAAAGCAAAGTCCAAGATAAACAGCTCCCGAATTGCTGACTTGATTTTTTTGATGTATTATAATGATAATACATCTTCGAAACTACAGATGAAACATGTGGTACCCCGAGGTTCTGTCCCGGACCCTGTCCTTTCCTTAATCTACAATAATGATTTCCCAGGCATATTTGAAAATATAGATTCCATATTATTTGCTGACGACATAACCATAGTAGGCAAACACACTAACCTAATAGAACTCAATTAATGGATCACGCACAGTCGATAGCCAAGAAATGGTACTCTGCGAACAAATTTTGCCTGATTGTTCAGAAAACTGAAAATCTAACTTTCACACTAAGATCGTCAGAAACTGAATCTATTTCTTCTGAGAAAATTCTCCAAATGTGTTGGTGAAGCTTGTCTAAAAACCGCCTATTACGGGCTGATACACTCTGTCATATGCTACTGTATAATTGTGTGGGGTCACTCTCTACATACTGAGCTAGTATTCAAACTCCTGCGGAAAGCACTTCGTATTATAACACATCAATCTTCATATTACAATGTCTTTTTCACGTGAAAAAATTAGTATAAATATATTACCCATCAGCAAGTATATAATTATAATAATCGTAATCGTCAGAATATAGTTACATAATTTCACAGGCTGAAAAAAACTAAAGATGGTGATAACCATTATGGCGTTACCATGTTCAACGTTCTACCGAACTCAGTCAAGGTATTGAACTTGAAAACCTTTGAGAAGCAAATTAAGCTGTACTTGATTCGAAATGCATTCTACTCATTCGAAGAATTTCTGACTGCTGATTTTTCATCTATGTGTGTTTGTTAAATTAACAGTCTATTTATCATGTCAATGCATTGTCACATTTAATGTTGGTTAACCCGGTTTTAAACCTTTTTACTTTATTTCAACTTACTTATGTGACTACTTCACTGTACACTAACATCAATGAATATTACTTTATTATCATTCGAAGAAGTTATGACTGAATGATTTTTCGTCTATGAGTGTTTTTCAAGTTGACAGTCTATTTATCATGTTATGTATTGTCGAATTTAATGTTGGTTTAACCGATTTTAAACTTTCTGACTTTTTTCTCATTCACTTCCTTATGTAAGTACTTCACTGTACAGCTACATCAATAAATATTATTATTATTATAAATCAATTTAACCACAAATGAGGTTGATTTCCCTGAATATTTTACCGTAAATAATGATAAGAATAGATCTTGCACAAGGAAATCTACCGGATACAATAAAAAACGGAAACAGTGATGAACAAAATGTTTTCTGAGAACGAATGATGTGTTGATCGTTGTCTTACAACTGAAATAGGTAATTTGTACATATTTTTTTTGTCAAAAGCACTAGATAAGAGCTCTCGATTTGTTCCAATCTCCATTATCTTCAAATAATTATCTAGTCTTTCCTATTATTTACACTTGAAAACTCCAAAAAAAGTCACTTAGGGCGTACCACAAGGGTCTTTGTGATATCTGTTCTTTAATCCAGTCATTAATGATATTTCCACATGTTTCTATTTCAGTACTTCTCCCTTATTTATAGATTTCCTAAAATATTCAACACTTACCAAAATCGTCTTTAATCAATACGAAGATGATTGTGCAATACGGAGAGGTCACTTGTTTCAAATTTGTATCTACTTCGGCAGTTCCACAAGGTTCGAATTTAGGACCCCTATTATTTCTTCTATTTGTTCATCATATTTGTAACTCTTTGAATTCAAAAACTCTCTTCTATACCCATGAATTGAAATTGTACCATGAAATCGATGATGTTTGGCACTGAGAACTTCAAGAAGACTTGGCCACTCTGAGAACAACCCACAACTCAATACCTCAAAGTGTACAGTTGAGTCCGTTTTCTGCAAACCCTATTACTTTAGACTATTTTGTTATCGCGAGTGTCTGTATGCAAATATTCAGATGTGTTCGATGAAAAGCTCACTTTTGCGAATCATATTATCAAAATTATTCAACATGTCAAACTTAATTTAGAAACTGTAAGGGATTCCATTATTTCGAGGCACTACGTGATGTGTACTACTCAACAATTAGAAGTAAGTTGAAATATTGTAATGTCGGAACTTTGTTAATGTTGAGTCATGCTTAGTTTCGTGAATGCTTGATGAAATGCATTGTATATTTCTTAAATAGAAATAAATTCATTCTTGTTGTGGGGCGGACTTTCATTCTTTCACTCAATTTATAGTGTCCTTTCCTACGTTTTGAATTTAATTGAATTCGTCGTATACCATAACCATACAAATGAAATATTTCTTCATATCAAAGTTATAATATCTTCAGAAAATATTCTGGAGTACATTGGTATATTTTTTTTTACTACTTCTCGCACTATAATTGCAAACATAAAATTTATATGACGGGGGATTCGAAAAAAAGCACAGTCTATTCATAATCCAGAATACGTTGAAAGTTAGAAAGAATAAAACAATTCCTAGAGAAAAATAATTATCCAATTAAATTGGCCAATAAAACTATTAACGAAAATAAGCCGAATAAAGGATGAACAAATATAAATTGCTTTTTGAATGACAGGAGTGTTGAAAAAAGTTTTTTCTCACGACAAAAATTAAAAACTTTTCTGGAGTTACAATCCAATGTTATATATAGAATTAATTGAAAATATGTAATTAATGGAAAGTATTCGGAGAAAAAGGATGTCTGAGCGTGAGAGAGACACCAAGAAAATGAAGATTCCTAATCCCAGTGTCCTAGTTGAGCATTAATTCTGTTATTCTTGATGTAGAACCATATTTGGAAATAGAAACTGTCTGTGCGTCCTAAAATTGTGAATGTATGTCAATGTATACCGGCTCACCGCTATAACGTTTTTGTTATTGGAGATGGAGAAACGAATTTGGGAGTTGTGTATTATAGTTCAATTCTTATTTCTTGACATATTTACTTGCTTTGCCGTTCTTCCGGTTCGACCGGAAATGACCCCAACTTTCGATTTTGAAATGGGACATCCTATTTATTTTTACTTATTTCGATCGAGAATGGCATTCTAAATCCAACAACCCCTCACTTGTCAATATTTGACAAATAAAGTCATTTTTATTCCAATATTTATTTTTCGATCAAGAACGCCATGGATCGCGCAAATCGCTTCATTCTTGATCAAGTAACATGGGAAAAATACGACTTCACAGTCGTTTTAAGAATGATCTAAAAGTCGCAAATATGAATTTTTCCAGTCAACTTGATTTTTTCAAAAGGAAAGGGGGTGGCTCGTCGGCTTTTTGTGAAAGATCATTTCCTTACGAATAACTTGATACCACACACTGTCGCTTTATTTTCACTATTTTTCTGAATAATTGCAAGAAGCGATCCTACCTAATAACAAATAATATGTATTCGGTATACTTATGCACTAAGTCCTGTTATTCTAGTTATCCGTGACAAACAATTGAAGCTGTTGCTAGGACTACCTAAACAAATAGGCCAATGAATATGCTGTCACTTTTAAAAATTTATTTGTTGCGTGTTTATGATTTGATATGGAAAATTATACTAGAAACGAGAAAATTGACATGTTGCTAATCTACGGAGAAGCAAAAAAGAATGCAACTGATGCAGCTGGAATTTATGCTCAGATATTCCCTAATCGTCGCCATCCCACTCGGCATTATTTTTCAAAACTGGAAAGTAATATGCGACATGAACCAGAGTATAAAGTAGAAGTGGAGAACCAGAGTATAAAGTAGAAGTGGAGAACTGGAGTATAAAGTAAGGGTGGCATTCCAGAACACTACTGCGGAACAGCTAATCAATGTGGTGCGCGCAACAATTCTGATACCAAACTGACTAAGTTCCTCTGCTGCCTTCACCTATCACCTAATGAACCTTCATATAACGACCTCTTTGAGTTCTTATCACTCAAACTGGACTACATTCAGGAGAACCATCCAACAGCTGAAACTATAATCATGGGAGACTTTAATGTACATAACGCTGCCTGGCTCAAATTCTCTAACAAAACAGATGATGCAGGTCGTCAAGCCGAGGCCTTCGCCATCACTCATGGTCTAGAACAACTGGTCGAGCTACCAACCCGCATCCCTGATGTCAACAACCAGTCTGCCAATACACTAGATCTTTTTCTCACCACCAATCCTGACCCGTATAGAATAGAAGTTTGTGCCCCACTTGGAAACTCTGATCACACCCTCATCTCCACAACATGCTCTTTCCATTTACCATCGAGCTGCACAATACCACCCCGTCTCATGTGGCATTACAATTCGGCCGACTGGGAAGGTCTTCGTATGTTTTTCTCAGCGTTTCCATGGAAGAGAGTTTGTTTCTCTTCAGTAGATCCAACACGATGTGCTGAGACAATTTCTGAAATCATCATGTTGGGAATGCAAACTTCCATACCGAATACCGAAAGAAGAACATCATCCGATAAGACCTGGTTTAACAGAAACTGCTCTAGAGCTGTGGCTTCCAAACAGGCAGCATACCATCGATGGCTAGAGAATCCGGGCCCTGAGACCAGAGCAGCATATGTCGAGGCTAGAGGCATATGCAAAGAGACAATAGAATGCTCAAAAGATGCCCACAATGCCAAAATAAGATCAAAACTTGTTGAATGTCCTAACGGATCCGTTCATTTTGGTCTTTCGCCAAAGCTGTGGGAAGAAACTTCACTTCCAGCTCATTTCCTCCTCTAACCAAAGAAGATGGAACACTAGCAACGACTGCCCAGGAAAAAGCCAATATCTTTGCGCACCTATTTGCTGGAAATTCCACTCTGGATTCATCGGGAAAACAACCCCCGAACATTACACCTATTGACAGTCACATGCCCGAGATCACCTTTCGCCAACGTACTATCAGGAAGATTTTGCTGGGTCTCAACACCAACAAAGCCTGTGGATCTGACGGAATCCCGCCGATTGTTCTCAAGAAATGTGCCCCCGAACTAACACCTGTTCTTTGCAAGTTGTTCAACCACTCTTACAATTTGGGGGTATTTCCGTCCAATTGGAAAATTGCAAGAGTACAGCCAGTCCCTAAAAAAGGCAAAAGGCCCTACCTAGCAACTACAGACCTATCGCACTGCTATCTATTATTTCAAAGGTCATGGAAAAAGCCATCAACATCGAGCTCATGAAATATCTGGAAGACTCAGGAATTGTCAACGATAGGCAATATGGCTTCCGCCATCAGAGATCAACTGGTGACCTGCTCGCTTACGTCTCACATATATGGCAGCTATCTATTGAAAAGTATGGAGAAACTTTAGCTGTGGCATTAGATATTCCAAGGCGTTCGATCGAGTTTGGCACCAGGGACTCTCGCCAAGCTTCCGTCTTATGGTTTGCCCCTCAGCTGTGTTCTCTGCTTGCTAGTTTTCTCAAACAGGTCTCCATGTAGTGGTCGATGGAGTTTCATCTGACACTCTACTCATTACTGCTGGTGTTCCGCAAGGATCTATTCTCGCACCAACACTATTTCTACTTCACATCAACGACCTGTTGAAAGCAACTTCATGTCCAGTACACAGCTTTGCCGACGATAGTACCCTCCATACCGCTTTCTTCCAGGGCCCCTATATCAGCCCGTGAAACCAGAAATGAACGAGGAAGAAATGTTAATAATATAAATATGGACTTAGCAACAATTCTCGAATGGGGATCTAATAACTTGGTAGAATTCAATGCAAACAAAACACAAGCATGTCTTTTCTCTAGAAAAGCCGATCTCACTGTGCCTAACATAACTTTGTCAGGAGTAACCATACCACTGAAGCCATCCATATCAATGCTTGGTATTACTATCAGCAATAACCTTTCCTGGGAAAATCACGTGAGGTCCATTGCCAAAAGTGCATCCCAAAAACTTGGTTTTTCTGTTTCGTGCCAAGAGCTATTTCCCCCCCAGTCAGCTGCTTATGATCTATAAGGCACAGATCCGACCTGTCCTGGAATACTGTTCCCATATTTGGAGTGCGGCACCTAAACATATCCTGAGGCTATTGGATTTTGTCCAAAAGGGCAATTGTCTCGTCGGTGATGCTCTGCTTACAAACTCGCTCACTTGTCTGGAACACCGTAGAAAAGTTGGCGATTTGTCTCTATTTTATAGATATTTTCATGGGCGATGCTCTTCTGAAATATCAACAATCGTTCCTGCTTTGGCAGTCTCTTCGAGATTAACCCGTCAAGTTCAGTCATCACACCCCTTCGTGGTCACTTTGGAGACCTGCAGAACATCACTTTCCAAAGACTCGTTCATCCAACGAACAGCGAGGCTTTGGAACTCATTGCCTAGGGGGGTGTTCCCCGAGGCATACAACCTCCAGAAATTTAAGAAGAACTCCCACTCCCTACCTTCTTTCCCTTGGTTCCCCCGATGTTCTCTTAACATTACAGGATATCCCTTTTCGTGGGAACCAGAACAAAAAAAAAAAAAAAAAATTGGAAAAGTTGAACTTTGCCGTGATCAAGGAGGAGGTCATTTTAAAAATTAAGAACCTTAATGGACTAATTTGCGACTTTTAAATAATTCTTGAAACGACTTGTGAAGTCATAAGCCTCAAAGTAGTTTTTTCAATAAAATCGGAATAAAAATTACGTAATTTGTCAAATATTGACAAGTGAGGTGTTGTTGGATTCACAATATCATTCTCGATCGAAATAAGTAAAAATATAGAGGATGTCCCATTAGGGTGCTTCATTTTTGGGCAACATTTTTTTTCTTCAAGTCCAGCCTGAAAATCTTGTGATTTATAGAAAAAATTTTTGAGAATATTGCAAACCCTTAATTCCAATTTCAACCCACTGCTAGAGAATTTTGAATTTTATCCATTAAAATAACATTAAAAAATGATTTTTTATACGTTTTTCCTTCCGCTCACCAAGAAAAATTTTTTTTTGGGAATTTTGACTCATGGATTCTTATAATAGGTATAATTTCCTACAAAAAAGCTCATTGCGTCGAGTTTGTAACTCCAACGGGCTCGACGAAAAATGTCATTTAAACTGAATTTCCATAAAAATAGCAGTAAATCGCGTTTATTTTCTGAACTATTGAAGATAGAAAGAAAATAAAAACTGTATTGTTATTTGATCAGTTGAGTTATCTCGTAGTTTTTTGAGTAAAGATCCAGAAGTTTGGAAATCAATGAAGACTATATTAACTGCAAAAAAATATTAAGTGAAGTGAGTGTGGTTGATGATAATGCTGAAAGAGGAGTGGTATTGATTCAAGAATATAATAACAGCTTAACAAAAAATGAAGAACAGAAGCAATATTTATTATGTGTTGTGGAATATCACAGGCGAAAGATTTCCAGTTGCACTAAAATTGCTTTTGCAGCGGCTTACCTAGCGACATAGAATATAATTGAAAACTATTGAAACTTGTCTTTGATAATTAATTTAGTCTTTAAAAAAATTGTTTAAAAAAATATTTCAATAAACTACATATCATTATATAATCTAAAGAGGCTTTTATCTAAACATAATTATTGTATAGTATACGTATTACTGAAAAAGTTATGAGTGAGTTGTACATAAATATGAAGTCTAACATGAATAATCTATGTGTGAAAATCGTATAATTTTTTTTTTAAGTTTTGAACTCCAAAGTGGTAATCGTTGTGGAATTACTAATTTGAAACATTTTTTCAGCCATCAAATTTCAAAAAATACAATGACAAAAAAAAATTATTCAATTTTTCAACTTGGATTTCATAAATTAGTTTTTACTGAAAAAAAAAAGATTTTTTCATTAATTTTAAGTTTTAACAGCTGAACTTTGAGAGCTTAATTGTAGGGCATAAATCCCCCTACAAATTTGTCATTTACATTTTCTTTCTATCTTCAATAGATTGGCAAATAAACGCGATTTACTGCTATTTTTATGAAAATTCAGCTTAAATGACATTTTTTGTCGAACCCGTTGGAGTTACAAACTCGACGGAATGGGCTTTTTTCTAGGAAATTATACCTTCAATAGGAATCCATGGGTCAAAATTCCAAAAAAAAAAATTTCTGGGTGAGCGGAAGGAAAAACCTATTAAAAATCATTTTTTAATGTTATTTTAATGGATAAAAAAAATTCTCTAGCAGTGGGTTGAAATTCGAATTTAGGGTTCGCAATATGCTCAGAAATTTTGTTTTTCTATAAGTTACAAGATTTTCAGGCGGGACTTGAAAAAAAAAATGTTACCCAAAAATGAAGCACCTTAATGTCCCATTTAAAAATCGAAAGTTGGAGTCAATTCCGGTCATACCGGAAGTACGAAAAGCAAGTGAATATGTCAAAAAATGTAAATTGAACTATAATACACAACCCCAAAAATTTGTTTTTCTATCTTTAATGATAAAAAAGTTATTGGGGTGACCCACCTTGGACACAATATATATATATATATATATATATATATATATATATATATATTTATTGTGTTTTCCCCACTCCAAAAACCTTCTTCTTGAATCCTGTTGTATATTTTGGGATGGGGAACTTTTTTGGGTTATGGTTTTTTTTTGTAATAACTGACGACTTATTTTTTCAATGAACGTTTCGCCCTTGGTATTTTCCTTCATTCAGGAGTTGAATTCATTGTTAGATCTAGAAAATTGGGATACATCTTACTTCCATGGGTTTGAGGAAAGTTTGGCTCCTCTGGCCATTAATCATTATTTGACAATGAAGGATGTCACTGGGTCTGTTAAATGACTTGAAACTTCATGACCGTGTAGCCTAAATGTTTAAAAATACACCTGATTTTGTTTCATTTCAATCAAGCGAGTAGTGCTGAAGTTACGACAATTTTAGTTTCCGTTCTATTCAAATAATTCGGGCGAGCGCACCATGCTCGCGTGACGTCATTTTACAACGTAACGTTCTCACCGTACACTCAATCATTGCTTTGCTATTGGATGTTCGACCACAATCACGTTTTTAACTTAGGTTTTTATGTGTTATAACTATAATATTAGATATGGATGACGGTTTTGAAAAAGGACAATCTGATAACTTACCTGAAATAGATGGGTTAATGGTTGCCCACTATTTTCCAAATAACCTCGATTTCTTGGCCGCCGAGATGCGAGGAGTGAAAATGCGAAAGTAAGTAGGTATTACTTAATAACATTTTACTTTTTATCATAAATCTCTTGATCCCTATAAGTACAAATTTCTCATTACTAGTGTTTTATAATGTACGTCATACGTCATATTGTTACTACGAACATCTTACTTGACATTAGTTCCTGAGAAGAGAGAATGCGTAGGTATTTGTAACTTATTAAAAATGTGTACCTACAAAGTTTGGATCATGACTTACATTTTGTATTTTTTTAATATGTAATGAACAAAAAATTAACATAGTAAACATAACATTACCATAACCATTATGTACCAGAGGTACAAAACTTTTTTAAATTTGAACCCGTGAAATATTTTTTTAAAAGCAGGTTTTTATTGCACGCGACTTTATCTATTAAATATTATTAAGCTAAGATGAAAAATCTCTCATATTAATTTTCTCTTTTATGTGATATGTGGATAAGTGCATTTTTATTTATTTCATTTTTTATATATTAGATCAATCTACGTTTATTTTATTTTAGATCGGCTAGAAACAGCTTCGGCGACGACGCTATTGGATATGTAAAAGTGAAAAGAGATATTTGTACAGTGAAATGCAGAATCACCCCAGAACATCATGATTTGCATCCATTTCTCTCGACTTTTAGGTTCGAAAGCAACAATAAAAAACAACTTTTTGGGTGCATTAGTAGTTTTATCTGAACGCTTTGGCACAATACACGATTTTCTAGTTTCTGGATTCGACATTTTTATCAATTTTCGACGCAAACTTCATACAGCTCGGAACCAGAGCACGCACTGACCGACCGTTGTAAAGTGACGTCACAGTGGCCAAAGACTCCGCGTCGTCGCACGCCTAGCTAAACAATTACATATCTCGGAAACTATAAGACGTATAAAAAAAATATTTTTACGGTATTTTTTCATTTTTAATAGAGTGTATCATAAGGTTAAAATCAAAAGTTGGTGATATTCTTCATCGAGGTTACGTATATTGGCAAATCTATTTGGTTGAAAATGATGTTTTTTTTTTGTTTTTCATGTTGGTGCTCTCAACAATACGTTAGAAATCAGAATTTTCTCGATTCAGAATTATGATGTTTGTTGATATTTTGACTGCGGAATTCGGTGATAATGAGTTCATTTGAAGCTGTGCTTGTTCCTTTCATCTCCATTAGTCGTTGTGATGTCATACGCCCCTTTCAAAAGCAGATCCCCCCTTAAAAACCTAACCTAACTCATTGCAACCCTTGCAATGACTGCGTTAAAGTATACATTGGTATGACATCACAACGATTAAACGACAGAATAAATGGACACAATTTCAATAACACCATAATTCTATATCAAGAAAACAATACAAAATAAAAATGAAGAAAAATTGGCAAAGAACAGCAGAACCGATATGACCATCTGAGCCAAATTTACAACACACAAAATTCAATTCTTTCACACAATTTTATCGAAATGAAATACCCCACCATACTCAGAAATTGTTTGCCCCCTTTTCCCCAAATCAACACCGTCCAAAGCAAATATAAAGGGGACAGGTCCACCAACTCCTGTAATAAAACCAATTTCACGTCACATATAGATATCCTGATCCCAGTAAGTTTCATAAAATTCGGAGTTATTTCTAACGTATTGTTAAGAGGAACGAAATGAAAAACGAACGAAAAATGCCTCCTTTACAACCGAAGAGATCTGCCAAGGTATGGAATCTCAATTGTGGAATAATAATAAATGGTCACAGGAGCCAAACTTTCCTCAAACCCATGAAAGTAAAATGTTTCCTAATTATCTAGATCTACCAATGTATCCAACCACTAAATGGAGAAAAATACTGCAGAAGCCCTTGGCCGAGCGAAATGTTTACGAAAAGAATATATAGGTACGTGTATATTATGTATATTTTTTCTGTCACACCCTTACTATAAATCTAATATTTGTTACTCTAATTTGAATATAGTATAGATTTTAATATGGTACTTACTAACGATTTTATATTTACATTGTCTAAAATTGTCTATTTCTATTTATTGTCTATTTTTTGTCTATTTTTATACGGCTATTAGCGCTTTCAAATTTGATCTGCTATATACTGAAATTTCTAGACACGAAAATAGGGCCTATTTCTACCGGAATGAAAAAAATGCCCCAAAAATACTTTCACAGTGGCGGCTATTTGAAGTGTATACAAAAAATATTTATAATTGAAAAAAAAATTAAAAATCACGTTTTTATAGTAATATGGACAAAAAAGTTTGGAATGATGAGAACGAAGTCTTCAATAAAAAAAATAACTTCAATGTAAAAAATAAAGTGGAGTGCTTGATATCAGTTGTCTTAAATTTTTTCTAGCTATTTGAGAAGTAAGTAGAAAGCTCCCCAGGCTTTTACTTAATTCTTATTATTCTTAACTTTTTTGTCCATATTGCAACAAAAAAGAGTTTTTGGTTTTTTTTAACCATCATTTTATTTTTAACTTTGTATGCCATATTGCTAGTAAAGCGTGTATGAAAACTCATTGCTAGTGTACCCTGAGGATGAAATCAATAGAATTCGAAACGTAGGCTAAAATAATAGTTCTTCTTCGATTCAATATTGATGGTAATCCCAACAAATCTCCGAAATAAGTTATTATCTATGTTATTAAATATTTTACCTACGACCACTGTAGAAAATAGGCAAAAACACACGACACATAGCCTCAGTAAATAGCTCATTACGCACGGTAAACCAATCGCACAGTTTTCGTAAACAAAACGCACAGTTTGAATATATTAAAATTTATACGCAAGCGGAACATTGAATAATTCCGCAAGTAGGTCATGATCTCGCAATCGCCCATCAACAGTGTAGTCATAGCAACTGTCCAAATCAAAATAATACAAACAAACTTTTTTGAAAGACAAATAAGTTCTAGTTGATAATTATAAGATACATACTGTTTAAAAAAAAACCTTTTAATATGTCAAGTGAGACGAAAATTTAACTCCTCCCAACGTCATGGTAATGGCAAAAATAATAATAATAATAATAATAACAATAATATCGTTTATTATGCATAAAGTACATTTTATACATAAAAGGAAAAGGGTTAGCCAAAGGCTATCTTCCACCCCTCCTAAAAATTATAATGTGTAAGAAAATAATGATAAAATTAAAAAGAAGAATACTTATTCACTACCAAAACAATGTAAGAGAAAAAAACAATGTTAAAGAAAAAAAGAAAGAAATCAATAATGAAGAGAGAAAGAAAGAACAAAACAAAATTTATACAATCATAAATGTGTTAATATCCTTGACATTCCATTGGTCAACTTAACCAATACATTACAATATTATACTTCGAGTCTTATATTAGTACTGAGCAGTAAGCAGCTGTGATTTTATTTCTTTCTTGAATTGATGAATATTATGATGTACAATGGGTAAAATTTCATTCAGATAACTAGGGGCAATATTTGAAAAACATCCTTCATATTTGAAAGTACGGTGCCTAGGTATGTTGAATGAGTTAATTCTCAAATTGACCGAATGTATGTCAGAATGCCTGCTCAATAGACTATATAAATAACTAGGAGTTTTAGTTTGGAGCAACTTAAACAGAAAAATTGTAATCAAATATTGGACTCTGTACCTCACATTCAACTCCTTCGTTTTTAACAAAAATGGCGTGACATGTTCACCATATGGAATGCAGCATACGAATCGCATGCAAGCATTTTGTATGCGTTGTAACTTCAATTTGTTATATTGCGGCAAAAAATTGTAATACACCGAACAACAATACTCGATATGGGGGTAGATAAGAGTTTTAACTAGCCTGAGTTTCATTTCTTCAGATAACTGATACTTGAATTTATATAGCGATTTGAGTTTGAAGAATGATACTTTAAAAATGTTTTTCACATGTTCATCGAAAGACAAAGAGCTATCTATGATTACGCCAAGATTTTTAGCACTATCTACCCAGTCAATGTCTGCGTTATCGAGAGTGAGCCTAAAGTTTCTTTGGATTTCAACATTTTGTCCCTGAGATCCTATGCATAGAGCTAAGGTTTTATTTGGATTGATTTTCAGTCCGTGATGCTCCGAGTAAAGGAATGTTTTATGCAAATCTGAGTTTAAATTAGCTACGCAACTTTCTGTATCAGTGTTATGGGAAGACAAATATAACTGTATATCATCTGCGTATAGATGTACCTGACAATGTGATAGGGAAGTGGGGTAATCAAAAATAAACATTGAAAACATCAAGGGCCCCAAAATGCTTCCCTGTGGTATACCTGAGGAGGTTTCTTTTAGGGTTGACCATGAGTAATCATCCAGTTTGACCCTCTGTGATCGACCTGTGAGATAGCTGGTCATCCATTTAAGAGAAATGTCGTCGAATCCTATGAACTTGAGTTTGCCAATGAGCAAATCGAAATTAACTAAATCGAAAGCTTTGCTTTGATCAAGCAGTACTAAAATGGTGACTTCTGACTCATCTCTGGCTCTCGCAAGATCGTTGATCACTTTCAAGAGGGCAGTCTGTGTTCCGTGTTTTTTGCGGAACCCAGACTGCTCGTTCGGAAGTATTCGATTTTCTTCCAGAAAAGCTCTTACTTGATGGGAAACATTTTTCTCGAATATTTTAGAGAATGAGTCAGAATGCTAATAGGGCGCAGATCACTGAAAGAGGTAGGTGCCTACTTTTTCGGGATTGGAATTATATTAGCAACCTTCCAGACATCTGGAAAAATACCCTGTCTGAAGGACTCGTTGAAAATATGTTTTACTCCATCAATACAGTGTGGTATCACTAGGGAAATCATCTTGATATTTATATTGTCAATTCCTAAAGCATTGGATTTTATTTCTTTGATAGCAGTCAAAATATCAGCATTACATATATCGGTAAGGGAAAAGTTCAAAGGAGCATTCAATTTATTACTATTATAGAATGAAAGAGTGTCATTATTTACTATTGAATGTCCAGCCACATTTAAAAAATAGTCATTAATTTCTTCAGGTCTACGAACGATTGATTTACTGCCAAGTAAATCCCGCGAACGCTACGAAAATTGTTACAGTAGATTCATGGACTGGAGACTAAAAGGTGAATTCTTTCTCCGAAAATGTTTTGGTAGTATATTTTCAACACCTATCGGAAAAAATGAAACCCATCTCTCTATGCCTTTTACTCAATGCTTAGATCGATATAAATATAGAAGCCTATTCAAGTTAATAGCGCTATTAAAAGGAAATGGATGGCTCTAGAAGCACAAAATCTAAAATTTTGACGGTCAAAACTAATCAAGATCTCTTCGAAACGGCTTCTGACAATCAGAACTTGTTTATGAAAGCAAAATATGTCCACTAATACTATTTTCCACATTTTTATTTTGAGACTGTTCTTATAATTGGCGTGAGTGGTGCATGCCGAAAACAGGAACTGAGAGATATGAAAATTGAAGATGTTGAGGACAAAGGAAAATCCTTCATTATTAAAATTCCAAATACAAAAACCAAAATTCAACGTTTGTGATCTCTGACATTTTTATTCTAGATTCAAAAAATATTACACTCTACGCAAGACAATACTGAATGTTTTTTTTTTTTGAATATATAAATAGAAAATGCACCAAACAACCCGTTGGAATAAACAAATTAGGCAGTATACCAGAAGATATTGCAAAATTTCTTGAAATAGAAAAATCTTATCGCTACGCAGGACACTGTTTTCGCAGATCTTCAGCAACTATTTTAGTCGATTCTGGCGGGTATCTATTGGATTTGAAGAGACATGGTGGCTGGCAATCGTCTCCAGTAGCAGAAAATTATGTTGACAATTCCTTAAAAAACAAAGAACTCACCTCATCATCCTCCGCTATTTCACATAATAGTAATACAACCTCAACAAATGGAAATATTACAATGTCATATGATCCGACACATCGAAATACTTCTAATATATTTAATAACTGTACAGTAATCATAAATAATTATTATGTTTCTAATGTAAATTGAACCAACGTAGTAGTAAATAGAACGAAGTATATCCTATATGATCATCAAAGTTGTGAAACATATATCCTCTATAATTTTGTAAAATCGTTCGAAATAAAATTGTTCAAAAAATCTAAAGATGCAATGATATACAGGGTATCCCATTTGATGAAATGAAATACCCTGTCATAACTAGTTTTTAGATATCTCTGTATACATGAAACGAACAACAAAAACGACAACTAAAATAAAAAATCGACGTGTTTAAGCATCATTCACAATACCTAATAATAATGAAAATATTATAAGTAGTCCAGACTTTTTTAGCACACTGTATATGGCCATAGGTAAAGTAAAGTACGTAATACGTGTTGTAAAGCAATTATGCACTCATAGAATTACGTACGAAGCCGTGCGTAATATGCTTTTTACAACACTTGATACGTAATATACTATTAAGTAAATTTGTTGTAACTGTTGATAATAAATGTGTTTAGCTATGAAAGTGTTTTTTTGCATTTTGAAATTCAGGTAACAACTCGAACACCACCATTATAAAACACATGTACAAATAAATATTTCAAGGGCTGCGCCATTCATAGCCTTCCCTCTGGTGAGCCACTGATGATCCAGGTTGACTTGTAATTAATCACAGGGCTCTGAGTTCACAATGTGGTTGGGCTGTGACAAATAGTCTGTCCAAAATGTGTCAACCCTGCTTTTCATACACGCCGTACCTAGCATATATTTCACGCGTTCTTCAAGTCGCAAAAATTCTTTAAAAACTATTGTAAATTGTCTCGGGTCGCATACTAAGAGGGTCCTTATCGATGTGGAGTACCCTAGTTGTAGTGTATATTTGCATTGTGTGATTTTTTTAACGAAACTCGAGTAGATCATTTATTCATAATGGTGACACGGAAAAATGACTTCGGCAACGTATGGGAGAGCGCGTGATAAAAAACGATGACATTCGACAAAGTGATCTCTCTGTAGAAAAGGGAAACATTCTCATTGATCTGATTTTATGAACGTTCATATCATCAAACTAATCAATGATATCTCTGTTTCTTGAGGTAGTGATGTTGAAATTTACAATTCAGTAGAATGTCCAATTGTTTGAAAAATATTCAAAAATTGTGTGTCAATGACCCTTTTTTATTTTCTATTACTCATTATCAGATACTGAATTACGGAATAGGAAATTACAAGGGAAACATTCTCAATTGAATATTGATAGAAAGATTTTTCTGTGAATTGAAAAATCCACGATTAAAATGAAGTTATTTTTTGTGAATGTCTAACAGAAAACAACTACTTCCCCGGCTAAAGCCACGCTGGACATTGAACTACATCTGATAGATATTCTGGAAAGGCCCTAACTCAAAAGAAAAAATTTAAAATTGAAAATTTGCATTTTCATTCAGATAGTTATTTGATTTTCTATTCCAGTCTTAATTAAGAACTCATAAAGATGAATGAGGCAAAGAAGAATGTTTTCCAAAAGTACTCACCAGAAATCATTCGTAACATTGACGCAGGAGAGACATCGCATTCACTAGGTCTTCAATACATTTTTGTCGACGAAAATCTATTTCACGCTTCCACGATCATCAGGAAGACCGGAAGAAATGGGAAACACATTTTCAAGAAGCAATCTCACTTTGCAAAGATGGAAAAAGTTAGAATCATTTCTTGTGGAGAGACACTTTGAAATTAGTGTTTTCTGACATTAAAATTAAGACTGGAATAAAAATCAAAAATTAATGAAAATGCAAATTTTCAATTTCAGATTTTTTCTTTTGAGTTAGGGCCTTTCCAGAATATCTATCAGATGTAGTTCAATGTCCAGCGTGGCTTTAGCCGGGGAAGTAGTTGTTTTCTGTTAGACATTCACAAAAAATAATTTAATTTTAATCGTGGATTTTTCAATTCACAGAAAAATCTTTCTATCAATATTCAATTGAGAATTTTTCCCTTTTCAACATGAATACCCCACAAGAGGTTATAATGACGATGGAAGATAGTGACTAAAGTTTATCTTCCAGTCGCAGATGATTCCACATCTGATTTTATGAACATCCTGTTTATATTTTCAACAAATCAAGGAAATTACAGATATTTATAATACGAAGTGGAAAATTGTGTCTGTGGAAACTACATGAAAAGGGAAAATTGTGGCATATCAGACAAATTATTAAATAAGAAAAAAACTCGCGCTCTTTTCGTTCATTCTAAGACTAACATTAAATTATGGGAAAAAATGATTTACAAATATGCGGCGGTTTCTTTGTCCTCAAATAGCTCAGTTGGTAGAGCGTCTGACTAGAGATAAGAAGGTCGTGGGTTCGACTCCCGCTTGGGGATATTTTTTTCTTTAATTTAATAATTTTTTCACAGACACAATTTTCCACTTCGTATTATATATTTGGCTGAATCTTATCAGTGGTCGGAGATCATCTTCCTGAACTTCGATTGAAACCATCACGTCGATGGTGATGTTAAGGTAAAAGGTCTTGGTGGCCATTGATAAATACTCGTGATCTTTTCGTTCATTCTAACACTAACATTAAATTATGGGAAAAATGATTCACAAATATGCGGCGCTTCCTATGTCCTCAAATAGCTCAGTTGGCAGAGCGTCTGACTAGAGATGAGAAGGTCGTGGGTTCGACTCCCGCTTGAGGATGGTTTTTTTCTTCAATTTAATATAGGTAAAGGAAATATTTTAAAGTCTTTCTCCACAAAATAGAATATATTCGCTTCAGAAATTATGTATACATTTCGAAGAACTATGTTCATCTTCAGTGTAGGGGACAACAATAAGCTAAAATGAAGATAGTGTTGAAACTTGTCTCTATAAAATATGGGAAACATCTTACCTAGGTGGGTGGCAAAACAAAAACATCATTAAACATTTATAGGTTAGAGGGACCCTCAGATTGGAGATATGAAGACTTCCATATGTGGATTGAAGTAAAGATTACCGGAGTGGTATCCATCATCAATTGTACAATCATTCCGATAAGAAAATTTGTTTTGACCATTTGTGGAAAATTAACAAAATGTCCGCTGTTCTGTTAGGTCGGAATGTCAAATAATGCATGAAGATAAGTAGAAAAAAGTGGATGTCACTGAGCAAAATTTGAGGAGAAGAGGAAGTTCTTGTTATTGTGAATATACAGGAAACCCACTTCTACTGATATGACCATCACTTTTGACTCAAATCACCCTCACAATCAGAAATTATCTTCGTTCCACAGTACCTTCCATAGATTGTTCAATACAATTGTTCAACAATCACAAATTCGTTAGTGAACTCAATATTATCAAACAAAGAGCAATAATGGTTACCCACCCACTTTAATCAATAAAATTTTTCGTAAACATAGGTTGCAATTTATAAACCGCCATCTGTTATCATCAGATAAACCTGATATGATCTATAGGTCGCTACTTTATCATAGCACCTTTTTCCACAAATTAATCTTTACTTTAATCCACATATGGAAGTTTTCATATCTCCAATCTGGGGGGTCCCTCTAACCTATAAATGTTTTTGTTTTGCCACCTACCTAGGTAAGATGTTTCCCATAGTTATAGAGAAAAGTTTCAACACTATCCTCATTTTAGCTTATTATTGCCCCGTACACTGAAGATGAAGACATAGTTCTTCGAAATTATACATATGTAAACATGTTTTGAAAAGTTTTTTTTTTAATATTTTGTGGAGGAAGACTTTAAGATATTTCCTTTTTCTGTATACTTCAACTCCACTTTGAGATAATGACTACTAAAAATAAATTATAATTTGGCTGATATGCCACAATTTTCCCTTTTCAAGATATTATAATGTTTTACAAAATAAGAAATTCTGACAAAATCTCCTCTGATTACCTAGGTAAGATGTTTCCCATGTTTTATAGAAAAAAGTTTCAACACTATCCACATTTTAGCTTATTGTTGTCCCGTACACTGAAGATGAAGACATAGTTCTTCGAAATGTATACATATGTAAACATGCTCTGAAAAGAATATATTCCATTTTGTGGAGGAAGACTTTAAAATTTTTCTTTTTTCTATATACTTCAACTCCACTTTAAGATAATGGACTATTTAAAAAAAAAACAATTTAATAATTTGTCTGGTATGCCACAATTTTCCCCTTTCAAGATTTTTTTTTTATGTTCTGGTTCCCACGAAAAGGGATATCCTGTAATGTTCAGAGAACATCGTGGGAACCAAGGGAAAGAAGGTAGGAGTTGGTGTTCTTCTTAAATTTCTGGAGGTTATATGCCTCGGGGAACACCTCCCTAGGCAATGAGTTCCAAAGCCTCGCTGTTCGTTGGATGAACGAGTCTTTGGAAAGTGATGTTCTGCAGGTCTCCAAAGTGACCACGAAGGGGTGTGATGACTGAACTTGACGGGTTAGTCTCGAAGAGACTGCCAAAGCAGGAACGATTGTTGATATTTCAGAAGAGCATCGCCCGTGAAAATATCTATAAAATAGAGACAAATCGCCATCTTTTCTACGGTGTTCCAGACAGGTGAGCGAGTTTGTAAGCAAGGCATCACCGACGAGACGAATTGCCCTTTTTTGGACAGAATTCAATAGCCTCAGGATATGTTTAGGTGCCGTGCTCCAAATATGGGAACAGTATTCCAGGACAGGTCGGATCTGTGCCTTATAGATCATAAGCAGCTGAGTGGGGGTGAAATAGCTCTTGGCACGAAACAAAAAACCAAGTTTTTGGGATGCACTTTTTGCAATGGACCTCACGTGATTGTCCCAGGAAAGGTTATTGCTGATAGTAATACCAAGCATCGATATGGATGACTTCAGTGGTATGGTTACTCCTGACAAAGTTATGTTAGGCACAGTGAGATCGGCTTCTTTAGAGAAAAGACATGCTTGTGTTTTGTTTGCATTGAATTCTACCAAGTTATTAGATCCCCACTCGAGAATTGTTGCTAAGTCCATATTTATATTATTAACATTTCTTCCTCGTTCATTTCTGGTTTCACGGGCTGATATAGGGGCCCTGGAAGAGAAAGCGGTATGGAGGGTACTATCATCGGCAAAGCTGTGTACTGGACATGAAGTTGCTTTCAACAGGTCGTTGATGTGAAGTAGAAATAGTGTTGGTGCGAGAATAGATCCTTGCGGAACACCAGCATTTATGAGTAGAGTGTCAGATGAAACTCCATCGACCACTACATGGAGAGACCTGTTTGAGAGAAAACTAGCAAGCAGAGAACACAGCTGAGGGGGCAAGCCATAAGACGGAAGCTTGGCGAGGAGCCCTGGTGCCAAACTCGATCGAACGCCTTGGAGATATCTAATGCACAGCTAAAGTAATAAAATAATAATAATAAAATATTTATTCAGTTCATTTGCATAAAAATTATCAATGTAAACATAAACAGTTTTGAATAAATAACAGATTTTGAATAAAATGAAATAAAATTTCTCCATACTTTTCAATAGATAGCTGCCATATATGTGAGACGTAAGCGAGCAGGTCACCAGTTGATCTCTGATAGCGGAAGCCATATTGCCTATCGTTGACAATTCCTGAGTCTTCCAGATATTTCATGAGCTCGATGTTGATGGCTTTTTCCATGACCTTTGAAATAATAGATAGCAGTGCGATAGGTCTGTAGTTTGCCTTTTTTAGGGACTGGCTGTACTCTGGCAATTTTCCAATTGGACGGAAATACCCCCAAATTGTAAGAGTGGTTGAAGAACTTGCAAAGAACAGGTGTTAGTTCGGGGGCACATTTCTTGAGAACAATCGGCGGGATTCTGTCAGATCCACAGGCTTTGTTGGTGTTGAGACCCAGCAAAATCTTTCTGATAGTACGTTGGCGAAAGGTGATCTCGGGCATGTGACTGTCAATAGGTGTAATGTTCGGGGATTGTTTTCCCGATGAATCCAGAGTGGAATTTCCAGCAAATAGGTGCGCAAAGATATTGGCTTTTTCCTGGGCAGTCATTGCTAGTGTTCCATCTTCTTTGGTTAGAGGAGGAAACGAGCTGGAAGTGAAGTTTCTTCCCACAGCTTTGGCGAAAGACCAAAATGAACGGGATCCGTTAGGACATTCAGCAAGTTTTGATCTTATTTTGGCATTGTGGGCATCTTTTGAGCATTCTATTGTCTCTTTGCATATGCCTCTAGCCTCGACATATGCTGCTCTGGTCTCAGGGCCCGGATTTTTTAGCCATCGATGGTATGCTGCCTGTTTGGAAGCCACAGCTCTAGAGCAGTTTCTGTTGAACCAGGTCTTATCGGATGATGTTCTTCTTTCGGTATTTGGTATGTAGGTTTGCATCCCCAACATGATTATTTCAGAAATTGTCTCAGCACATCGTGTTGGATCTACTGAAGAGAAACAAACTCTCTTACATGGAAACGCTGAGAAAAACATACGAAGACCTTCCCAGTCGGCCGAATTGTAATGCCACATGAGACGGGGTGGTATTGTGCAGCTCGATGGTAAATGGAAAGAGCATGTTGTGGAGATGAGGGTGTGATCAGAGTTTCCAAGTGGGGCACAAACTTCTATTCTATACGGGTCAGGATTGGTGGTGAGAAAAAGATCTAGTGTATTGGCAGACTGGTTGTTGACATCAGGGATGCGTGTTGGTAGTTCGACCAGTTGTTCTAGACCATGAGTGATGGCGAAGGCCTCGGCTTGACGACCCGCATCATCTGTTTTGTTAGAGAATTTGAGCCAGGCAGCGTTATGTACATCAAAGTCTCCCATGATTATGGTTTCAGCTGTTGGATGGTTCTCCTGAATGTAGTCCAGTTTGAGTGATAAAAACTCAAAGAGGTCGTTATATGAAGGTTCATTAGGTGATAGGTAAAGGCAGCAGAGGAACTTAGTCAGTTTGGTATCAGATAGCTTGAACCACATCACATCAAAGTCTTTCGGTTCCAAACTCTCTTCACGCTGGCATGAAAGGTTAGCCTTAGCGTAAAGGCAGACTCCACCTTTGAACCTGAATCAAGAATGGAGTTCGTAACCAGGACGAAGCATATGGACCTTGTTGGTGGACGAGTTTACTTGTGTTTCTGTTAGAGCCAGAATATCCGGTTTTTTCGTCTGTAGGTGATGTTGGACGTCATTGATGTTCTTGTTGAGTCCGCGGATGTTGCAAAAATTAATCTTCAATGTTGAGTCCCCTCGAGTACCTCTCGCCCGGAAATCCGAATGGAGAGGTATTTTGCTTCCGGAGTGTTTTATTCTAGGAGACTTCATCATTATTACTATTAGGATGCACCTGAAAATAAAGGAGGAATTGGGGAAAAGGAAAGAGGGAGACCGGAAAGTATCGACCGAACACTGAAACATGGAATGATCCATTTCACAGCACACAAAGTCGATATGGTGGTATTTCACCAGGCGATGAGACCATCTTCCACCTACGGTTATCCTTTTAGTCGCCTCTTACGATTTACCATGGGGCTATTCTAAAGCCGACCCCATACAGTCGAAGATAAGAAATTCTGACAAAATCTTCCCTGAAGATGGTCGTTCGACCGAAAACGTTTGGGAATTGCAAATGAATGTATAAATATTTTTTTATGCACTATAGCCTGAAGGCCGAGTTGCCTAAGACATTTTTTTAAATTTACAAATCTATATTTATTGACAAATAACCTCTTTCTGTATCAATAAGTTCATTCTCTACAGTTAATCCTGACAAAATTCTGACAAAATTTTCCCTGAAGATGGTCGTTTGACCGAAAACGTTTGGAAAACATATTTTTTGTGCACTAGTGGGAGTCGAACCCACGACCTTACGATTTCTAGTCATATGCTCTACTGACTGAGCTATTCCAGAGCATAGGAATCGACACACTCTCGTGAATCCTTTCCCTGCACAATTTAATATTCATGTTAGAAAATGGAGCGAAGTTCAAACGTACTTATCAATGGCCGTCGAGATCCTTTACCCGTCACTCAACGTCATCGTTTATTTGACGATTTCAGTAGCAGATTTCAGGAAGATGATCTCTAACCACTGATAAGATTTAGCCAGATATATAGTGTTGAAGTGGAAAATATTGCGTCCGAAAGAAACAAGGGAATTTTTGTGGCATAGTTGACAAATTATTAAATTATGGAAAAAAGCATCCTCAAGTGGGAGTCGAACCCACGACCTTATGATTTCTAGTCATACGCTCTACCGACTGAGCTATTCCAGGACATAGGAATCGACGCAAACTCGTGAATCCTTTTAAACAAAATAGATATAACATTTAACTAAATACAAACATAAAATAAATCCAAAAACAGTGCAATCCACATACTTTGTGAAGGCCATAATGAAGCAGAAAATTTCAATCATTTCATTCACTCTATCATATGTGAAGCACATTCTATACTCAGGTGCATATGAGTTTAAAAATATGACATTTTGGAAGTTAAAAAATTGCGATTAGATGTGAGTCTTGGAATATGGAAGTGTATCATATCCAAAAGACAGCTGACTGAAAAAAATTCAATAATTTTTTCAAGATAACATCATTTAGTAAACGCAGTAACCTATCAGGGCAAATTAATACGTTTGCAGGTGTACACTTGAATATAATTTCCTGATATATTTTTTTCAATTTCAGTTGTGGAAGGTAAAATCCCAGAAAGCTATGATCCCATTCATCATTTATCATTCTAGATAGGATAGTCATTAGATCATTATGGAGTTATCAGTGTCATTGCTTATGGAACTGCCTGTTCAATACATTTGATCGCCAGAGATAACTTCCGAGTCTCGATATTGGCGTTCCTCAAGGCTCAATTCTAGGACCGTTGCCATTCATGATGATACAACAAATTTATCGACTTATCTACACATTATAAGTCTCACTCTTATGCGGATGATATGCAAATTACTATTATTTTAGTCATAATAATTTACAAGGGCTTGTTTTATCATAAATCTGCCAAATCTTTGGAAAAAAAACCATTCGAATATAATATAAATATAATAATTGATTCGGAGCCTCTTGGAATCGTTGATTCTGCGAGAAATTTGGGACTGACTATGGACACTGGACTGAGATATAGTGTGCGTGTAACAAAAACCGTGAGGAAGATTGCAACCTATAATTATTTTACAATATTTCCATAAAGAAAAAACAATTACTATTTGATACTTTGGTATTGATACTTCAATTTCGCTGATATAGTATACTATTCTTGCCTTTCAAATCACGATCGAAATCGCACTCAACTAGTGCAGAATGCTTGTGTACGATTCATCTACGGTGTTAGAAAACGCAATTCCATGGTTGACGATGAAACAAAGATGGATTCTACATTTGAGTTATTCCACTCATAACTTGATCTGATCCCAATCATCCAGGTCAATATGAATGACGACTCATTATTATTATTATTATAACTCAATGAATAAATAATATAATTATAAAAAAAACAAATGATATTGAATGTTCAGCGTAGCTATTGCTGGAAAAATGATTGTTTTCTTAGATATTACAAAAAATAATTCAATTTTTATCGTGGATTTTTTCAATTTTCAGAAAAATATTTTTCTTCAATATTCAACCTAGGAATGTGGATGTGATGTGGAAGCATGTATCACTCCCATTTTGTAACGATGAATATATCATTACATCACATCATTAGAATGGTCGGAAATCGAACGAGCAATATGCTAATATAACTTTTCTGTTACAAAACGCATTCACCGGAAAACCAACAATCGCCCGAATAAACTCAAGTATCTCATATAACACCCCAACTCGTCTCCCAAACAAACCATTGTAACCCAAATTGACAGCATTTAATGCAACCTCCAGATCTAGATCATTAATAACCTTTTCCAAAGCCATTCAGCTTTTTTTCTAATACTTCCGGTAACAATGGCCTGCATCGTTAAGAAGAAGAAAAGTCACATGTGCAGCGATACACAAACGAACTATCTGTTTGCCTCACCGCAGGATAATTAATCATCTTGTGCATTGCATATCATCCTCTTTAACTAGGAGCAACCGTTCACAGGATTCTGTAGAATGAAAAGACGAAGTTTTGCTTGGATGATAAGGCGATTAAGTGATGCAATTTTTTAGAGCGGGTAGATTGGGGAATTACATTTTTCAACGGTTGGTACCTATACAAATTATTAAGAAAAACAAATCAATTATGTAAAAAAAATGTTTTGTTGAACAATGTCGGTTGCAAGTTTCTTGCGTCACGTGAAATATTAGTCGTAATTATAACTTTTGCAATTATTTCAGCAGTTGTAAGAATGCAAAAAATTTATATTGGTGATTAAATGGGTTCTATTTTTCGTATGAGGTTGCAAAGTTACATATCCATGAAACCGATATTTTCTTTATTTGCAACCTAGACTAGGAGGAATTGGCGCATGAGTACCGAAAACTATTCCACCTCAATTTTTTTATGCGATCCTCTTCAAATTGCCCTACTGATGATATAAATGCATGTTGCCATGGGGCAACCCCGTGCCATATTGTTTGAACCGAAATTGTTTAAACAATTGCAAGGAATTGTTATTTTTTTATATTCTCCATTGAAATACAAATAAAAAAGGTCCCATGACTTTTCACAATAAAGTTAATATTTTTGGAGATATGAATTTTTAAAGGTTCGAAAAATCTCAAATTTGGGTACTTTTGACCCATGAAAAATATATTAACAAAAAATATATATATATAAATGATATTTTTTTTTAATTCTTCATACAATAATTAATAATATTCTCAATAGATATTTAAAAAAATTTCATTGTTTATACCTGTTTTTTTATTGTTAATTTCGCGCGCTCACAAGTATGCGTCGTTTAACTTTAAGTATCGCCGTCTCTCTCTGACTCATGCGCTGCATCGGCCTCTCTGTGTCCTGAATTATTATTTATCATTTATCTTAAAAACTATTAACTTTATCAATATTGTTAGGGAGAGCAATGTTATTAATAATGAAATTGTCGACAATTTGTTTTTAACAATTTTTTTTCTGGAATCAATTTAACAAAAGTTATTTAAGCATGAATCGGAACATGTAATAAAATTACTTTTTATCAGTTTATATTACTTCTTTGTTATTAAAACAGAAAGTAATTACATTGAATAGCTTCTTCAAACGAAGGTTATAGATGTATAAGGATAAAATAATAAAACAAAATTTAAAAATAAGTATTTATTTATTATCAATATCATTTTTATATATCATATACAGTAACACGCTTTGGTTGCACAGGATTTCTTACAGTTACACGGTTTTTTAAGATCAAAACAATTGAACATCGATTTTTTTATTCGGGCGTCTGGTAGTGTATCCTACAAGTACCCTACAGTGAACAGCAACAACAATGCTTCTTATCAATGATACCCAACACCAGATAAATGATATATGTCTGAATAACGAAAAAAAGCCCTGAAGAAGACAATAAATAAACTCGAAACGTCGACAAATTTCAAAATTTGGACCACTTTTATTGTCCTTGTTCCCGCTTCATACAAATCTCCAATAATAATAATATTTATTTACATTTAAAAAAACCATTCATTTAAAAAAATTGTTCCAAATGAAACGTAGTTGACTGAACACTCATTCCGAGGAAACTATATCGATGGAATTTGATTAGTTGGTTTAACAAATAATTATAAATAATTAATACAATATACTCAAGATAAGACTAAATATTAATTTCAACTTTAATACAGTTACTTAAATACATATTATACAAATGAACGAAAGGAATGAATATGAAATTGGGATATTTACATAATAATTATTTAATGTGTTGAATGTGGTCAAATTGTTTCATACATAAAAAAGACGTTCGTATGTCTCAAATTTTCCTTTATAGATTTTTTCAATAGTTTTTTGAATGTTATGTTGTTATTTATCATTTCAATTCATCAGGGATGGTATTGTACAATTTCGGTGCTAAGTAGCTGAACATTATCTGTGTTAGTGATATTTTTTCCGGGAATTGTAGTTGTGGTTTGGTAAGCGACGCATACTTGTGAGCGCGCGAAATTAACAATAAAAAAACAGGTATAAACAATGAATTTTTTTAAAATATCTATTGAGAATATCATTAACTATTGTATAAAGAATTTAAAAAAAAATTTATTTATATATATATTTTTTTTAAATATATTTTTCATGGGTCAAAAGTACCCAAATTTGAGATTTTTCGAACATTAAAAAATTCATATCTCTAAAAATATTGACTTTATCGTGAAAAGTCATGGACCTTTTTAATTGTATTCAATAAAAAATCTTTAAAAAATGTGTTTGGTTGAAAAATAACAATTTCATGCAATTGTTTAAACAATTTCGGTTTAAACAATATGGCACGGGGTTGCCCTATGGCAACATGCATTTATATCATCAGTAGGGCAATTTGAAGAGGATCGCTTAAAAAATTGAGGTGGAATGGTTTTCGGTACTCATGCGCCGATTCCTCCTAGTCTAACCACAATAGGAAATTTTTGTAATTATTTCAATGCTTGTGTGTATTGAAAATGGCAGCGTCGATGAAAAAAATTTATAAATAAATTATGCGTTTTTCAGAAACGGTTGCAAATGTACGTGAAAATGTTAAACTTTTTTTCCATTCACTTATCCAATTTGCAGAACTTTCGTAATTTTTTTAAATAAATTACATAAAAACTTAAAAAAATACAAGAAACAAGGTTTTGCAAGTTTTACAAGGTTGCAAACTCAATGCATGTTTTAAAACATCATTATATCGGATGTCTAGTTTCAGAATTTGCAATTTTCAGTCAAAAAATGAAGCATAAAAACGTTTTTTGCAATTAAAACAATGTTCCGTTCATCTCAGACTCCTGCAATATTTTATAGTTTTTTATTTTATGCACTATTATACCATTGAAGTTTGAGAATTTTTGTAATTAATGTGAATTGATTGTGTATTTTTTCTTGCCTAGGAGGTGAGATTGGTCGTTGGATTGACAACACTCGATAATTAAATATCTAAAATACATAACCGTAACAAATTAACCAAATTTTACTTAAATTTTTCTGAAATACAGAATACCAAAGCGCCGAAAAGTAGCAAGTAGATTGGACATATTCGACCAGACAATTACTTTCGCTATTACGTTCTCAATTTCCTCAAAACCACTATATAATTGATGACCTTGAGCGAATACATTATATTTCTTAGTAGAGCAAATGTATGTGATTATACAATAATTCAATAAGAGAAATAGGAGGCAGTGCGATTTAAAACGATCACACAAACCAAATTTATTTCAATCTTGCCATTTCATGCAATCGTCTGTCCTGTTTGACCTTCCATGAGCAAACGGAATTGATATGATGTGGAGCTTAGTTTTGCATGATTATCATCATATCACTATTATTATTCGAGATCCGGATGCGTTTCAAACCAAGCAGAAACTCGTAAGAAAACAATTTTCTGTAACATTATGCATGGGAGTCTCGAATCTATTTACGGACTCGAATGATTAATCGATATTCTGATAATAATTGTCAAGCAATAACATAAATCTTTTCTCGGAATTTATGGAAGCAAGTAATTACAGAAGAAATAATTTTATCTCTTCGAAAAAAAAACGAACGATAGATTATGTTTTGAAGTGCACTGACGCATTGACCTTATGAATATTCAAGATTTTAGATGTTTCCATATAAATATTGACATAACTATCATCGAAGCTTATGTGAAAAGAATTGCCAATTCACGACTTGAAAATGAGTTTTTTCTATTATTCTTCGCTTTATATCACCAGAGGAGATATCTATACATATCCCTGGATAATTTCAAGTCCAACATGAGGTGAAAGTTACGTCAAAGGTACCACAAGGTTCCCATTTGGGATCAATGCTATTAATTATTTATTTCAATGTACACCAACAAAATGGAGAGTTTTGTCCCATACTAGCTGTTTTGGACTCTGAAGAACTTATTGCAAGATAACCTTGATCGCTCTTCAGTTTTTTTTAATATATAAATACTCACGAAACATGAAGAAATGCAGCTTAATTCATCCTGGTTCCTCTATTACTTCAAGGTGTCGAGTGTAACCTTGAGACTTACTCTTTCAGTCAAAAAGGAATAAAGTATAATGATGATAATAATATTTATTCATATTGTTAACAGTATTATGGTTACACTTCCATACATAATGTTAGGCAAATAACCACAGAGAAAACCACAAAAGCCAAGGCCGCGCGTGGGGTTTTCTTTGTTCCATTTATGTTATTGAGAAAAAAATTACTGAAAGAGAAAACACAAAATAGAAAGAAATAAAACTAAAGAAAAGAGTGGTTCATATATCAAATGAAAAAATTTACTGGAGGAGAAGACACAAAATACAAAGAAATAAAACTAAAATTAAAATTGTAATCTTTTTTTTGCCAGCGTATTTTTCTTTCTCGTATTTTAATTTCATCTTGATAGATGTACTCTCTTCAATTTTCACTACTTTATGATCATAATTTTCATTTTCCCTTTTCTATTACACCATGGTTTTGATTCATTCCTTCACCACTGTGAAGGAGGTTAAAGGTTATTTGTGTCATGTACTCTCCAAGTTTCGGATAAGACCATAACATCAAATTCACTCATTATTTGATCAAGAATTGTTCCAAGTTTTTTAGAACACTTCTGATATTTTGATAATTATTTCGAAGTTATTGAAAGATAAACGCCATGTGAAGTGGAATAAATAGAAAAATCGAATTAAACGGTTTTCTTCACATAAAAGATTCAATATAAATTGAACCAGAAAATGGTAGATCTCAGGTGAAAAACAACTACTTTCCTGGCAAATACCACGCAGAACGTTGAATGATATTCACCTGAAAATCCATGCATACCTCCATATAAATGGACATTGAATGCAAATGTTTCTTTCTGATAAGCTCGATTATGTTCAATTTATGTCGTGTTCACCTAACAATCCGCATACCGGTTTCAGGCTTTTTGGCCCTCATAACGGAGTTGTCAACCAGCCAAAGGTCCGAAGAGCTCTGGCTGAAGCGAGACACAACATAACCAAAACCATCATGGAGTCTATAACACCTATAGGTACGCCGGAAAAGAAAACTTTTAACTGGCGGTACCTAGTGACAGAAAGAAACACTCCGGAAATCTCCCACTCGATAGGTTTCTGAATAAAAGATTCCTTCTCAGTAGGAGTGGCAAGCCCGACTAGCATATAGTGAAAGATAAACGCCATGTGAAGTGGAATAAATAGAAAAATCGAATTAAACGGTTTTCTTCACATAAAAGATTCAATATAAATTGAACCAGAAAATGGTAGATCTCAGGTGAAAAACAACCACTTTCCTGGCAAATACCACTCAGAACATTGAATGATATTCACCTGAAAATCCATGCATACCTCCATATAAATGGACATTAAATGCAAATGTTTCTTTCTGATAAGCTCGATTATGTTTAATTTATGTCGTGTTCACCTAACAATCCGCATACCGGTTTCAGGCTTTTTTGGCCCTCATCAGTACGGAGTAGTCAGCCGCACCCTACTGGAAGGAATCTTTTATTTAGAAACCTATGAGGTGGGAGATTTTCGGAGTGTTTCTTTCTGTCACTAGGTACCGCCAGTTAAAAGTTTTCTTTTCCGGCGTACCTATAGGTAATATAGACTTGATGATGGTTTTGGTTATGTTGTGTCTCGCTTCAGCCAGAGCTCTTCGGACCTTTGGCTGGTTGACTACTCCGTACTGATGAGGGCCAAAAAAGCCTGAAACCGGTATGCGGATTGTTAGGTGAACACGACATAAATTAAACATAATCGAGCTTATCAGAAAGAAACATTTGCATTCAATGTCCATTTATATGGAGGTATGCATGGATTTTCAGGTGAATATCATTCAACGTTCTGCGTGGTATTTTCCAGGAAAGTAGTTGTTTTTCACCTGAGATCTACCATTTTCTGGTTCAATTTATATTGAATCTTTTATGTGGAGAAAACCGTTTAATCCGATTTTTTTTCTATTGAAGTTATTGTTATGTGTTTTTTGTTCAATAAATCATTCAATAATTCGATATTTTCTAGGACGTAGGTGTACTAGGATGTAGTTGATATCTCTGATGTATTGATCCATAGTAAATGATTGAATATTGACTAATTGGAGATGAAAGAAAGAATCTATAATAATAGAAAAACGAAAGGCTGATTGGGAATTGAGATCACTTAAAAAGAAAGAAATAAATATAATGGACCATAAAAAGTAATATAATAATAAGTATAGTAGAATAAGTATAGTTACTGAATTGTCAGGAAACGTGATGACCTTGACGGAGGTCATTTGAGATCAGCTACAGAAAAATATAAGAATATGTGGAATAACCAAAAAGCTTTAAAAAAAGTAATGAGCATACGTGTGTTTCGCGGTATTCCAGCGTAGATCAATATCTGGAAAATATACTGAAACTGGACCAAAAACATAATTGAGAAAGTTCATATGAGCAAACACAGCCAAATATTTTGGCATAAACCTAGATAAAAAATTGGTAGGAACATATCAAGAAAAAATGTGAGACATTTGGAATGATCCATAACTATATTGGTTGTTGAAAAGGAAAATCAAGGAAAATCTCAGTATTACAGTAATATGTTTTAATTTTTTAATCAATTCAATATTTGGTTTTCCACATTATTCGTGGCCGAACTTAGGATTCTGCCAAATGCTGCGAATACAGTTTTTTTTCAGCGGGAATAATGTATACAACAAATTTCATAGAGGCTCCAAGACACTTCCTTGTGGGACCCTGCATGATTTTGGAGGTTTTTCTCGGTATTAATAAATCTTTTGCATGCGACTCCACTGACATACCAAAACTGAGTGTTTCGAAAAGATATATCTTTTCATACGTATGGGCATAATACATCTCATGGAAAAAAACCGTTAACTTATTCATCATGAAAAACTATTAATTGAAAGGTTACAGATGCTTATCTATCTCATACTAGTACACAATAAACAATACCTCACGATATTCTGCAAACAAACAAGATGGTTTGTGAATATTATAAAATTAACCTTGAGTTTCCATAAAATGAGCTAACACAAAGTATCATCCGTTTCTTCAAATAATCAGATCTTCGGTTGTTATCCGACATCTGGCCTTGTAACATTTGTAGCGGTGTGCCATTCATTTCAGCCGAGATTATGGAAGATAGCGGAGTCATCTGTTTCACTTTTTTCATTGCTATTGATTGAACAGTTTATTCTAAGCAAGATCATGAGAATATTTGCTCTCAATGGTAATTAAATCATGTGTAAGTAAAGGAAATATTTGCATTTTTGTACAATAGGAACTTCAGATGTTTTTCCCAATATTTAAGAGATACTACAAAATCGTGGAAAGTTCACACCAATTTTTATTTTCATTTTGGGGTGAATTCCAACTTACAGACCTGAATTCCAGTCATTTCCGTCCACATCCCAAATTGTTCGGTTTCAAAAAATCATAACTTCCGAATCGATTCTTATCATAACTTCGATACTTCGTTGCAGCCATCTTGAATTTTTTATATACAGGGTGTCCCAGGACTTCATATAACTTTTTTTCCTATAATCCTTCGTAACTAAGTTATGGGTCCTCGAAGCTACAAAATAAAATTTTTTTTCTTGAAAATTTCACACAACATTTTTTAATCAATAAGAAGTTACTATAGCAGCACAAAACTTTGCGGAAATTTTTTCCTCCTGGGTACCTCGGGCGTGATTACAGGATAATTTTTCTGTCAAATGCACAGCCCTATATGCTTTTTAAATAATTATTGTTACCTTTATCTGCCAATCTTTACAGAGGAAAAATGCTATTAATACATTTTTTCTGTTTTCTTCACTCAGTATAATAGGAAGTATAGAAAAGACGATTTTATTTCTTGAAAATATATTTCCATTTTGAATAACTTGCGTTACATTATTTAAATGTTGTGAAACTCTGCTAGTACTTCTTTTTCTTCAATGGTGACTAACAGGGACTAGGTGTTAGATGTCTATGTTTAATAACATATATATATATATATATATATATATATATATATATATATATATATAATACTCAGACACAATTTTGTCAAATTTAGCCTTCGAAATACGAATATATGATCCATCACTTTCAAGTAACACTTCACTAATTTTTCTGAACAACATGTCTTGCGATGATTCAACACAGGGTTATTGAAGCAAGTAAGATAAATGTCTCAAATCTCCATTTCGCGCACAAAATACACAGATTATTTTTTTTTTTAAATGTCCCATTCTGTGTCGAATGTTAGAATAAAATTAATTAATGATATGTCATAACATACACCGTCAAAATAACATTTAAAAAAATAAGGTCAATGTGATAATTCCATAGCCTCCTATTTATTTTTAACAAAAATTGTGAAAATAAAACTTCCATTCACTTTAGTAACACAGATTTGTTGATAGCTAATAGCATACATTATTGTTAACGAACAAAGATTCGTTTCATGCAACTAAAATCCTAGGAAGGTCTTTCTTGGATATAAAAACCCAATATAATTTCAAAATGAAACAAGAAATATTTCTATCAGGATTATTTTGCAAAACATATATTTTTAACAAACTTCAGTGGTAGAACTCAAATTGAAATGAACTCTTTGAGGTTCTGTTAATTTATTTTTGATTATTTCATGTAACTGAAATTCAAGGGAGGCGTTTCATTTGTGCCATAATAGCTAACAAATTGTTTGCACCTGACAAACAAAAATTATAAAAATGCAGATTGGTTGATAGCTAATAGAATACATTATTTTAGATGAACAAATGTTTATTTCATTCTACTAAAATCCTAGGAACATATTCTTTGCGTATATATGGAGACTCAATATAATTATTATAAATTAAAAAAAAATAGCCCTATCATCACGAATATTTGCAAAAAATATATTTTCGGTGAATTTTAGTAGCAAAAATTAAATTGAAATGGACTGCTGACGGTTCTATCAATTTGTCTTCAATTATGTCATGTAACTAAAATTCAAGGAACACTTTCATTTGTGACATATATATCTAACGAATTATTTGAAAAATATAGATGTCTATATATTTTATAAAAAAAACGAAAGAAGAAACAACATAAACAGGTATTGAAAGTATTTATTGAACTATATTAAAATTAGAGTTAAATGCCTCATATTATGAAAAATAATTATTTAATTATCGATATTGTTCTCATTATGTTGATAATTATTATTAATGTTGAACACACAATTATTATAAACAATTCCTGGTTGGATTTTGTAACCTGATGAGACACTGCGACAGTACTGGGAATGTCTCTCATAGCTTGTAAAACTCTTTTATGATGATCAATGTCCATTCATAAGTAAGACTTAATCGACTGGCTATTGTTATGTCCTGTAATCTCTATCAACTGCTGTTTGCTGATCCCCCCTTTTTATCGTTCCAAGCTCTAACCAATCGTATAGCGTGTTTTTCCATAAGAAACGCATTGGTAGTCGTCGAAAATAAATAATGAAGTGGTGGATAGTTTGTGGGCTATCAGACAAGAAAATGAAGAATAGAATTGAATTACAAAATGTGGACTGACCAGGATTCGAACCTGGGACCTCTCGATTTCCAGTCGAACGCACTACCAACTGTGCTGTTGGTCCTTATTCGGAAGCCGGCAAATCACATTTTGAATTCAGCTCTGTATTAGTATGCGAAGAGGATGAGGGTTAATGTTACTATAAAAACATTCACGCATACACACCTAATGAAATTATATTGGTTTTGCCCGCTAGGATTATCGATCAACTTCATACCCGAAATTTCAATGTGCATGCAATGAGTCCAGCCAGAGTTGGAAAGGAGTTTCGTATCTTCGTTAGTGTAGCACAAGAAGCCTCTGACTGTACTCAGGATACCCACATTACGTACAGCCTCCAATTCTTTGCCGTTTTGTTCGTAGCTGGCCGATTGAAACATGAAAGCGCCAGCGTTGTTCACAAATGACACTCTTCAAATGGCTATCGTAAAAAGCATCAAAGGTATCCGATTGGTTGACACTGATTTCGATGATGTCATTATTCCGAAATGATTTGACATAGGGGTAATACGTTCTCCATTCCACTTTCTGTAATGTTTCGTCCATTTGCAGTTTACGGAAAATGTTGAACACTTGACCCAGAGATTCTAGGACGTCATTTTAGATGTCGTCTAATAAAAGTGGATAAATGCTCGTCATTTCAAAGGTTTGGGTTTGGCATCGGGCGCAGTCCATTTCTGACTTTGTAGCAAACAAACTAACCCATGCATGAAACTTCATCGAATTAATTTATTTGTTTCGTCATTGACCAAAATTTGGTTGATTTTCAATATTTACTTGAAAAGTTATCGAAGAAAAACTTTTCTCATTTTGTAATTTCGAGGGCCCAAGTTAGTAACGGAGGATTTTAGGAAAAAAAGTTATATGAATTACTGGTAATATTTTGATTCCATCTACAATGCTTCTCAAAAGTCCCCTCCCCCCCTCTTATTTTTGGAATGATTATACATAAACAACTGAAATTTGGAAACTGAATATTAAAGGTTGTGTACTTTCCTACTAGTGATGATAGATGACGAAATCGTCAAAGATGACGTCACAAGGTCATTGTGACCAATAATTTTAAATGGAACCCTACGGCAAGCGACACCTCTTTTAAAAGGTATCGAAAAAACCAATTCAATGATACTAATTTTGTTTGTGTTTATGGCGGTTTTGGCAACTCGCTTTCAAAAACGCAAAGCTGTGATGAATTGAATCAGTTAATACTAAAATTCCAAATTCAAGCACCGCCTCTGGATTGTTGTCAAATGAGCTGACGTTTTTGTTGGTCTCCCTAATTCGACGTTTTTGTAATTGTCCAAGTTTTTGTACATTTAATAATTTGTGTATTGTTGATCGAACGTTTAACTGTTTCAGCAGCTTTCGGTACTTTTAATATTTCTGTACATTTTAATAATTTGTTAAACTGTTGTGAGCCGAACGTTTGAGTGCTTCGAGAAGCGAAATGGTACGTGCTTTAGGTGATAAAGTAGCAGCGATCCTGATTCTTGGTGAAACTGGACAAAATATTCATGCAGCAGAACGCATTTTTAATGAGAGGTTTCCCGATCGCCCCGTTTCGAGGACTCATTTGAGGGAGCTTCTTCGTGAGTTTGAAACAACGGGTAGTATTAATGAAGCGAAACGATCTGGCAGGCCACAAATTTCTGATGAGCAGAAGTAATAGTTAATCCTACTCCTTCAACAACTCACGTTGCATCTATCTGTGAAGTCAGTCAAAGTACAGTACACAGGGTGTTGAAAAAAAACAAATTTCATCCATACAAATTAAAAATGGTTCATCATCTCTCAGACGACGACCCAGACCGGAGACTAGAATTTTGTGAAAATATGGAAACTGAAATTAACCAACACCCAGACTATGTCAAAACAATTTGTTTTAGTGACGAAAGTACTTTCTATCTAAATGGAAATGTAAATACACAGAATGTGAGGTATTTGAGTGACGCAAATCCTCACCTGTTTCGTGAAACACATACCCAATTTCCCAAGAGGGTGAATGTTTGGGCAGGTATCCTGGGAAACCACATCGTTGGGCCTCTTTTTTCGAATACTAATTCAACTGGTGAGGTTTATCTGGAGCTATTGCAAAACGCAATAGAACCGTTAATCCTTGAAATTTTGGAAGATAATCCAGATGAATTCGGCAATTTGGAAATAACATTCCAACAGGATGGTGCTCCTCCACACTATTACGGTGCAGTAAGACGGTATCTGGATGAGGAGTATCGTGGTAGATGGATTGGACGACGAGGTTCAACGGAATGGCCAGCTCGATCACCGGACCTCACACCTTTGGATTTTTTTCTATGAAGGTACCTCAAATCGAAGGTTCACGTCACTGAACCTGACAACATTGACGTTTTAAAACAACGTATTGTTGCAGAATGTGAGGCTGTTGCAAAAGTACGAGAAGAGTTTAAAAATAGGATATTTCACTTTCAGGAAGTAAATGGAGGTCACTTCGAGCAATTTCTTCAAGTAGATACTGATCCTTAAATCTGTAATTAATATCATACTGAATGGAATTTAAATTTTAATGTTCACTAATGAGCCATTAAAACTGCCATAAACACAAAAATTAGTATCATTGAATAGGTTTTTTCGATACCTTTCGAAAGAGGTGTCGCTTGCCGTAGGGTTCGATTCGAAATTTTTGGTCACAATGGCCTTGTGACGTCATCTTTGACGATTTCGTCATCTATCATCACTAGTAGGGAAGTTCACAACCTTAAATATTCAGTTTCTAAATTTCACTTGTTTATGTATAATCGTTCCAAAAATAAGAGGGGGGTGGAGAGGACTTTTGAGAAGCACTATATACATTCCTGAGAGGGAGAGAGGAATTACTGGACACCCTGTATATTGAAACAAATTGACGAATTTATTTTTACTGTCCATTTTACACCCATGATGGTGAGAAAAAAAATCAATGAAATATTCTTGTGCTTGCCAAAAAACTTCAATAAGTTATTATCATCCGTTCAGCTCAAAAATATTTTGTATCAGTTACAACATTTATGGAGTTTGACGGCAATGAAACCACATTTGAAGGGATACAATATCTCTAGATTTCCCATTCTCCTCTACTCAGTTTCCTGGCCTAATAGACTAAAACCCACGAGTCGATTCTTCAGTCATTACAACAGAATTGCATGCGGATATTGCATCTGTTGAAATAAATCCGTTAGAAAAAATTAACGGATCATTTGTTACACCTTCGCCAATAAAGGTAATGATGTAATTATATTAACAAACACGATGATATCATTAATTCGTCCTCTGAAAAACTCGGTTCGTTACTTATATATTGAATCGGCTTTATGGTAAAAAAATGGCCATGAAATTCCATTTGCACTGCAACTAGGAAGATGGACGTCATCGATTCCCAGGGTAGTCGTTGCAGAAGAACCGCTGGCAGGAAAATCGCCAAAGTATCTTCCACAAAAGATCAATGAATCAGGAATGAGTGTCTTATTTATTTTTGTTTTTTATTTCACATGTTGGAAGAGGGATTGAGAAATACTGTACAGAAGTTACAGAAACAAAACTTCATAAGATAATTTCGAACATAAAATCGAACGCAAGAGAAATCAGCGGTATGAATATCAAGAGAGTAATTTCATGCTGCCCGTTTCTTCTGCCTTTTATAACCGATATTATGATTTTTTATGCACGACCGGGCGTGAAGTAGCACTTTAGCGCCCGGATTTGCGGGCGTGAAGTAGCACTTTAGCGCCCGCGGACTACTTTATCGCCCGGCGGGCAATAAAATCGTTGAAAAGGGCGCTAAAGTGAATTTCAATCTCATATTGATAGAAATCTATATTCCGATGGATCATATAATCATGGATGGATCATAAAATCAAACCCAAAACATTATTAACAATAATATAACGAAAACAATTAACATAAATCAATTTAAAAAATGAATTATAACTTAATATTGACAATACAATTAGAACGGTTATTTATGGAAATATTTGGATTTGTTGTTTTCTGTTGTTGCAGATAGTTACTGATTTCAACTGATTTCTCATTACTAGGAGTCTGAAGAGAATGCATGTTATTATCTGGTGTTTCAGAGTAGTGAGCAATATCTTCAGATTGTCTGCAATGGCTAGTAGAAGGCTCATCATTTTCTACAATTTTCTTAGCAATCTTCAGCTTATTTGCAACTGAATTTTCAATATAATCTTCCGCAACAGTTGTCACTTCCACCCAGCATGTCTTTTAATGTTGATTATATCCTCGGCTGCATCTGCTAACATAGTTGCTGAGGAACGTCTGAAGCAGTGACCAGTATATTCTTCCGCATTAGAAATACCTAGGTAAGGGGCTATTCTGAATGGTATTCGACCGAATAAATTTTTTCCGATAACCTGTCTCGTACACTTGCCATTTTTATAATATAAAAAACCGCTTTTGATCATTCTGATCTCGCAAGGAAGACTTTTTTCTGTAATATCCAAATAACTTGGCGATTTCTGTTCTTTATCGATTACAGTAAATACTCGATCTATCTTCGTTTTGGTTTCTCGTATAGTTATGAGTAAGAATGTCTCGAAATCTTGAATGTCGTCCACTGTGATATTTGCCAATTCTTCGCGGCGACATGTTCCACAAATACCAAAAATCAGTGCTACCTACAATAAATTCTCAGATTAACATACTGAACATTGAGAAAACATGAAATTAGAACTTACTTTCATCATAAGATACAAATCGTCTGGTGCTTCCCTCAAAAATAACTCGATTTCTTCTCTGCTTAGAATCTTCGATTTCTTTGGTTTATAACCATCAAATTTTCGTATCAAAAAAGCTATCAATCTTGCGTATCTACTGATATCTATATTATCATGTACATTTGAAGAAGCTTTCAGCATGGAATAATATGACCACATGGTAGAGGGCTTACAATATTTAGATTTTTCCAGAAAATGAGCAAGAAGTACAGTCTCTGTGTATTCCTTATTTTTTACATTTTTCCCGTTGCACCACCTCACGAATTCTTCCTACACCTTGTCGTATATTTTCTGGGATTTACTTGGCAATAAACTCAATTTCGCATCCTCAGCTGCTTTACTTATTTCTGGTGGAGTACAATTCACACTTTCTTCGCCGCTTGAATCCATTTCAAAATCAGTAATAAATTATCTGTGATCACAAAAATTGACAGCAAATATGGCTACTAGCCTATATAATCTTATTTCAAAAAATTGACTGAGTTGCCATGGTAACATTCATTCCATAACTTCTTGATTTATTCTGTTTCCGATATGATATGAATATACATCCTCACGGCAGCCTTGATGTATTTTTATCATGTTCTAGATATAAAGAGGTATCTATCTACATGACATCAAATATACCCGTCGTGCATAAAATTTTGTATGTATTTCGGGCGTAATTTGCTTTTATGGACCTAGGCGTGTTAATAGCCCTCGCTATCGCTCGGGCTATTACTTACACGCTGCGGTCCATAAAAGCCTATTTTACGCCCTTGATACATGAATAACTATTTTTATATTTCAATTTAATTCAATTTAAGACAAAGGCATTTCACGAGGTTTAAAAAAAATACGCTATTTGTTTATAAAATATTTATAAACAAATGGATAAGTTGAAGATTTTTCAAAAACTGTTTTTTTGAGCTTTTTGTAAAAAAACTTATCCTCGTCGGCGGAAAAAATCGAAAAATACATTCTACTCAGAATGACATCCCAAATCGAATGAGCCATCGCTCATATTTTTAGTAGAATTGGAACGATTTTTCGCAGGAAACTCACTTCCCGACTTGGCTAGGCTATCGTTTGTATTTCACATTGTTTGTCGGGAGCTCTGGAAATATTTCTAAATGAGCAGCTACAGCATTACGTGGAAAACGATGATATACAGGGTGACACAGGGGTGCGTGCAAGATCCATAACATTTTTCTATCCAAGCTATCGACTTATTTTTTTTCTAACAATAGGTCCAACAATGAGGTACATTCTAGAAATATTTCTATTCAGGTACAGGATAAGATCCCACAACTAAGTTCTGTTTTTTTTTTAATGGCAACCCCAATTTCGATTACATTATAACGCACCCAAGTTTCTTAGACTTATCTGCCATAGTTTTTGTTGTATTTTGAGTTAGGAAAACGAAGTTTAACGAGAAAAATGGCTCTTGTAATTATACAGGGTGTTAATCAAGTACGTTGACAAACTTCGGGAGGTGAATTACTTGGAAGATTTCAGGACGAAAAGTTCATCTAAACATATGTCCCAAACGGCTTGGTTTTTGAAGTACAGGGTGATCAAAATACATTTTTTTCAAGAGTTTTTGTAGTTTACTTCGACATTTTCGACAATAATCAATTCAATTTGTGCAAGTACAATCCATTCAACAGTGCGCACGATACAAAATTATTCATTTCTCAAATAATTCACAGGGTCCCCCTTTTTTCAGAGTCAAGCCTTGTTCAACCATTCATTTTTTTTTCCGCCGCTACTCAAAGTTCATGAGAAGATAATATTCAATGTTGTTTCATTTAACATCTTTGTTCTCTTGAAGCTTTTCATTTACTCCAAAATATCTTGAAAAACAAATATTTTGATCACTCTGTACCTCGAAAACCAAGCCGTTTGGGACATATGTTTGTATGAACTTTTCGTCCTGGAACCTTCCAAAGAATCACCTCTCGAAGTTTGTCAATGTACTTAATTAACACCCTTCATATAAACAATCAACAACATTAAACTTCTTGTTTTAAATCAAAACATAATAAATAAACATTTAGTAATAAACACACATTGAAAAACTACATATTCAACTGTTTTTGACTTATGTCAATGCATTTATCAAAATAGCGTCACGTATAGACATAGAAAAATTCATAACTTCAGAACCCTTCAAGTTAACTCAACCACCTTTTTTTCAGTCGATTCCTTAAGCTTTAGCTGGGAGTTGACATTGCACTGAAATTCATCGTTCGTCGAAGCATTAGCCAAGAAACTAGTTCTTTCAGACATTTTTTATTTTCCATTGATTTTCCCTCTATTTCATTGATTTCTTCTCAACCGGTAATTAAAAAAGAAACAATCTATTCAGGAAAACAAATTATCAAATTGATACTGATGTTTGTGATGAATATAAATGTTTATTTGTTTTTTCAACACACATTTTTCAACACAAAATACACAACTCGTCCATGAACCTCGTTAATACTTCCTGCACGATTTGAATGCTACCAATGACAGGTGTTTTCGTTACTTTACCGGGATGAATGAAACTCTGAATAGCATCATCAATATCAATTTTATTCGTTAAGGTCGCTGCTTCATTAGTATATCGATCAAACTATCTGTAACAAACGCGAAGCCATTAGGATGTGGAAAAAGTAGCGGTCGTGATTGTGCTGACGCAATTGGTCTCTTTTAAAAATGTTCGTAATGATAGAAAAGGTCACATCCATCAACAGCAGCATTGTGGGGTTTTCAGGAAATGATAAGTGAACATGTGTGATCATTATCATTCCATTTTTATTCACTACCGGCAACCAGGTACGGCTTCTCATTAATAATAATAATTTTTCTTCAATTTCTCGGAATGAAGGTCTGTTTCAGTCAATTCATATAATTTCTCTTAACGACGTTTCGACATGGTATTTGTCATCAACAGGTTAAAACACTAAAACAAAAAATATGGAGTTTGAGACATATTCAACTTGACACAATATTAAAATGTATGCACTAAAATAATTCTTTGAAAACATATGGTTCGAAATATAACATGTTATCCAACTCAATATAAAAATATCTGTAATATATATGAGTATTCACTTACAAATCATTTTATTTGAATTTCTGCGTTCGCATCGTATGAACGTTATTGTAGTTGTGTGACTGCGAAGTCGAAGTTATCGGGAATGGTTTGTTTATCTTTACCCTCTTCATAAGTACACCGGATTGTTTATATTGAGTTCTAGTATATGAGCCGTACTGTATTTTTTTGGCAGCATGTAAAGATCAGTTTTCATTATAATTACTATAAACAAAGTTAAAAAAGGTTGTTATAAATCTTGCTCAAGTTTTCGATATCATTTCTATTGTTAATGCTATTGGATCTTTTTTAATATTATCTTTTCAAGGAATGTTCTTACTCTTGGATTCAGAAAAAAAATATATATATATTTTTCTTCAATTTCTCGGGATAAAGGTCTCATTAAGTCAATTCATATGATTTCTTTGAACGACGTTCCAACATGGTATTTGTCATCATCAGGTTAAAACCAAAATTATTTTATTTGAATTTCTGCGTTCGCATTGTACGAATCTACAATAACGTTCGTACAATGCGAACGCAGAAATTCGAAAAAAATAATTTTGTTTTAACCTGATGATGACAAATACCATGTCGAAACGTCGTTAAAAGAAATTATATGAATTGACTGAATCAGACTTTTATTACGAAAAATTTAAGAAAATATATATGTGGTCAAGAAACTAAAGAAAAAAAAATTATATATATATATATATATATATATGTAGATGGATGGAACAAGTAAATAGTGGGGTTTTGCAGCAAATGAAAGAGAACACCTCAAAAATTGTCCAGGCTTTCGGAATTTTTAATGATTATTTCCATCATCAGGGAAACTACAAAGTTTTAGAATTACAATTAGATTTTTTATAAAAATATAATTTGAATATGACTTACGTCTTTGATGAGAATTATTATAATGATATTGAAGTTCCATGGTAGACACATTATGAGGGATGAACGATTATACACTACATTTTAAAATAACTAGTTGAGCATTAAAATTACAACTATTAAAAATTATATTTGTGAGACTATATTGTCCCCATGTGGGCAGAAATGTCAACTACAAGTTAGGTAACTTCTGACAGGCAGTTGACATGACATCTGACAGACAGTTGACATGGATGGAACTGATAGCAGTGGTGCCAATTGTGCACTGTTACCAACATAATTTTGTTCGATTGCAGATTAGAAAAATTAATTGTGAGGTTGTTGTTGAATAACTTTGTATCCAACGTTGGTAGGTAGGAATCATTTCAGTGAGATGATTGATAACTGTTTTTTAATGATGCAGTTAATATCTTCAAAAATATAGGCCATTTCTAGAAAGGATATTTTTATTGAAAGTGATTCACTTAGTGGATTCATAATTCATATGGTGCTCAAATTTGTTCACATGATCTTCTAAAGCGCTTCTTTCAGGATGTAATCCGCAATCATGTTTATGGGAAATGATTCTAGCGCCTAATGACTTTGAAGTTTGACAAACATAATTGTTATCACACATTAGACATGGAATACTATATTTCTTGACATGTTTTTCGGGTAACCTTCCACAGTCTAAAAATGGAAATATAATCTGGAAAATCTATACGAGTGTAGAAAGGGCAAACTAATTAGTTCACCCCGATAAGTTAATGCATTCACCAAATTATATTTCCTATAGAAAAATGATTCAATTTGTCAATAACTTGCCGTTTTATGAATTTGCCTATCGAAAAAAAAATTTAAAAAAATTTAAAAGATACTTCTCTATATAGTTTTTGTTCGACGTTTCGGGGACTATATCTGCCCCCGTTCTCAAAATCTTCTAAATCTCCTTTAATTGTTTTAATAATTCTGATTTCTTCTCGCAGAGTCTTTTTCGCTTTCTCAACTGACGGATGTCAATTGAGATCTACCAAAAAAGTTTGAGAGTGATGTATTGCTCATTTGATGTATGGGGTGTTGTTCAGATCAGTTTATTAGCATTCTACCAATTCTCACTTCCTCTCTGAGTAGGGTAACCATGTATTATCCATTTCAACAGAATTTGTTGAAAAGCAGTTGTTATTGGAAAGAAAAATACAGGCCGTTTCTTTCAATTTTCTCCTCTCTTGATGTGGTTTTTTCATCAAGATTTTTGTCCTACTCCATTCAATCGTATGATCGCCATTGGATGTGAGGATATGTTCCGCAATTTTTTATCCGGTTATTTGTCGATTCCTGATGTAACTCTGATGTTCACTTTGGCGCACTTCCAATGGTCTTGACGTTTCACCTATATAACTATCTCCACACGAACAAGGTATGTTGTAAACACAGTTTTTGGTACTTTCTTCTGCATTTTTTGTTTTTAATGTGTTAGTATAGATCTCAGTGTTTGTTGTTCTAAATGATGTTCTCACATCATACCTATGTCCAATTCGTTTGATCTTTTCAGATAATCCGGGGACATGAGGTATTATGTTGGTTGTGAAATGTGTAGGTGGTGGGAGTACTCCTGTTGGTTGTGTTAATTGGTAGAATGCTAATAAACTGATCTGCACAACACCCCATATATCAAATGAAAAAGCGAAAAGGACTCTGCGAGAAAAAATCCAAATTATTAAAACAATTAAAGGAGATTAAGAAGATTTTGAGAACGGGGGCAGATATAGTCCCCGAAACGTCGAGCAAAAACTATATGGAGAAGTATCTTTTGAATTAAAAAAAAAAAATTTTTGATAGGCAAATTCAGAAAACGACAAGTTATTGACGAATTGAATCATTTTTCTATAGGAAATATAATTTGGTGAACGCAATAACTTATCGGGGTGAACTTATTAGTTTGCCCTTTCTACACTTGTATAGATTTTCCTGATTATATTTTCATTTTCAGATTGTGGAAGGTTACCCAAAAAACATGTCAAGAAACGTTGTTCCTCCAAAAAAAAACACATTCATTCAATGAATACTATATATTACGTTCGTTTCTGAAGTAATGGGTACTTTACTTTGATTTTTGTGTGGATTGACCTAATAGTTAAGTTTTATTCGCACTTTCAATATTCGATAAGTCATGGAAAATTCAAGATAGTTCAGGTGTCATTTCTTTGATGAATGGAAAGTACTTATACATGACTTGTGCTGGAGCAGTATAAATTTCATCGTTATAAGTGATAATTATGGGTGTGACACAGGGTCTCATTTCGATCTTTAGGGAAGTTGGTGTATTTTTGACCATACTGGCAGGGTATGAATTTTCTAGAAAAAGGTTCGAAAGAATATTAATTTTTTTTTATGAAATTGTATGTCAGAGATTTTAAACACTATAATTTTCATTTGTTTGACTAAATTAACTTTCCTCGAATAAATCTATTAAGATTTTGTTATTCGTTGTTCCGATGAACTTCGTATCTAGAAAAGGTACGGAGTGATCTGTATCTTCTGCTTCCATAGTGAATTGTATACATGGGTCATAACTATTGAATGTGTTAAGAATCTCTTCTCATTCTCATTCGACAGTGCTATATAATAAGGTCATCTACATATTTTTTTATGAAATGTGGTTAGGAAGATAAAACTGGTAATACTGTGTCTAATAAACTAACTAAACGCAACTAAAATTGATGAAACTGACGCACCCATGGGCGTTCCGTATGTTTGTTTGAAAATTGTGTTGTCGAATGAAAAATATGTGTTCGGCGATAAATAAGTGTTATGAAACTTGTTGTTACTTCAAAATAATCTTTTATATAGTATTCGTTATCAAAATCGTATGCTCCAGACAAAATGTTCATTGAGAAGGAAGCAATGGCCTCTGTGGGGGCTCCTATCGAAACTACAATCTATCTCACCGCTAGGGTTGGTTTGTGAATGTTGGGTAAACCATATAATTTTGGAGAAATGCCATTATAGCAAGTAAGTTTCGTCTTCATCATCAAATTGATGAAGTGATCATGTGAAAAAATTTGACCACCATATGAATTAGGATTCCACTAAGGTCTTAGCCAGTGAATCACTTTCAACAAAAAGATTCTTTCCAGAAATGGCCTATATTTTTCAAGATATTAACTGCATTAATAAAGAAACAGATATGAATCATCTCAGTGAAATTTATTCCTACGTATTGACGTTGGATACAAAGTTATTCAACAACATCACAATACATTTTTATAATCCTAAATCGAACAAAATTATGTTGGCAACAGTGCAAAATTGGCACCACTGCTACCAGTCTCAAACTGTCTGTCAGAAGTTACCCAACCTGTTCTTTACATTACTGCGCACATGGGGACAAGATATTCTCACAAATATAATTTTTAATAATTGTAATTTGAATGCCCAACTAGATATTCTCAACTGTAGTGTATCATCGTTCATCCTTCATAATGTGTCTACCATTATACTTTAACACCATTATAATCATTCTCACCAGAGATGTAAGTAATATTCAACCGATATTTTTATAGAAAACTAATTGTACTTTTTACCACTCTGTAGTTTTTCTGATGATGGAAATAATTAATGAAATTTCCGAAAGCTTGGACAACCTTAAAAGACTTCTCTTTTATTTGCTGCGAACCCCCCCCCCTCAACCCAAACTAATTTTTGAACCACCTGATATATCGCAACGAAATTTGGAGGGCTCAAATGGGAGATAAAAACCTACCTCTTCATGAAAAAATCACATCTAAAAGTTCCAAAATGGCGGCTGAGCGCCATCTTAAATTTTTTTTCAAATAGAAAACCTCGTATATTCGAAATCTGCTCATAATTCTCAACAGTTTTCTCGATTACACTTCAGTCCTAAATTCAACGGTTTTCGAAATATTAACGTTTGAAAAGTGACATTTTGGTCATTTCAAACCCAACCAAAAACACTAATGTTGCTTTGAATCAAGTTAGCATTGGAAAAAAATCGTTGTCGCGGTAACATCTTGTTTACTGTCAAACCGAACTGCTAACTGTCAAATAGTCCGTTGAGCGCCTACATCCTTTTATGAAATGTGTATTCATGGCTCGTAGTTTAGACGATAAATTTGAAGCAGTTTTGATATTTGGAGAAGCTGGAAGAAATTATCATCTAGCAGTCCGTATGTTTATTGATAGATTTCCCGAGAATACTATTTCGGGGTCATATTTGCGCATACTTTTAAATGACCTCCAAGCAACTGGTACGCTGAAAGTTGCTCCGAATCAGGAAGCCCGCCTCTTTCAGAAGAAAAAAAGGTAGAAATTGTTGCTGAAATGGTAATCAATCCGACTCAGTCGACGTCTGCAGTTGCTGAATCCTGTGGAGTGAGTTCAAAAAGTGTCCAAAGAGTCCTAAAAAAAAGAGATTCATCCCTATTAAATGAAAATCCTGCATGCTCTCACGGAGGATGATCCAAACCATAGGGTTGAATTTTGTGAGTGGTTAACAAGAACAATTGAAGGGGAACGGGGCTTCCTGAAAGGTGTATGTTACGCAGACGAATGCACGTGTTTTTCTTAATGGAAAAGTCAACAAACAGAATGTACGATACTGGAGCGATACTAATCCGCATATTTTTAGAGAGGGACATACCCAGTTTCCTAAAAGGTGAATGTTTGGGCAGGGATTTTGGGCAATCGCGTTGTTGGTCCGATTTTCATCAGAGGCAATCTTACAGGAGTTCTTTACAGAAATCTTTTAGAAACTGAAATTGAACTTCGAATAAGACACATTGTATTAAACAATCAGGAAAAGTGTGAAAATCGTTAAATCATATTTCAGCAGGATGGGGCACCTCCCCATTTCGATCACATTGTTGGAGATTTCCTCGACACAAACTTTCCTGGGCGATGGATAGGTCGCAGGGGAAGTACAGAATGGCCACCAAGATCTCCGGATCTTACACCTCGAAATTTTTTCCTTTGGGCGTATCTGAAGTCAAAAATCTACGCCACTGAATGCCAAACAATAGAAGAGTTGGAACGCAGAATAATTGATACATGTGAAGAAATAGATGAACAGACATTCATCAACGTGAGAGAAGCTATTTATAATAGGGCACTTTATTGTCAAGATTTAGGAGGGGGCCACATTGAACACTTGATGAAATAATTGTTGGGGTTAAATAAAAGTGTTATTCAAAAATTAATTAGCCAACTAATTTGTTTTGATTGTAAATTTACAGAACACATTCGTTGGCTTCGAGATTTTCCGGTAAGCGGTACCTACTGTTTATCCTTAATAAACTCTCTTTACGCCTCTTATTAGTCGAATTCATTAAGAGATTCAACTACAAATTAATAACAACATTTAGTTAGCAGAATGTTCTACCGGTAGTGACCAAAATCCATTTTGAACCGGAATGTCACTTTTCAAACGTTAATATTTCGAAAACAATTGAATTTAGGAGTAAAGTGTATTAGAGAAAACTGTTGAGAGCAGATTTCGAAAATGAAAAAGTAGGTTTTTATCTCCTATTTAAGCCCTCCAAATTTCGTTGCGATATACCAGGTGGTTCAAAAATTAGTAGGGGAGAATCGGACTTTAGACGAGCACTGTATATAAATTATAGATGTCGATTCTATAATTTTGTGCATTATAGAATGCACAAAATTATGTTTCTACGTAGAATTTCGCGGGTGTAATGTGTTGGGATAGTTTATCGGGCTTCTGTCCGCGTTCTGTGTTCTTGGTCCTCAAAAGGTACGATTTCACGACGTTTCGGTAAATTCACATTTGCCATCTTCAGGTGATGTCTCATTCATTCGATTGTTTCGAACTCGACTTTGAAACGAATTCGAAAATGAAAAATCATTTAAGTAATGAATCTTCCTCTATTGCCGTAATCAGTATTACTCATCGCTATTGTGATTCCGTAGAACAACCATGGTTGAAACTATGATTGAATTACCTTCTTAACGGTGCGCAACTCGAACTATGGCTTTCGAAATTTTCAAGTTGTTATGCCCCTAGCGCCCCCTGTCGAGTTATTGTAATGTTTCTACTCTCAAAAAGTAGGATTGGTAATATCATTCAAAATATTTACTGTCCCATTGTTTCATATGAAACCGTTCAAAAGATATCGAGATGAGGGTACCATTCAGATCCGCACTTATGATTGACATTTCAAATGCACATTGTGAAAAAACAAATCAACGAAATGATAGAAAGAGAATTGAACTATCTTTTCAACGATGTGCCACATAACCCACATGCTATTTAAAATTTTGAAGTTGATGTGCTTCTCCGCGCCATCTATCGGGCAATCACAATGTCTTTCATTTCAAAAGTAGTAACAGTGATATCATGCAACACCTTTTTTTTCATTATTCTACGTCGACATGTTCAAAAGTTAACAAAGAAGACTGTATGAAGCCGCACTGTATGAAGATTATTATTTAGGATGGAAAAAACATTTTTTGGGCGGATAATGTATCTCAATCAATGGAATACTTTCAATTTCTGAAAATAGATGTGGCACATATCAAGCAAACAACTGGTGTAATATCATACCCTTAGTATCAATATTCCACACGATGTATCGACCAGGCCCTTTGTTCAGTAAGAATCAATTATCGAAGACAATGCATCGTTTTCTCATTTTATCATCAATTTCATGAGCCGTAGCCTTTGTTTAATTCATATTGCACGACATTCGAAGGTCTACGGTCTAACGTACGATTTGTGTTTAATATTTGGTATACCTGTTGCATTATACATGTACAATTTGAATGTATAATGTTAAAAGAGGTGTTTTATTGTTGGAGCATCGGCTTAGGTGGTGATGGAACAAATTATTCTCATTAGACCAGTCTGCAACGTCATGAAATCAAACAATTACCATATAATGATCTGCATCAAACGAGCTTTTTTGAAAAAAAGTCTAGTTGTTCTAGAATTCATTCAAGGCAATAATTTGTCGTATAAATGTAGTCAAATACTTTTTATGATGAGTAACCTGTATCACTGCGAACTATGCAATAACAATGATAGTTACATATGTGCTGCTCAGTGGAATAGTTGTCCAACACTAGGGTTGGTGTTATTGAGAAAAGAGGCACTGACGATAATGCGAAATTATTGTTTATATTTTCAAGATATTAACAGGATTGAATAACAAACTAAAATGTTAAACAAAATCAACAATTCATCGAAATAAACTCAGAAATAAAAAAACGACAGTGTGTCTTGAGTCACTATGCTTTCCGAAAATGATGAAAAGGCGTCAATTGGGTCATCTCATGATCAACAGTAGCATAATTGCTTTTCAAATCGGTATAAAACTGATGATGAATCTGAGGAATATAAGGAAATAAAGAACATAGATCCTAAAAAAAAGCTCTAATTACGCGCCCTTCTGAGTACGGCAAGTCTAACTCAGGGTGGGCAACCCATACGGGAATTTCCCCATTTCATTATACAGTGCTTCTTAAAAGTCCCCTCCCCCCCTCTTATTTTTGGAACGATTATACATAAACAAGTGAAATTTGTAAACTGAATATTAAAGGTTGTAAACTTCCCTACTAGTGATGATAGATGATGAAATCGTCAAAGATGACGTCACAAGGCCATTGTGACCAATAATTTAAATGGAACCCTACGGCAAGCGACACCTCTTTCAAAAGGTATCGAAAAAACCTATTCGATGATACTAATTTTGTTTGTGTTTATGGCAGTTTTGGCAACACGTTCTTAAAAAACGCAAAGCTGTGATAAATTGAATCAGTCAATACCAAAATTCCAAATTCAAGCTCCGCCTCTGGATAGTTGTCAAATAAGCTGACGTTTTTGTTAGTCTCCCTAATTCGACGTTTTTGTAATTGTCCAAGTTTTTGTACATTCAATAATTTGTGTATTGTTGATCGAACGTTTAACTGTTTTAGCAGTTTTTGGTACTTTTAATATTTTTGTACATTTTAATAATTTGTTAAACTGTTGTGAGCCGAACGTTTGAGTGCTTCAAGACGTGAAATGGTACGTGCTTTAGGTGATAAAGTAGCAGCGATCCTAATTCTTGGTGAAACTGGACAAAATATTCATGCAGCAAAACGCATTTTCAATGAGAGGTTTCCCGAACGCCCTGTTTCGAGGACTTATTCAAGGGAGCTTCTTCGTAAGTTTGAAACAACGGGTAGTATTGAAGATGCGAAACGATCTGGCAGACCACAAATTTCTGATGAGAAAAAAATTGATATACTGGCAGAAGTAATGGTTAATTCTACTTCTTCAACAACTCACGTTGCATCCACCTGTGAAGTCAGTCGACGTACAGTACACAGGGTGTTGAAAAAAAAACAAATTTAATCCATACAAATAAAAAATGGTTCATCAACTCTCAGACGACGACCCAGACCGAAGACTAGAATTTTGTGAAAATATGGAAACTAAAATTAACGAACAGCCAGACTATGTCAAAACAATTTGTTTTAGTGACGAAAGTACTTTCTATCTGAATGGAAATGTAAATACACAGAATGTGAGTTATTGGAGTGACGCAAATCCTCACCTGTTTCGTGAAACGCATACCCAATTTCCCCAGAAGGTGAATGTTTGGGCAGGTATCCTAGGAAACCACATCGTTGGGCCTCTTTTTTTAAATACTAATTTAACTGGTGAGGTTAATCCTTGAAATTTTGGAAGATAATCCAGATGAATTCGAAAATTTGGAAATAACATTCCAACAGGATGGTGCTCCTCCACACTATTACGGTGCAGTAAGACGGTATTTGGATGAGGAGTATCGTGGTAGATGGATTGGACGACGAGGTTCAACGGAATGGCCAGCTCGATCTCCGGACCTCACACCTTTGTTTTTTTTTCTGTAGGGGAACCTCAAATCGAAGGTTTACGCCACTGAACCTGACAATATTGACGTTTTAAAGCAACTTATTGTTGCAGAATGTGAGGCTGTTTCCGCAGACATTTGCAAAACTACGAGAAGTGTTCAAAAATAGAATATTTCACTGTCAGGAAGTGAATGGAGGTCACTTCGAGTAATTTCTTTGAATAGATACTGATTCTTAAAATTGAATTTAAATTTTAATGTTAACTAATGAACTATTAAAACTGCCATAAACACAAACAAAATTAGTATCATTGAATAGGTTTTTTCGATACCTCTTAAAAGAGGTTCCGCTTGCCGTAGGCTTCCATTTAAAATTATTGGTCACAATGACCTTGTGACGTCATCTTTGACGATTTCGTCATCTATCATCACTAGTAGGGAAGTTTACAACCTTTAATATTCAGTTCCCAAATTTCACTTGTTTATGTATAATCGTTCCAAAAATGAGAGGGGGGGAGAGGACTTCTGGGAAGCACTGTATGTATATTGACTGAGGCTGCAAAAGGAAATTGTTTTGGAATCTACAGGGTGGCTCAAAAAAGTGTGACGTATCAAAGTTGTGTTTTTTCAAATGGAACACCCTTATTCCGTTACACTTTTGAATAGGTCAGGAAAAAATAATATGATTTCATGTGGTACTATGTACCTTACTATAACCGTTCTCGAGTTATTGATTTTTTATGAAAATGCTAGATACAATTGGAAACTAAATAACATCGAAATGTATGGAAATCATCCCTTTGAATTCTGACCAAGCATAAAAAAGGGTTTGATTTCAATACAACCCGTTTCTCAATATTATACAGAATGTTCAAAAATCATTGTCACTTTCTTATAATTTCGGACAAAGATAACTTTGTTATTTCAAATAGATCACCCTGTTTTTTTTTATCTGAACAATATAAAATTCAATTATCTTCCATTTCATATTGGGGTTCCCTATACCTAACCTAAATATTTTTTCAGATATGGGCTTTTTCAAATAGTAGTTCTTATTTCAATGCATTCTTTGAATCAAGATAGCTTTGAAACAACATTTATTCAACTTGTTGAAAGAATTCTTATTGACAGTTATTGTGTTTTACGTTATTCAAAACATTCACTGAATTATTAGCGTCGAAAATGAAAACTTATCCCATTCAAGAGCGGATAGATATGATTTTAGCGATTGGAGTGTTTAGATAATTGCCTTTTGGCGTCGAGGGTGTATGCCCCAAAATATCCAGACCGGAATCATTCAAACAAGTTGGTTTTCAAACGATTGCTACATCAATTTCGTAGGACTGGAAGTGTAGCTTATGAAAAGGCAAATGGACTAAAAACTATCATTGGAAATGGGGAAAATGAATTTCTTATTATGGGATCAATCATAGAAAACCCTCATACGAGTCAACGTAAGATCGAGAAAAAATACAGGAATAAGCAGACGGAGCATTTCTAGGGTAATAAAAAAATACAAATTTCACCCGTACCGTATTCAGATGCACCAGGAATTATATGAAATAGACTTCCATCGACTAACCGAGTTTTGTCTTTGGGTTCCGGACAAGTTTAGTGGGGATGAACATTTTTTGGATTCCATTTTATTTTCTGATGTATCTACTTTTCATAACGATGGCTTAATGAACAGACACAACTTCCATTATTATAATGATTTTAATCCTCATTTTTTCCGCACTCTGGATCACCAGAATGGATGGTCTGTTAACGTGTGGGGAGGAATTATAGGTACACAAGTTATAAGACCATACTTTTTTATGGAAACTTGAATGGCCAAAAATTCTCACAATTTTCACGAGATGATCTGCCTGAGCTTCTGGAGAATGTGCCGCTAAATATCAGACAACGGATGTGGTTTCAATTGGATGGAGCGCCGGCACATTTCAAATTCAGTGTCAGACAGTTTTCGAATATGTGCTTTCCGAATAAATGGATTGGTAAGGGAGGACCACAAAATTGGCCAGCGAGATTACCAGATCATACTTGCCTCGATTTTTTCCTATGGGGATACTTGAACAATGAGGTTTACGACACTCCTCCAACCACACTGGAAAATATGAAGGCGACAATAAGGGCTGCTTTTCGAAGAGTGACGCCTCAAATGTAATTAAATGTTAAGAAGTCTTTCATAGAGAGAGTGGCTCTTTGTATTCAACAGGATGGTCGTCATTTCGAGCACCTACTTCGAATTAAATACATTTGTGTTTCATATTTTGTTGTTGTTTCAGTTGAATAATAAAAAAAATGAATAGTCTGTTTAATGAACTACTGTCAGAATATGAATGTAAATGATAACTTCATTTTAGTGAACAGCAAATATTTTCGATGAAGTGAAGTATAACAATATCGGAGAAAATCAAATAAATGTCGTTTTAAAGCTATCTTGATTCAAAGAATGCATTGAAATAAGAACTACTATTTGAAAAAGCCAATATCTGAAAAACTATACAGGTTAGGTATAGGGAACCCCATTATGAAATGAAAGATAATTGAATTTTATATTGTTCAGTCTAAAAAAATACAGGGTGTTCTATTTGAAATAACAAAGTTATCTTTGTTCGAAATTTTAAAAAAGTGACAATGATTTTTGAACATTCTGTATAATATTGAGAAACGGGTTTTATCGAAATCAATAGCCCAAAACCTTTTTAATGCTTGGTCAGAATTCGAAGGGATGATTTTTATACATTTCGATGTTATTTAGTTTCCAATTGTACCTAGCATTTTCATAAAAAAATCAATAACTCGAGAACGGTTATAGTTAGGTACATAGTACCTCATGTGAAATCATATTATTTTTACCTGACCTATGCAAAAGTGTAACGAAATACAGGGTGTTCCATTTGAAAAAACACAACTTTGATATGTCACACTTTTTTGAGCCACCCTGTAGACTCCAAAATAATTTCCTTTTGCAGCCTCAATCAATATACATATAATAAAATGGAGAAATTCCCTAAAAAATTAATGGTTTGGTTTACAGGGACCGTGTTGTATGGGGTCCCCACTCTGTATATATATATATATATATATATATATATATATATATATATATCAAAACGGGATAACGGGATAATGGGAAAACGGGATAACGGGAAGCAGGCAGAGTCAAAAGCATAACCCAGACAACACACACAAACAAAACCAAGACAAATGAAATTTCACACGGACGAGTATTTTTATGATTTTTTTTCGAGGAATATAGAAATTTGGCAGGACAACGTCTGTCTGGTCAGGTAGTTCAAGAATATACCAAGTCCGATACCAACACAAAAGCGAACATTTGTTATAAAAATCCTCGAATATGAGACAGCAATTCATTATTTCTTCTCTCGACCTACCCGATATAAGGAGTGATAAACATCTTTCCTGATTCACTTCCATCTACAACTAACATTTAGAATATTTGGTGATTACCTAGAATTACCTTGTGAGTAACTGTGAAGTAACGATGATAGTTTTTGATTACTTTCTATTTCGAGAAATGACTCATAATATCAATTTTCAAGTCAATTCCACATTCACATCCGAAGACGTATTCGAAAAAACTTTTCATCAACTTGCCTGGAAATTACATCACTAATTACCAGAAATCATTGGAAATAACGACTTCTGTAGATCGAATTCGTCTAATGGTAGAGTCCAAATATTGATTCGATTAGTTCCATTACTTTTTCCTTGAGCATTCTGTGGAACCAATAAATAAAATCATCCTTGAAGAATACAGCTTTTATTGTTCACAGATGGCAGATGATTACTATTTATGGCATCAATTTCGGTTTGCTAATCTGCTTATATCACCTAACCGCATGGATGCAAGGTTAGGTCACTCAGAGCGCTTCCTAGATATGTTTTGGTGATTTACCATTCACTTCCTAGATTAATGTTCATGAAAAATGTAAATGAACCTTTACATAATTTTTTCAAAAAATAATTTTCGAGAGTTCAGCTTTCAAACCGAAATCAAACGATGAGTTGATACAAGAAGTCTATAGGATATTATATTATAAATATCGGAGCTACAATATACAGGGTGAGTCAGAAACTTTGACAAACTTCAGGAGGTGATTCCTCACAATATTTAATATGAATTGCCAAATAAATATAGCCTGGAAACGCTTCGTTTCCAAATACAGGTGTTAAGTTTTATTTTCGTTTATTTGAACTTTCGAAATACTGACCTCAATTAAACAAAAATTGGTATTGAGAGGGGTTTTGAGGTGTCAAATTCGAACCTGATGTTATTATTGCTCTTACTCGTAGGGGGCGCCACCTACACGTCTTTCTCTTTTTCGAAGATTCATAATTTTTTTGAGCGTACTTCTAGTTCATTTTTCAGTGAAAAAATCAATTCCTCTATCATATCTACGTAAAAAAGCTATCCCTGTTACACGTCGCTATAAGCAACCGTTTTATAGATATTTGGACTCGAAAATTTCAAGTCGATTATTTGTTAATCGATGCGTGTTGAAGTCGATTCATTATTTTTCATTTTTCACAAGAATGCTTAGGAAATGAATTTGACATTTAAGTGAGTAGTTTTGGTAATTACATATTATGTGACAGTTAAACGTTTTGTTGATGTTTCTGTAAGTTTTGCAAAAATGGTTTATTTAAACAATAATGCTCATTTAGCCGATATGCATTTCGCTTATGGCCTTGCCGATGGCAATGTGCGCGTAGCAAGACGTATTGACCAGGAGCGATTTCTTAATCGAGTACTGCCTTCATCTCCAACATTTACCAGTCTCCACCGTCATTTGGCAGAAACAGGTAGCTTTAAGAGGGCAGCTGATATTATTGGAAGACCACGAGCAGTCCAAATCCCAGAATTGGAAAAAGCTATTTTGAACGCTCTCGAGGAGAATCCAGAGACAAGTACAAGAATAATTGCTGAACTCTCAATTCTACTCATTCCACAGTTTGGAGAATTATCCACGATCAACAATTTTATCTATACCATATTCAAAGGGTACAAGCTCTTTTGCGACGAGACTTTCCCCAACGCATTACTATGTGGTTCTTGAGAAAATTGGCTGGAAATCCCCAATTTTTAAGATATGTACTCTTCACGAACGAAACAAACTTCTCCCGAAATGCTATCACAAACTTTTATAACAACCATGTTTGGGTTCTGGAAAATCCACTCGCAGTTAGTGAAAGACATTATCAGTATCAATTTTCTGATAATATTTGGGCGGCAATAATTGATGATTCCTTGATAGGTACTTTCTTTCTTCCGTTCCGATTGAATGGCGCAACTTACAGAGACTTTTTAGAAAATGAATTGCCGGGACTCCTTCAGAATGTACCATTAGAAATTCGTATCCGCATGTGGTTTATGAATGATGGGGCTCCGACACATTTCAGCGTTGTAGCCAGGGAATTCCTCAACACTCTATCCAAATCGATGGATCGGTAGGGGTGTAGGTGAACCTAATCAGGCGGGGCACCAAGCTCCCCAGATCTAAATCCGCTGGACTTTTATTTCTGGGGACATTTGAAATCACTAGTTTATAAAACTCCAGTAGCGAACGAGGAAGATCTAAGAAACCGAATAGTAGACGCCTGTGAAACAATAAGAAACACACGCAGCAGCTCCACAAACACCATTAAAATTGAACTGAGTCGCATTATTTCCTGAAACACTTCCTCTCATGATTCTGTAGTATTATTTCATTTCATTATTATTACATAGCTTTGTATTTTTATATGATATTTTACCACTATATTGTATTGTATTTCACCACTTTAGTGGACTTTACTATTATATTGTATTGTATTGTGTTTTATATTATTATTAGTATTAGTATTGTATTATGTATTAATTATCTTTAGTCTAGTTTAAGATTTCACAAAATTTCTTCTTTTTATACAACAAATTGTAATTGGGACTACGTTGAATAAAATAAATAAAGTAATTTTTGAGCGCGTACCAGATTCAATGACTAGAAGACTGAATGCTTGTATCTTCGCTGAAGGTGGACACTCTGAACAATTTATTTGAATACAATTTGGTTTCCTTCATTTTATTTTATTCTAGATATTCAAAATTTCTTGAAATAAAATGTTGATATTTCTTGCAAATTTTTTTAAAACAAATTCAGATTTTGCACCCTCGATAACAAAATAACTATTTCAAACGGGTAAAAATGAATAGAATAGGTGGCGCCCCCTACAAAAAACCAAAACTGCTTACTTAAACATCAAATTTATTTCCTAAGCATTCTTGTGATTAATGCAAAATAATGGTAATAACTTCAACACGCATCGATTATCAAATAATCGACTTGAAATTTTCAAGTCCAAATATTTAGAAAACGGTTGCTTATAGCGACTCGTAACAACGGTAGCTTTTTTGCGTAGATATGATAGAGGAATTAATTTTTTCACTGAAGAATGTGCTAGAAGTACGATCAGTACGAGAGAGAGAAAGGGAGCAATAATAACATTAGGTTCGAATTCGACACATCGAAAAATCTCTCAATACCTATTTTCGTTTAATTGAGGTCAGTTCTTCGAAGGTTATTTAAGAAAAAACGAAAATCAAAATTCAACACCTTGTATCTTGGAAACGAAGCGTTTTCTGACATATATTCATTTGGATAATTCATATACAGTGCTTCTCAAAAGTCCGCTTCCCCCCTCTTATTTTTTGAACCATTATACATAAACAAGTGAAATTTGGAAACTGAATATTAAAGGTTGTAAACTTCCCTACTAGTGATGATAGATGACAAAATCGTCAAAGATGACGTCACAAGGACATTGTGACCAATAATTTTGAATGGAACCCTAGGCAAGCGACACCTCTTTTAAAAGGTATCGAAAAAACCTATTCAATGATACTAATTTTGTTTGTGTTTATGGCAGTTTCAATGGCTCATTAGTAAACATTAAAATTTAAATTCCATTCAGTATGATATTAATTACAGATTTAAGAATCAGTATCTACTTGAGGAAATTGCTCGAAGTGATTTCCATTTACTTCCTGACAGTGAAATATCCTATTTTTGAACTCTTCTCGTACTTTTGCAAATGTGTCGGCGGAAACAGCCTCACATTCTGCAACAATAGGTTGTTTTGAAACGTCAATATTGTCAGGTTCAGTGGCATAAACCTTCGATTAGAGGTACCCCCACAGAAAAAAATCCAAAGATGTGAGGTCCGGTGATCGAGCTGGCCCTCCCGTTGAACCTCGTCGTCCAATCCATCTACCACGATACTCCTCATCCAAATACCGTCTTACTGCATTGTAATAGTGTGGAGGAGCACCATCCTGTTGGAATGTTATTTCCAAATTGCCGAATTCACCTGGATTATTTTCCAAAATTTCAAGGATTAACGGTTCTATCGCGTTTTGCAACAGCTCCAGATAAATCTCACCAGTTAAATTAGTATTTAAAAACAGAGGCCCAACGATGTGGTTTCCCAGGATACCTGCCCAGACATTCACCTTCCGGGGAAATTGGGTATGTGTTTCACGAAACAGGTGAGGATTTGCGTCACTCCAATACCTCACATTCTGTGTATTTACATTTCCATTTAGATAGAAAGTACTTTCGTCACTAAAACAAATTGTTTTGACATAGTCTGGCTGTTGGTTGATTTTAGTTTCCATATTTTCACAAAATTCTAGTCTTCGGTCTGGGTCGTCGTCTGAGAGTTGATGAACCATTTTTAATTTGTATGGATGAAATTTGTTTTTTTTCAACACCCTGTGTACTGTACTTCGACTGACTTCACAGGTAGATGCAACGTGAGTTGTTGAAGAAGTGATTAACTATTACTTCTGCCAGTATATCAATTTTTTTCTCATCAGAAATTTGTGGTCTGCCAGATCGTTTCGCGTCATTGATACTACCCGTTGTTTCAAACTTACGAAGAAGCTCCCTCAAATAAGTCCTCGAAACGGGGCGATCGGGAAACCTCTCATTAAAAATGCGTTCTGCTGCATGAATATTTCGTCCAGTTTCACCAAGAATGAGGATCGCTGCTACTTTATCACCCAGAAGCACGTACCATTTCGCTTCTCGAAGCACTTAAACGTTCGGCTCACAACAGTTTAACAAATTATTAAAATGTACAAAGATATTAAAAGTACCAAAAGCTGCTAAAACAGTTAAACGTTCGATCAACAATACACAAATTATTAAATGTACAAAAATTTGGACAATTACAAAAACGTCGAATTAGGGAGACTAACAAAAACGTCAGCTTATTTGACAACTATCCAGAGGCGGAGCTTGAATTTGGAATTTTAGTATCAACTGATTTAATTCATCACAACTTTGCATTTTTTAAAAGCGAGTTGCCAAAACTGCCATAAACACAAACAAAATTAGTATCATTGAATGGGTTTCTTTGATACCTTTTAAAAGAGGTGTCGCTTGCCGTAGGGTTCCATTCAAAATTATTGGTCACAATGGCCTTGTGACGTCATCTTTGACGATTTCGTCATCTATCATCACTAGTAGGGAAGTTTACAACCTTCAATATTCAGTTTCCAAATTTCACTTGTTTATATACAATCGTTCCAAAAATAAGAGGGGAGGGTGAGGAGAGGACTTTTGAGAAGCACTGTATGAATATTGTGAGGAATCACCTCCTGAAGTTTGTCAAAGTACTTCTGACGCACCCTGTATACAGGGTCTCAAGTATTAGTTTTTGAATTTTAGGACATTCTTTTTTTTCCAGCCGTTTTTGAGATATCTATGAGAATAAAAATTCGATTCTACCAAAATGCCCTTTCATACAAAAATTTAAAAAACGTAAAAACATTATATATATATTTACTTTTCAGAGGTTTCTTTGTGTTGTTTTTGAAATTTTAAATTTAATTCTTCTTTATGCTTTTCCAACTTCAAACAGGGTGTTACCAAATAAGTGCGAATGTTTCTAGGGAGTGATTCCTTGTTGAAAATTAAAGGGAGTCTTTCATGTAAATAAAAGCTCTTAGGCCTTCCCTTGAGAAGTTACACGTTTCCAAAAATGAGAAAAAAACATAATTTTTTTTTCTTGAATTTGCTGAAGAGTTGAAGAAATGGCATTTTGTGTGCTGTTCTACCAATGAAACCTATGAATATTTTTTTAATTTTGTTGTGATCTTTTAAAGCGCTGAAACAGCAACCCATATTCCATTTTTTACCAGTATTTCTTAACGAAACAAAATTTCTCAATTTAAAAATATGTGTTGAAAAGAACGATTCATTTCAAAACGTGTTCGGTAAAGCAATAGTTTTCTAATGAAAAAATAAAATACAAAATTGAACGGAATAAAATCAAACAAAACAGCCACCTACTAGATTTTTTCGATTCCATTTACAGAAAATCCGTTCATGCACAATGTTGTATTTTATTTTTTTATTGGGAAATTATTGATTTTACGGACACAACACAACAGTTAAAAAAGTTTTGCAATGAATCGTTCTTTCCAACATATATTTTTTGATTGGGAATATTTGTTTCGTTGAAAAGTTCTGGTAAAAAATGGAATAGGGGTTGCATGTTTCACTCCTTTGAAATATCACAACAAAATTTAAAAAACATTCATAGTTAGCTTTTTTATTGGTAGAACATACGCCATTCCTTCAAGTCGTCAGCAATTTCAAAATAAAAAAAATATTTTTTTGTCTCATTTTTGGAAGCGTGTAATTTTCCAAGGAAAGACCTAAGAGCTCGTATCGTAACTTACCTCGTGCTCGTATATTAATAGCTATCATTACATAATCGTTGCATAATATACTTATTTTTATAAATATTATTACAGTTGCAAGATTTTGGCAAAACAATATCGCGGTTTTCAGTTTCAACCTGAAATCAATATTCCGACTTTTCTTTTCTTTGACATTTTGTAAATAAACGTGATTAAATTTAGTTCACTAGTCGACTCAGGGTGATTGATTACAAACAAGTTATCAGTTTCAATTTCCAAGATTGAGTTTTTGTCCAAATTCATCCTCATGAATTGCAAAGACTGAGAAGCAGTACTTCAGTAAAAGAAACCCCAAAAGACTTTGTTTTGTTTGGCGGGAAATTTGAAAAATTCTAAAATTATGTCTCAAAACACACTTATTTGAAAAATGTTATTCCGAAAAGTTGTTCAGAACAAAATTTTATAACTATGTGAGAGTTGTGAAAAAAATCTTAGATACAAAAATTTAAAAAAATGCGATAAAATAAATCAATATGGAAAAATACATTTCTGACACTGAAACTCATTAGTGAAGCAAACAGTAATATTTTAAATACTATTTTGTAAAAATTCGCAAGCTATTTCTATTCCATTCGGAGAACATTTGAGATCTGTGAATTTGCCATGTGTTCAGCTGCTTCATAAGTGGTTACTGAAATATCTTCAGGACATTATAATTCCGATGCTGTTTATTATTAATAAATTACTGCCTCTGATTGGTCGGTATTATGAAATGGCCAATGTTTATGAACCTTTCTTTCGAGGAACCCCCCAAAAAGAAATCCAAAGGCGTCAAATCTGGGGATCTTGCAGGCCACGGGTTTTCTGAGTATCGTCCTATCCATTTATGAGGAAAGTGTTCGTTAAGCCACGTTCTGACCTCAAGAGTACTATATATTGACGCGCCGTCTTGTTGGAAAAAAATATCATTTCTTCTTTGTAGCGGTAATCCATGTGAGAAATCAAAAAACACGTTATATGAAAATTTCATGAATTAAGGTTGATCTCAAAAAAGTAAGGCCCAACGATCTGAGTATCTAATAATCGAATATGCCGCACCAAACATTACTTTTGAAGGAAAATTAACTTTTTGCCTCTATCGTCCAATTTGGGTCCTCATCAACCCACCATCTATAGTAGATAGTACCGTTTGATATAAAAGTCAGTAAATAAAATGTTTGTATGAAAATGTTGGCATTCTTCAATGATGCCTTGGAACCAAAATGGAAAATCTAGGTGGGCATCGAAATCTCTATCAAATGAGGTGTGGGTGAATTTTGGTTTGTATGCATGGAATTTATTATTCTTCAAAATTCTTCTTATGTATTTCTCAGATTTTTCAGTTTGTTCCTGCCTCTCCGATAGTACCATCTGTGGATTTTCTGTGACCGATAACAAAACATTAAAGGTACCTTATTCATCAGTGACGGGCTTACTATGTGGAATTTTACAACGATTTTCTACACTGCCTGTAGCTTTATATATCTTTAAAATACGCAACATAGTGGATCCATGGATGTTCTTATTTGGGTATCTAGCATTTGGGTATCTAGCATTGAATATATCTGCTGCTTCTCTGGAACTATGAGAACGCTCGCCATATATTAAAACGAGCTCAATTGTTTCTTACAAACTGAGCCTCTCTAATTATTAATAACGCACAACAAAATATAAAATTACTTTTACAATGACAAAAACTGCACAAGAAAGACGATAAAAATACCTGGATGAATAATAACACTACTAAATCATTTGACAACTCTCAATAACATTATTAGTCAATTGTTTCATGGCCTCTTCGATCATGAGGAAATCTGTCGATACACGCATCAACAATGATAATATTGTAAGTATGTATGATTCCAACAATTTGCCAAAAATCAATTTATTTTTTGTTCGAATAAAAAATTAAAATTAAAATTGTGTGGATACACGGTCCTTTATTAATAATAAACAGTATCGGGAGAATAATGTCCTGGAGATATATCAGTGCCCTCTTATGAAGCAGCTGAACATATGGCAAATTAACAGATTCGAAATTTTCTCCGAATAAAATAGCTTGCAAATCTTTACAAAATATTATTTGAAATATTACTGTTGGCTTCATTAATGAGTTTTTGTCAGAAATTTTTTCCAAATTTTTTTTATGGCCAAAACCTTATTATTATTTTTCTATCTCAGATTTTTTTAAACCAGTATAGCTATAAAATGTCGTTCTGAACAACTTTTCCACACAACATTTTTCGATTTTTTTTCAAATAAGTGTGTTTTGAGACATAATTTTCAATTTTTTCAAATATCCCGCCAAACACGAAAATATGAACGGCCCTGTACAACGTCCTCTGGTTTTTTATTCAGAAGAATTTCCCATATGCTGCGTACTTTCTGCCGGTCACTGTATGAAAAATTACCTACTGGGTGGTGACTTCATAAACGCTTTGTAGAATATTCCTTCTGTACAACTTAGAAGAATGAAACAGTGTCAATAAATGCGAATAACACCGTCTTATCCAATCACATTAATTCCGCCAACGTAGTATCTATCATTCAATGAAACTGATTCTTGCGAGGAATACGAAAACCGTGAAATAGGTGAAACATGTAAACTAGTGTAAACAAAGCTATTTTAGCAACTTTGCGCTAGAATGAAGATTGAAAGTGCGGCGTGACCTATACGTCGTCCTTGTCTTAATTGTTCTAATCGATGTGGATCATCTCTTGCTGCGAAACAATCGCATGTCGGCGGAGGATTACGTGCAATCAGCATCCTCCATCCTGTTCCATTCGTTATTCGTCTATCTTCATTGTTAGTGGTGAAATATCGAGCAGTCTCAGAGATATTTTTTTTTGGATGAAGATAATAATAATAAATAATAATAAATTATTTATTATTTATTTATTACGAATTGTGTATAAAAATATCATCTGTGATTACTATGATAGATGAAAGCAAAAAAAACATATATTTTTAGCAATTCGATTTCAAAGTTTCATGCATCGCACCGTTTGATTTTATAACAAGCAGTATTTATAAGAACCTTGAATAAAAATGAAAATAATGATGGAATCACACAAATTATTCAACGATCACACGATCACTTCATTAATGTTGGCGAAAATCTATCCTATTGTAACGAACCTGTCACCTCACGCGTTGCCATCGACAACGATGATGTCATCCCCGGAGATATTCGAGAACAATCCAGTCGCGCTGCCGCGGAAAACAACGGTCAATATTGGAAATAACTGGAACATGCTGTTCGCCAACCGCCAGAATTGGAAACATCGAGAATTCTGTAACGGAGATAAATAGGCAGCCCTCAAGAGGCAGTCTCGGTCTGAACGAGCCCATACGATCGAGCTATACAGTGGCGTAGTAATATAAATTAAGTTGTAGATTAAGTGTGAAATAAATTATTAAAACCAAGTTAAGTTTATTTACGTTACACTATACTCTTCAATCCATATTTTTTCCGATCACATATAAAAAGGAATTCTCACATCTGATAATGTCTCTCAAACCCAATAAGGCACCGGAAATAGACGGCGTCAAATCTAACACATTGAAAGAAATAAAAAACTAAATTATTCCTCTTCTGACACACCTAATAAACAAAGCTGTGGTCCAAGGTCATTTTCCATCAATAATCAAAGAAGGGATAGAGCCGAATTGTCTGTTGGAATTTGTTATTCGAACAAACAATTCGGCTTTCGTGATAGCTGTTTTATGTTATATATTGTTGAACACTCTGTATTTCATAATATTGTTTACCAAGCGATCATTAAAAAAATTTTAAAAAAAATTAAACCAAAAAAAAAAAAAATAAACTAAAAGTAAATAATAACAATTTTGAGTCGGCGCTAAACAAACAAGCAAATCAATTAGATAAGGCGTAAAATGATCGAGTTGCGCGGTGACATTCTGATAATTTTTTTGAAGTAATTTAATGATCTTCGTTGATTGTTCGTTTGACGCCGAATCAAAATTAGTTACTTACATTAGTTACGGAGCTTAGTAACTGAGACTGAGAAGGTTTATTTTATTTTTTAATTTTCAGTTCCGTATTTCGTCGTTTAATTTTCTGTTAAAAAGTTTTTATTTTTCAATTTTTTGTGACTGAAATCTACTAATTACTACCTACTTGTTTTTTGAATACTTCCAAAATACTTACTTACCCATCTAATAAAAAAAGAATCATCCAAATCGAAGAACCCAGTACAAAGTTATGCCTGATAGAATCGGTTAACTTACCAGAATTCAGAGGGTGAGTGATCAATATCCTTCACTTTGCTACCCTTAGGGGTGGATTTCATCTTTCAAATTCAAATGGGACCAATTTCGGAGTACACCCTATCCACTTACAGAGGAATTATCGGAATCGGACGTCTCAGTAAAAGGTTATGCGTGATCATACATAAAAAAAAATACGTGTCGACTAGAGAACCTTCTCTTTTTTGGTTTCGTCGGTTAATAAAGAGATTTCACGTATTAATAATAATAATAATAATGTTTATTCATGAATCTTCAAACTGTGTGATATATAATATTTCAACGAATATGAATAAACAGGGTAATCACTGAAGCTGTATTGGGTACAGCTTGTGCGTGATAGATGGTGTGTAGAATTTTATTCACATATAAACATATAAGGTATACATATGGAACTTTATCATATGGATAAAGACGTAATTATAAAATATAGAAAACAGATAAAACGAAACTATAAATATGTAAAATGTAAAAGTTGAATGAATATAAAATATTAATATAAAAACATTGTAAAAGTTAAATGAGAATAAGATATACGTATAATATAAAAAATATGAGTTACGATAATTATAAATGTAAACAAACACTTTCGTTCAAAAGTGTCACATAATGATTACTAGTAGTGTAATAGAGTTCTGAAAACTGTTGAGCTTATTCAGTACTTGAGAGTGAGTCCTTGTAATTTATTCTTAACTATATCATGTATTATATATCTCTCCGTATGTCGTAACCATTTCTTTATATGACTTTTGAATGAGTTGAAGTTTTCGATGGATTTCAAGTGATCTGGTAGGATGTTATATAACTTTGACTCAAAATTCAATACTACGTTGCTCGTGCTTTTCACATTTTGGCACTAAAAATTCTTCTCTCTGTTTCGAGTATGATGGCTATGTTCGATGTGTTCAATTTTTTTTTTTTTTTTGGTAGATGCCAATTATGATTTTGAGACAGAAGAGCTGTCTCGGGTCGAAAAGTTGACTTTCTCTATACAGTGTTGTCACCTGGAGTAGGTTATTTTTTTATTGTATATAATTCTAATTATCCATTTTGTAAAGTGACAATGTTATTTAAATGACAGTCATTTAAGCCTCCCCAACCCCAGGATCCCATTACGAAAGTTGAGACTGTATCAGAGAAAATGGTTTTAAATGAGCTACGTCAGAATTTCTCTCAAGTATTTGAAACGTGAAAAGAAGCCTCTCAGCTTATTACAAATGTGTTTTTGCTTAGAAGTCCCATCGTAGGTGCCTATCAATAATTATTCCTAGGTATTTCATCGACTTCTCTCAGGAATTATGGTTTTATGATCAACATAAGATTACCTAGGTTTGGTAGTTATTTGCGTATGAGGTGAACAGGAGATATTTTGTCTTTTCCATATTAGGGTTAGTTCGTTGTATCTGAACCAATCTTTGTTTTGAAATCAGTTCCGCTTCAGTTTTGAGTCTTCCAGTCTTTAGATTGATAGAATATTGCGGTGTCATCAGCGAGACTGGGGACACAACCTTCTATATCCATTGATAATAAACTATTGATGTAAAGGGTGAATAGTAGTGGCCCAAGAACAGTACCTTGTGGCACACCGTATGTGATATTTCTCATTTTTGCTAATGGTACCTTCTATACAGACTTGTTGTTTTGGTTTGAGGTAACTCTCCAATAATTTGAAAGCATTTCCTCTAATCCCATATATTTGCTAGCTTTTCAACAATTTTGGTGGCATACTGTTTCAAAGGCTTTAGAGAGGTCAACAAATACACAGAGTGAAGGTTTTTTTTTGAATCAATTGCTTTATATATCTTTGATGTTAATGCACAAATTGCATCTTCAGTTGACTTTCCTTCTCTAAAGCCATACTGACTCCCTGAATTACATCTGTTTGTCACTAGAAATTTTACAAGCCTCATTTTCAATATTTTTTCAAATATTTTAGCAATATTCGAAATCAGAGATTGGACGATAATTTTCGAGGGTTTTTTTTATCCCTTTTTTAAATAAGGGTTTAACAATTGCCATCTTCAATAGTTTGGGGACAATCCTGTATTGAACATTTATTGATTAGAAAACGTTATTGGAGCAGCGATTTGATTACATATTTCTTTCAATGTTTCTGACCGTATGTTATTTCTTCCCGGTGATTTTTTATTTTTTAGTGTTTTGATTATTTTTATTACTTCAGATTCATCAGTTGGAAAGAGATATATTGTGTTTTTTACTTGGTTAGTTGAAGCAGCAACTAGAGAAATACCAAGGTCAATCCCAGCTCAGGCTACCTAAATTACAAATCGTAAAACAATAGCAAATCTCCAGAACATGCAACTCATTGCTGAAAATCCAATTTTATAAAAAAAAATTATGTAGGTCGACCATTTTTTTGCGTTTTCTTAGACCTTGCACAGGCCTTCGATATTGTGCAGAGTTATTGAAAATCTTGCAAGATTTACTATTCAGAAGAAATGCTATTTCGTACTAACTTCTATTTTCCTATATTTTACATTTTTATACACCAAGAAAAAATATCTGCTAATATTTCTTCTGTAGTGTATCTATGTTTAGTGATGTCAAAAAATTATTTAATATTTTTTCAACGTTATAACAACTCAAACTATCACAGCGATCAGCGTTTCTCATCGCATTTTTCAAATTCCTCCATTTTTATCCCATTCTTCTATCAAAGCGGAACCTTCGCCATCAGAACGAAGCATGTCCTCCAAAGTACAAGGCATTATATTATTACATGAAGAATGAGAACGCCCTCGGAAGATCCGTGATTATCTTAGTTAGTAATAGGTGTAGAATTACAGATATTTCGCTAAATAGTCGCCGCCGGCACCACTTTAATGATGGTTATCACAAATATTAGAACTCGGTTTTCCACGGCTTATTCCATGCTTTGCTCGAAAGGACGATATTCCGGTGCCGGGAAAATATCCGGGTGAATTATGAGAAACAAATAAAAAAAAATTGACACAAATTTCTTGTTTGTTTGAAGTGACATAAAAAATACAATACTCAAACAGGAAATTAGTAATCAATATGGAAGGATCTTAGTAACATGGGAATCTTGTGATGAGGGCATTTGACTATTCGGAAAAATATCTATTTTGCTGAACATATCACATTTCAATTTTTCACTTGCATTACAATCATTGTCATTCGGAGTTTCAAATTATTAAACATGGAGTACCTCACGGGTCTGTCTCAGATCCCCACTTATTCAACCTATACAGTGCTTCTCAAAAATCCCCTCCCACTCTCTTATTTTTGGAACGATTATACATAAACAAGTAGAATTTGGAAACTGAATATTGAAGGTTGTAAACTTCCCTACTAGTGATGATAGATGACAGGAAATTGTCAAAGATGACGCCCACAAGGCCGTATGACCATTAATTTTAATGGAACCCTACGACAAGCGACACCTCTTTTGAAAGGTATCGAAAAAAACTATTCAATGATACTAATTTTGTTTGTGTTCATGGCAGTTTTAATGGCTCATTAGTAAACATTAAAATTTAAATTCCATTCAGTATGATATTAATTACAGATTTAAGAATCAGTATCTACTTAAAGAAATTGCTCGAAGTGACCTCCATTCACTTATTGACAGTGAAATATCCCTATTTCAAACTCTTCGTACTTTTGCAAATGTGTCTGGAAACACCCTCACTTTGAAACAATACGTTGTTTTAAAACGTCAATATTGTCAGGTTCAGTGGCGAAAAGCCTTCGATTCAAATTTACCCACAGAGAAAAAAATCCAAAGGTGTGAGATCCGGTGATCGAGATGGCCATTCCGTTGAACCTCGTCGTCCAATCCATCTACCACGATACTCCTCATCCAAATACCGTCTTACTGCACCGTAGTAGTGTGGAGGAGCACCATCCTGTATATCAATTTTTTTTTCTCATCAGAAATTTGTGGTCTGCCAGATCGTTTCGCATCATTAATACTACTCGTTATTTCAAACTGACGACGAAGCTCCCTTAAATAAGTCCTCGAAACGGGGCGATCGGGAAACCTCTCATTAAAAATGCGTTCTGCGCGGAATATTTTGTCCCGTTTCATCAAAATTAGGATCGCTGCAACTTTATCACCAAAGGGACGTACCATTTCGCTTCTCGAAGCACTTAAACGTTCGGCTCACAACAGTTTAACAAATTATTGAAATATACAAAAATATTAAAAGTACCAAAAGCTGCTAAAACAGTTTAACGTTCGATCAACAATACACAAATTATCAAATGTACAAAAACTTGGACAATTACAAAAACGTCGAATTTCAAAAGAGGTGTCGCTTGCCGTAGGGTTCCATTTAAAATTATTGGTCACAATGGCCTTGTGACGTCATCTTTGACGATTTTGTCATCTATCATCGCTAGTAGGAAAGTTTAGAACCTTTATTATTCCGTTTCCAAATTTCTCTTGTTTATGTATAATCGTTCCAAAAATAAGAGGGGGGGAGCGGACTTTTGAGAAGCACATATCGTAAAATTCGTTACCGTTATCTTGTATGATCTTGCAGATCATGTAACGATTATGTGCCACACATTGTCATGGAATTTTATCCTCTAATGGTATCAGCTGAGCATGACTGTAAAATGTTTTTAACGAACGAATTCATAGCGAACCCGAGTAAAACTCAAGTAATTCGATTTTCAACGAACCCTCATAAGAATTCCGATGATAAGCTAAAACTGCTGGGTATTATTCTGGATTCTACTTCAAAATGGAATTGCTACTACGAAAATAATTTTTTTTATATTTTGTAATCAGCTCTGTCTCTTGAAACAACTAAAATAAGAAGTATTGATGCATTTAAATTATAATCATACTTCTCAGTAATACATTCGCACATTACTTATGGCAAACGACTATGGGAAAATTCTAGTTCGTCATCCAAAGTTTTCAGATTACAAAAGAAGCCATAAGAATACTGGCTTGCCTAGGGAATATTTACTTCTGGTTTACAATGCCATGAATTGTTTTTCTTATTCGACTATTAAGCCACTTCCTGAAGCAACGTTTGAATGTGGTTTTGGTTTTATTCTTCCGTTCTTCTTCTGGTATATAATATTATATGATCCAGATATGATCTAATAACGGAAATTGGGGGTTGTGTTTTATACTTCAATTTACATTTTTGAAATATTTTTTTGCTCTGCTGTACTTTCGGTTTGACCAGAAATGACACCAATTCACGATTTTTAAATGGGACATCCTATATTTCACTTATTTCGATCGAGAATGACATTATAAATCCAACACTTGCCAATATTTGACAGAGAAAGTCATTTTTATTCCAATTTTTATTTTTCGATCTAGAATGCCATGGATCGTGTAAATCGCTTCATACTTGATCAAGTAACATGGGAAAAATATGAGTTTGAGGCTTATGACTTCACAGTCGTTTTGAGAATTATTGAAAAGTCGCAAATTAGTCCATTAGGGATCTGAATTTTCAAAATGACCTCCTTGATCACTTTTTCAATTGTTGGGCGCACCACATTGATTAGCTGTTCCGCAGTGATGTTCTGGAATGCCACCCTTACTTTATACTCCAGTTTCTCCACGAGTAGCTGATGCTGGGTTATAGAATATAAAAAAGAAATAATACACTATAAAAAATATGATAACTCAAGAATGTACCTCGCAGGCCACTGAATAGGTCCATAAGTGCCAATTCACTTTTCTGGGAAGGTGTCATTCAAATGTTCTCTCTGTTGCGCCTTGAGAATTGTGAGGTGGTACTCCATCTTGTTGAAAATAGATATCAACTTGGTTAGCCAGTGGCAAATCTTCAATGAAATCATTTGATTTCTAAGGAACTGTAGATATCTTTACGCAGTAAGAGGTCCGTCGAAAATTATTGGCCCCAAAAGTTTTTCTCCGATAATACCCATCCAGCAATTGAAACCAAATCGCTCTTGAAAATTTCCTTCTTGCATGAGATGTACATTTTTTTGAGACCAGTACCTTTTATTATTTCGATTGAACAGACCCAAATTTGGTAAATTGACTCCGTATAATTCACTTCAACATAGGCCAACAGATCTACTTTTTTTTCTTCACTGACGATGGAGTTATTGGCATCTTCTTCTGGTTCATTTTGCATTTTCCTTTCCAGTTTTGGAAAATAATGCTGAGTGAGATGGCGACGATTAGGGAATCTCTGAGCATAAATTCGAGCTGCATCAGTTGCATTCTTTTTAGCTTCGTTTCTAGTATAATTTTCCATATCAAATTATAAACTACGCAACAAATGAATTTTTAAAAGTGACAGCATATCCATTAGCCTATTTGTTTAGGTAGTCCTAGCAACATCTTCAATTGTTTGTCACGTTTTAACTAGAATGACAGGACTTGCAGTGCATAAGTATACCGAATACGTATGATTTGTTACTAGGTCCAAAATCCAAAAGACGTGGCTGATCTCTTCAATAAATTTTACACAGATGCGCCTAAAAATATATTGAGCAATATAGTCTCCAATGATAAAGACTTCAATCATTCTCTGCGTGACGTTACGTCACCTCCAAATTCTCTTTTTCTTAGGCCATATCAGGAGCTTGAACTATTTCAGATACTTAAATCAAAATTAAAAAATAAATTTTCTTCGGGATCGGATGAGGTACCTACAATTCTATTGAAAAAGTGCCTAGCAGAACTTATTTTGCCACTCACTTTTATGGTGAATCTCTCATTGTCTTCTGGCGCTTTTCCAGAATTGCTGAAATGTGGTAAAATAACACCTGTGTACAAAAAGAACTGTCGTCAGAGCCTTGAAAATTACAGACCAGTCACAGTACCATCAACTTTTTCCAAAGTATTCGAGTATTGCTTTTTAGATAGATTAATGTCATTTTGTCAAGAATATGATATAGTTTCGAGAAACCAACATGGATATTTGAACAAAAAATCTACGAAGACCGCAGTGTTTTCTTATTATCAAAAAATAATAGAATATATTGAAGCGGGAGAATGCCCTGTTGGAATCTTTTGTGACCTCAGCAGGGCATTTGACTGTATCAATCACGACATACTTCTGGAAAAGTTGTATAGGCATGGAATTAGAGGTTGTCCTCTAGATTGGATAAAATCATTTATACTCAAACGTACACAGTACGTAGCAATAAACAATCATTTCTCACAGAAAACTGAAACAGATATTGGTGTCCCTCAGGGGTCCATATTGGGACCAATTCTGTTCCTGTTCTATATTAATGACTTGGATAAACTTCCTGTGCCTGCATCCTTCACAATGTACGCTGATGATACGTCGGTAATCATATCGGAAAAAATGGACTCTTCCTTGCGTGATAAATGCAAAGAGGTCTTGATTTCTTTGAATGAATGGTTTTCAGCAAATTATTTGTTTTTAAATACTTCGAAAACGCTAGCACTGAGGTTTTGCCATATCCAAAAAGAATGTAACGAGTTGTCATTCCAGTCAGACGAATCGAGTCCATTGATTTCAACTAGTTCGGATCAAACCATTTTTCTAGGATTACGGATAGATAAAAATCTTAATTGGAAGGCTCACTCCCATTACCTAATCTCAAAGTTGAATTCGGTTGCCTTTCAATTCAGAAATTTGCGGCATGTACTCAATATAGATCAATTGACACTACTCTACTATTCACAAGTTGAGAGTAGGCTACGATACGGTGTAATATTTTGGGGTTTATCTACCCTAGCAATAGATATCTTCGTTGCACAATAACGAATTTTACGAGCAATGACGGGGCTTTCACAGACTGATTCATGCAGAGATATATTTAAAACTGAAAATATTAACGTTGCCATGTCTAGTCATATCAGAGATGAGTATGCTAGTATTTGACAATAATGATGAAATATATGTGAGGAACAAACAAAATCATAATTTCAACACGAGACAAAAGAATGATTTTTCAATTCCATTTGGAAAATTCAAAATTACTCACCAATCTCCCAGTCATATGGCTCCTAGAATATACAATGCTCTTCCTTCAAATGTGAAAGAATGCTTCACAAAACAATCATTCAAACATAAGTTGAAATCCTTTTTGACAGAACAGTGTTTTTATAGACTGGATGAATATTTGTCGTAGCAGTCTGCTGTGAAATCAATTTTATCTTTTTAGTATTATTTCATTCAAAATTTACGTGTGTAGATATATAAACATTTTGAATGTAAGCAACTGACTTTTTCCATATGGTTTGTAACTGTCTTAAGGAAATAAAAAATTATTATTATTATTATTATTATTATTAGGTATGATCGCTTCTTGCAATTATTCAGAAAAATAGTGAAAATGAAGTGAAAGTGTGTGGTATCAAATTATTCGTAAGGAAATGAACTTCCACGAAAAGTCAACGAGCCACCCCCTTTCCATTTGATAAAATTAAGTTAACTGGAAAAATTCATATTTGCGACTTTAAATAATTTTAAAACGACTGTGAAGACATAAGCCTCGAAGTCAAATTTTTACCATGTTTCTTGATCAAGAATGAAGCGATTCACACGATCCATGGCATTCTAGATCTAAAAATAAAAATTGGAATGAAAATGACTTTATTTGTCAAATATTGACAGGTGAGGTGTTGTTGAATGTCCCATTTAAAAATCGAAAGTTGGGGTCATTTCCGGTCGAACCGGAAGTACGGAAAAGCAAGTAAATATGTCAAAAAATTTAAATTGAACTATAATACAAACCCCCAAATTAAGTTTTCTATCTTCAATAATAAAAAAGTTATAGGGATGAGCCCCCTTAGAGAATCACCCGGTATAACCTATAGATTTGTTTCTCCTAGGTAGATAGTAATTTTTTGATATATTCCTAGTTTATATTATATTTATATTTTTTTATATTAATATTTTTTTAGTTTTTTTAATGAAATCTTTTGTTGGAATACATTCAGTGAAATTCTCCAGAAATACAATTGTCTAACATCCAAGACTTTACTGACCTGTAAAATCATCCCACTGGAATATCCTCGGTTTTCATTGTATATGATTTTTAGAATCCATTTTTGTATTATATCCAAATGGTTCAGGTATGTATCATATGAAATATCCATTGATAGAGTAAATTTTTAACCTTCCTTTTGAAAGTGAAAGGTATTGATGAGATGCGTTTTACATTTGAAGGCAGCCAATTGAATATTCACGAACCAGATAGAGAGGGTGATTTACGGAACAAGCAAATCAAATCAAATCAAATCCTTTATTTTCCTTAAAATGACAAAAAATTTCGTTTTGTATAGGAATAGTCAGTACTTATATCTAACTTACAACTAGTACTAAAAACAAGCAAACAGATTTACGGGTCTAAACAATATTACACAAACACAGTAGAGTGGATCACATAGGACTAGATAAAAACTCATCGAGTGTATAAAAACAGTTGATCAACAAAAACGACTTCAGACGTTTTTTAAAAATCGTTGCAGTTTCAGCTCTCTTGATCATTACTGGAAGGTGATTGAAAATTTTAGGTCCAATGCATTTAGGAGCATTTTGAGTAATCTTGTATTTGGCACTTTTGACATGTATCATTCGTTTCTGACGAGTGTTCTTATCATGAATATCACTGTTCAGAATGAAGTCAGTTTTATTGGTGAATACATAAACTGAAAGTTCATATATGAATAGACTTGTCAGAGTCAGAATATTCTGATTTATAAAAAGGGTTCTACAGGAGCTTCGTTTAGGGGTGTTAAATATACAACGTAAAATAGCCTTTTGTTCAATGAAGACGTTTCTACTCATTGTTGAGTTGCCCCACAAGCAAACACCATAACGCAGCCTAGACTCAACGTGAGCATAATATACACTGATGAGTTGCTTTTTATTCAAAACGACTCTCAGATTCCTAAAGAGATATTGGAGTGAGCACAATTTAGAAACCAGCTGTTCACAGTGTGGAATCCAGTTCAGATATTCATCCATTTGCATACCCAAGAATTTAACTGCATTATGAGAGCTTTGTAAGGTAGTATTATTAACCCTCAATTCGAGTGCTTCGGTTTTATTCTGATAGTTATGAAAACGAATAACTTGAGTTTTTTTAGCATTAAAAAATAGATCCTGTCTGTTGAAGTATTCAGAGGTTAAGTTCAGGATATCTGTACATTTGTGTGTTAAAATGTCAGTTTGCTTATCCGATATCAATATACTAATATCGTCCGCATATGCAGTAAATAATGAGTATGATATTCCGCTATCAATATTGTTTATGTATAAGAGAAACAGAACCGGCCCCAAAATAGATCCCTGAGGCACACCAGTCCGGACCAGTTTCGTTTCTGATATGGGAAACGAAACCACACCACCTTGATCAAATCTCAATGAGACGCATTGGTTTCTGTTACTGAGAAACGAGGATATCCAGGTATGTGAATTTCCTCTTAGACCATAACATTCCAACATATCCAGCAGTTTCAGGTGATTCACGCAGTCAAAAGCCCTGCTCAAATCGCACAAAATAGCAGCAGGGCACTCGCCCACTTCAATGAACTCTATCAGAATTTCATAGAAAGTCAGTAGAGCAGTTTGAGTCGATTTTCCAGAGCGAAAGCCATGCTGCATGGGTATCAAGATATTGTGTGATTCAAGGAAATCATTCAAGCGCTCTAGGAATGCATACTCGAAGACTTTCGAGAAGCTCTGGGGGACAGTGATTGGTCTAAAGTTTTCAATTGTTGATAATTTTTTGTTCTTTCGCAGGGGAGTTACCTTTCCCACCTTTAGGGATGTAGGGAAACTTCCATTTGAAAATGAAAGGTTCACTAAAAAAGTTATCGGTTTTATAATAATGTGCAGAACTCTTTTCAGTTCGTACGATGTTGTTGCAGCTTAATTAGATTTCCGTTTCTTGTTAGGAAATTGTGACACATTGAATCAGTTTCGAACTCAGACTCTCGTTTTTTACAACGAAGAGACAATTATAAATGTATATAGATGGTAATTTTGAAATTTTATTTTCTCCAAAAATGGGTCTAGAGGAATCTGTGTGACAAAGGCCATACAACATACGTATAATACTTTTTTGAGAGATGAAAGCTCTATTAATATTCATTCCTGCTCCCCACAAAAGCACATTGTAAGAAAATACTGAACAAACCATCGCATGGTAATGTTTAGCAAATGTTCTTCATTCATAACCTTCTTGAGGTTTATCAATGCATAGAAACTGGTGTTGATTTTCTTGCAAACGTAACTTATGTGAATTTGACAACTCAATCCAGAATCTATATAAGACCTAAAATTTTGTGGTTTCCGACCGATATATAGTCACATCATTGATATCAACATGTGTAGGCTGCTCTAAGGAATCTTCTATTGAAGAATTGAACTAACACCATTTTATCGGCATTAATTATAAGTTTATTTGTGCGAACCATGTTGTAAATTTGCGACCTATTATGTTCAGTTTCGACTGAAGTTCCCCAGGACTATCAGCTTTTCTGAAATCGAAGTGTCGTCAGCAAAAGGTGATATTGACTTAGTATCTATATGTTGTGGTAAATCATCGATATAAATTGGAAAAATAAGTGGTCCCAAAACTGAGCCTTGTGGAACTCCAATGTCTAGGTTGAATATATCTATCATCCCATTTCACATATACTTTCCTGTATTTAATAAAGTTACCCATGCAAGAAATTTCCCCCGAACACCTATGGCATATAATTTGTTAGCGAGTATATCAAAATCTATGATGTCAAATGCCCTGGATAAATCAAAGAAAAGCTCAGCTACAAATTTACCTTTGTCTATACCATTATAAATATGCTCCAGGAAAGTTGCAGCTGCGCCAGGGCAATACCCCTATTGATAGCTGCGGATTCTATTGTGTCTCACCAAAAAACGGGAATAATTTATTACAGACACATTTTTCTATAACTCTAGCCAACACACTTGGAAGGTTACTGGTCCATAGTTATCGATTACAAGAGAGTCGTTTTTCTTATATAAAGGAATTATTTTTCCAATTTTCGATAGGTCTGGAGAAGCTTCGTTCTCAACAGATTTATTGATTATGTATGCCAGTGGTTCACAGATGAATTCAGATAAAGATTTAATTATGTTTGTAGAGAGGCAGTCCATTCCGGTGGAATTTTTATTTTTAAGTTCAGTGATGACATTGAAGACTTCAGTTGGTGTAACAGGATCGAAATAAAAACTATGCATGTTAGCGATTAAATCCGTTGTACCGAATAGGATTTCATTTTTAAATTGATGTTGTAAATCATTTGGAACCATGGTTGCATAATGTTTGGCAATAATTTTTTTTATTTCCGACCAGTTTTTTTCAATATACATTTCCTGTGGACATTCTTTCTATGTTTTTTTCCTGTAAGTGTATTGAGTGTTTTCCATATTTGCTTCTGTTTATTCTGTATACTATCCGATGCGGCTACACTCCTTAATTTTGATCATGGCCGTTTTTATTTAAACAATAGATTTCCTTCAGTTGTCTACCTTCAGCCTTGAGTTCTTTTGTTATCCATTGATTTCTCGTGGATTGTCTATCAATTTTTATGTTTATCAAGGGACATGTGAGATCTGAAGCATACAGTAATACGTTGAAAAAATTCGAGTATACTTCGTTTATTTCTAAGCCACTTTCATATACTGATTGATAGTTCGTTTCGTGAATTTTTTCAATACTTCATCAATTTTTGGCAAACAATCAACTCCTAATTGAAATATAAAACCATAATAGTCACTGATATCCATTTTCTCAACTTTTTCATCGAACATTGTCCTATCAATATTTGATGCGAAATAATCAATTTGTGAAGTTGAAGTATAACCATTTCTATTCGTAAAAACTCTGTATAACGCTCTCATCATAATAATTATATGGTTGTAGTTAATACAAATTTTTAATAGTGTTTAACCAGATATGAATGAGCATTCACTGTACAAATCGTATTGATGGTTCCTGGAAATAGTTGTAATTGTCAATAACGTAATTATCATTAGATCAACATGAAGCTAATCAATATTTCCCATTGAAACCGGCGATGAAACAATAACACATTAAAAAATAACCTCACATTCACGGACACTTAATGAAAGTAAAAAATAACCTACGATTCCGGTTTTAGATCACTCTATGTATCATCATATATTTTTCAGTCACGATTTTTCCGTAATTAGTTGGTGAGCGCAACGCAGTTGAAACGCTCATAAATATTTTTTGACAATTTCATTGATTCCCGAGAACTGCTGAGATCACTTTTCTTGATCATGGATGATCTAAAAACCACCGATTGAGGCCTGTAGTCTGCGGTTAGAATGTGTTTGAATGAATGGAATATGAACGGTCTCACGGATGTTGTTGGTTATGAGTGTTTGAGAGTAAAAATACGCAATGGAATTCAGAGAAAATATAATTTAGACTTCCACGGGTGTTTAGTTGAAGTGACCGGTTTTCAAATTCAATATGATTTTTATACACAGTCACATTATTATATTTGAAGTAACATTATATTTAAAGTCACATCAATGAAGGTTTGATACGACGAGTTGAAGTAAAATATTATTTCTTGACATGTTTTTTGGGTAACCTTCCACAGTCTGAAAATGAAAATATAATCAGGAAAATCTTACAAGTGTAGAAAGGGCCAACTAATCAGTTCACCCCGATAAGTTATTGCGTTCACCAAATTATATTTCCTATTGAAAAATGATTCAATTTGTCAGTAACTTATCGTTCCCTGAATATGCCTAGGAAAAAATTGTAAAATTCCGTAAGATACTTCTCTACAGTGAGGACGTACAAAGTCCTCCCTCCCCCCTTAACTTTTGAATGGAACAAGCTGTCGAGGTCGGGTGAAATTCAGGTAAAAATGTACCACTTCTACCACTTTTTGGCATAAAAATGATCGTGGTCACGTGGTCTTGTGTCAAGAGGGCACCATCAACTTTTTTTTTGAATGTAAAGGGGGGTCACGTGGCTCCTGGTTCTGAAGGCCTTCCGATTCTTTATCCAACACTGCTTTGTTTGTGAAAATCGGTCAAGCCATTTCAAACTGACAAGCGTTTGAAATTTGCTTCAAATATTTCACAAATAAATCAGTTTAACTATTAATTGCAGCAGAATTTCAACTCCGTTACTGATTCTGGTCGGAAAGTTGATTTTTTGTGGTGAAAAAGGTTCGCATATTATTTGTACTTTAAAATGTGCTTTTTGCTTAATGTTTTTATTTTTTAGTTATGTTGCATGGAGACTCCAAATAGCATTTCATTCCAATCTCAGTCTGATAGTGACGTTAATCATATCGATTATTTTGACAGCTGTCATAGGTTTCAGCATTTCTTTATAAATTTCAAATGCCTCGTTCTCGTTAATTTACGCTGAAGCTAGGCGTAATTACCATGAGCAGAAAGAATGTTTAATGAGCCCTTCCCAAATAATCCAATATCTCGTACCTACTTAAGTGAATTGGTTATTAATTCCTAAGGACTGTTTGCGTAACGAGAGAAAAAGGATCTGGAAGAAAATTTATTTCAAAAAAACAGCAAATCGACGTTCTGGCAGCTGTTGTTAATAATCCGCAACAAACAACGAAAACGGTAGCCACGGCTCGTGACGTAACTACGACCACTGTGAAAAAATATCTTGAAAAACACAAATTTCAGCCATATGAATTAAAATTTTTGCATCAATTAACAGAAGACGACCCGGATAGAAGACTGCAGTTTTGTGAGGTCCTGTCTGGCCGCATAACCCAAAATCCCGTTTACATTAACTCTATTTGTTTTAGTGATGAAAGTACGTTTGATCTAAATGGAACAGTGAATAGACAGAATGTGCGTTATTGGTCAGACGTAAATCCGCACGTTTTTCGAGAGGGTCATACTCAAACTCCAGAGAAGATCAACGTATGGGCTGGTATTTTGGGTGACCATATCATAGGTCCAATATTTATGGCAGAAAATTTAACTGGGCATCTGTATTTAAATATGCTTCAAAATCAGATCCATCACAGTATTCAAGAAGCAGTTGGGGCAAACCCAAATGAAATTACCATGGATGTTACCTTTCAACAAGATGGTGCACCCCCTCACTACTACAGACCTGTCCGAGAATGGCTTAACGAGAATTTTCCGGGACGCTGGATAGGCCGACGTGGCCCCATTGAATGGCCAGCTAGGTCACCTGATATGACACCTATGGACTTCTTTCTGTGGGGGACATAAGATTTAAGGTGTGCGTCACGCAGCCACAGTCACTCCAGGAACTTATGGACCGAATAACAGATGTGTGTTACAGTATTACCCCGGCAACATTCAATAACGTTCGGAATGAATTTCACAACCGACTTTTTTTCTGTCAAGACGTGAACGGTGAACATTTCGAGCACTTGTTGAAATAGTTGCAATTGGAATTCTGTTGCAATTAAAAGTTATTTAGGTTTTTAATTAATTTGTAAAATATTTGAAGCAAATTTCAAAAGCTTGTCAGTTTGAAACGGCTCCGCCGGTGATGAATAGAGAATCGGAAGGCCTTCTAAACCAGGAGCCACGTGACACCCCTACACATTAAAAAAAAGTTGATGATGCCCTCTTGACACTAGACCACGTGACCACAATAATTTTTATGTCAAAAAGTGGTAAAAGTGGTACCTTTTCACCTGATTATACCCGACCTCGACAGCTTGTTTGGTTCAAAAGTTAGGGGGGGGGGGGGAGGACTTTTTACGTCCTCACTGTATATAGTTCTTGATTTCACAAATTATTGGAAGAGAAACGAATACACCCACAACACATATCAAACAATAATATGTTTTTTGGAAAAGCCGTTATAAATTTCTCATAAAAAAACTTGGACATACACGAAAAACATATTTACTCACTAAACTTAGTCGGATTGCAGAAATATTTTTATCTTCTCTTAGAGTGCAAGTACCCAACTTGCACTCTTTTTCGGAATAAACGTTGAACTTGTTATGAAAAAACAATCAGAAATTCGTGACAAATTTTTCTAGCATGACATTTCGTTCATTTTTTAATGCTTACTTGCTTTTCTTTCCAACAAGACACAAAACTTAAACTGGAAAATTGAACAGGTCTGGCCTCAGACAAACTATTTTTCAACATTTTTAAACATGTTTAAACACTGGGTGTCCCATTAGAGAAATCAAAAGTTTATATCATAACTTCTTAATGCGACGTTCAATTGTTTTTCTATTTATATTTCCTGGCGGTTCAGAAAAAATGGTACAACTTTCCTGATTCAACTATTTTTCTAGCTCTCCAAATAAGGAGGATATCTATTGGTCCAAATAAAAGTTGCTTCAAAGATATTCCATACCAGCTCAGTGACTGTTAATATGATTAGCCCCTAACAATGGACAACGCTCAAGTATGCCCTGTAATTTTCTGTTCCAGGTATAATCAAATAATGAATTTACAATCACCTACCTGATTATCTTTTCCTTACTTCAACAGTTTTGGTTATAAGTAATATTATGTAGATATAAATATGTCCCTGCGATGAGAGATAACAATATGGTCGAATTTGTTTCACGAATGGAGGGTTTTTCTAAGAAAACTATCATAACCTCAGGTAGAGGCACGATAGTTCACTCAATTGTGCCTCAGAGTTTCAAAATTTTTAAATTTTCAGTTACTTTCCGGCAGTTGTTGGAAAAGTTAGTTCTTGAAAATGCCTAGTGTTCCTGAATTTGTTGCTGAGAAACGGATTAGTAAAAGTACGCTTTCTAAAAATGAGAAAATTATTATTATCAATGTGTTCAACGCTGTTCATCACCAAAACTCAGACAGTCATCAATATACCGATTTGTGCACGAGGATAAACGTGGCCCCATCAGGTCACCAAAGAGAAGTACAGGAAACAAAGAAACTGTAATAAATGAGGATGAAAAGACTGCCATCAGAAGAATCATACACTCGTTTTACTTGAAAAAAGAAATACCAACCTTCAACAAAATAATATCTGAAATGAAAAAGGATGATTTCATTCCACCCATGGGTAGAAAAAGTGTGGAAAACTCTGGGGTAAATTAATTTTCGTTATGAAAAAATTCAAAACAGAAAATCACTTTTAATGAGGAAAGACGAAATCATCCGCTGGCGACGACGATATTTGGGGGCAGTTAGACAGTTTCGAAGGAAAAACAGGAATATCTATCATATGGACGGAACTTGGTTGAATGAAGAATAAACCGTTGGTAAAATATGGCGGGATGAACATTTGAACTGCGCCAGGCAAGCTGTCATGGAAGGATGGTCCACTGGAATAAATGCACCCTCGGTAAAGGGTGAAAAATTAATAATTACTCACATTGATAGCAAAAATGGATTTGTCGATGATGGTCTCCAATCAAAACGAACTGGAGACTATCATGAAGACATACACGCTGATGTTTTTGACGAATACTTCCAGCGAATGCTAGATCTTATTCCCCTGGATCTGTTATAGTCATGGATAATGCCAGCTACCACTCAGGAAAACCAGAAAAAATACCAACATCTTCTTGCAAAAAATGACACATCATTCATTGGCTTTCACAAAGATATGCTGAAAAAGGAGCTACTGAAGATTGTGAAGTTGAGAGAAACCCTTTTATCCCAAATTTGTTTTCAGTAGTAATATCCCTAGGACATTGATAATAGACGAGATAATTTTATGACAATCGAAAGCTCGTTCCTTGGTAACAAGCAACAAGCTTGAGAAATTTGTCAAAAAATTATGAGGCATTTGTCAATGTCCGAGGGATATTCGGCGGAAAAATTTTTGACAAAAAAATGTATAACTCAACTCAATGAAACATTAATTCATTTATTAAAAGTACAGTTAGTGAAAGTACAATTATTAAAATTTAACTTAACATTAGATTCGTTGTTGTTCTCTACTATAGAAGATCTATTACCACGCATAATATTTATGATCTTGTTGTGGTGTTCTTGATCGAGATTTAAGTATGGTTCAATAGAATGTTTATTGACATGACCAGTAATTTTCAGCAATTGTTGTTCTTCTACACCACTTTTTGCCAATTCGCTAACAGCACTTGATCTATTTGAGTGATTTGTTATATTTTTGTCCTTTACATTCAAGCCAATTGCCTCAGCAGCAGATTTAGTCCTTCCATTTGTTGTATTTCTTCCAACAGGTACATTATCGTACCATTTGTCAGTTTCATTTTTCTAGTGTCGATTTGGTTTCAAGAACAGTCGTGGTGAGGTAATATTGTCGCCTCGTTTTGATATCAGTTTATGAAAAAGACGTAAAGGGCAGCTTTGTCTTTCACTATCGGAAACCAACCATTCACTACTTGTACAGCTTTCAGAACCACATTGGCACGTATTACTGAACACCGGATTGTATTCAATGCGATTTGTTGGAGAGTCATCGTTATTTTTCTCGATTTGGAAAAAATTCACCAGACAATCATTGGATAGGCATATATTCCTTGGCCCGCACGTTCCCCAGACCTCACTTCTATAAATTTCTCTCTTTGGGGGTACGGGAAGAACAGGGTTTACAGAGATCGTCCAACAACTGTAGATGATATGAAAAACAAGATCACGGAAGCCTTCCGTTCAATATATTTATTTATTCATTGTGGGATACAAACAGGACAAGCCCAAAGATTTTATCCACTATGCGATTATAAGATTGCTATAAGAAGTATAAACACATATATATGCTATCTTGAGATTATATGAGAACAATAAATAAAAATGCTATTTTTGAAAATTTTATTTTTGGAAATTCAATTAGACAGATATTCAGTGGTACTCTTATTGTAGAAAGTGTGTTTTTGAGATATTCGACGTTATCAAATGTTTAACTTTTCTCATCACCAGTTGCGAAAAGTAACAATTTTCGCAACTGGTGATGAAAAGTAAATTTCACCACCAGTTGCAAAAAATACGGGAATAATAGTATATTATTCAACGAGCGAGAAATGTGGCCATTACTCGTGAGAATGAAGTTTGTTTCATAACATAAACAAAATCATTTTTTGTTAATGAAATTAATAGTAAAATTGGAACAGTTGGGAATCATAACTGGAGGTATCGAGGATTCTATATCCAAATTCACATTTCCATTTTTCATTACCGAAGGGTTCTGTGCAATGAATGTTTGTGAGATGTTGCTGGTGCTGAGAGACGGTTTCATTGAACCCAAGATTTTTTCTGCAGTATTCATTTTATTTTTCATCGAATCATCTATGTATCCTTCCGCCACAGATGTTGACTTCCACCCTCCATGCCTCTTCAAAGAAGTGATGTCTCCACCCCGCATGCACTAGCAGGGTGGCAGATGATCTACGAAAGGTATGCCCAGTATATAGTTCTGGATTTGGAAGTTTCAAAAATGTTGCGATTTGTTTTCCCATGGCTCCGAATTTATTTATTCCAATTCTTTGATTGGTGGATTTACCTTTCTGATAATTAAAAAAAATATAATCTGTTAAAATATTACTCGGTCGTAGAAGGGTATATTTATTACAAATATGACGAAAAGGCTCAGTTATGGTGAAATTCCGAACAATTTTCGTTTTGGTGTTTGGTATGGTGACTAATATAGCCGATCCAAGATCTTCCAAGTCCCCTATTTTCATAGAGTGCATTTCATTCGCACGACAGGCTCCCATGATTCCCATGATCAGTGCAACCTAAAAAAAAAGATACATAAAAAATATTTTAAATTTTCGTTATTTTGTTCAATTTCAAACAGTTTGATAATTGGTAAATCAGTGGTTGGAAAAGAAAAAAAACCTCACCGGCGTGATCCGAACTCACGATCGCTGGATTGAAAGTCCAGAGCTTAAGCTATGTGCTACCGAGGTGCTTGCAAATTGAAGTGATATGAAGGTTTTCGAATTCCTAACTAGGTTCTCTCATTTTGTTAAGTGAACTTTTGAAAAAATATCAATTTCTCACCTTTGTCGCAAGATATATTTCGTCAGGTGCTTTGTTTATGAATGAATTTATTTCATCTGGGGTGGATGTTTGAGCCATTCTCGGTATATAACCATCGGATTTGCGTTCCAAAAACGCACGTAATTTTGAATAACGTTCTATGTTGACGTCGTGGTTGATTAGAATGGTACTTCTTAACATTAAATATTGTGTCCAAAGCGAGGACGATTTATATTTTTCAGCTAATTGGGAAAAATATGCTAGAAGTCATTTTGCAAACGAACTCACATTTTTTTTTCTTTCCAATCCATGAAAATTGCATATATCGTCTCATATTTTTTTCTGGATTTATTTGGTAATGATTTGAATATGTTATTCCCCACTACAAATTTCTGGTGGGTACCTCGTTGTCACTTTCCGAATCCATCTTTTTCTTTCTGTTTTTCGTTATCAACATAATATTTTCAAAAACGAATTGTCAATTCAATGATTATGACGTTAGAGAACAAGTTTGAAGTTGTTAAAGTCTCAAGGCATACTGCAGATGGAAACAATTCGACAACTGCACAGTAATGAAAATGCTCATCTGGATTAAGCAAGGTGTTGAGTAATAATCGGTTCAACTGTGATTGTCGAACCTGTTTAGAATGGATCATTACCTACTTGGGACAGAAACTAGGTTCATTACTCATCAAGAAAGGCATATAAATGCGCTTTTCAATGTCAGAAATTTTTTTTTTATAATTTTGAGGCTAAACTACCTGAAGTCTCTCTCATTGTTATTATTTTATTTTTTTTTTATTTTTTTATTTATTTTAGATTACAACATCCAACAGGCCTAAGCCCAATAACAGGGTATATAATAATAATTTATAACAATTTGAAGGTCGAATGGTAAATCAGGGTAAATAATAATCAATGGTAACAAATATTAACAAAATCACAACAAAAGATCCTTAGCTTATGTCACGAAACGTAAGGTTAGTCCGTTAAATAGAAGGTGATAACTTAGAATAAAGCATGATGCACAGAAGGATACAGTAAAAAATTCAAAGTGTATATATGGCGAAGCTAATTTGGAATAAGTTTATACAGTTGCTTTCTAAATTCATTCAAGTTAGAAAGAAGATGTCTACAGAGGGTACATTGTTGAGGCTTCACACATAGTTGAGATTGGACTATTGTAGTGATGCTGTGAATTTGGCATGTCGATTCCGAAAGACAAGGCTAATTGACGAAATACGTGGAGTTGAAATTTAATGGATAATAGAGATGTTGAGTCAACTTGGTATTTATCAGTTTGTATACAAATATGATATTTGCTATTTCTCTACGTTTTTCAGGCTAACAAAATTAATTCTTCCAATAGTAAATCGTATCAGTGATAAATGGGATAGGGTGTGTGTTTCTGTAGAACAGGAATTTAAGAAATTTCTTTGAACTGATTCAATGGATGATATGTATTTGACGTGGCTAGGGTTCCACTACATTACAATATTCAAGTTTGCTGCGAACTAAACAGTAGTAGATAGAGAATAGCCCGAGATTTGAAAATTTTACAATTACTATTAAAAACCAGAGTTCTTCTAGCATTGTTTATTATTTTTTCAATGTGCTGATTAAACGTAAGTTTGGTATCAAAGAGAACACCTAAGTCTTTGCATTCATTCACTCGTCTTAGGATACCATCACCGATTCATAGTCATATATAACGGGAGAAACTTTTCTGGAATAGCTCATAATTTTGCATTTATCAACATCAAATAACTTATTCGCCGACACCAGTCCGATAAAGAGATTTAAACGTGCAGACGAAACTCGGTAGTGTCTGAGATTTCTGTATATATTTTTCATATCATAGCGTGTTTACTCGAGAAAAAAAAATATTTCATCGAGAATATTAGGGAAGGGGGGGCCCTGGATCCCTGTGGTCTCTAGTAAGCTCCAAAAAAAAGATTTCCCCTTATTTTAAAAAATTTTTATCCCCGGGTGGGGTTTAATGATGCTAAAAAAGGGGAGACCAAAACCTAATTTAACAATGCTGTTGGGGATTTACAAATTTTTCTGAAATCAGTATATACAACATCAATTTGGCGACGATTATAAGGGAATTAGATATGAACGGTAAAGGGAAAAAGGGTTTGATACAGTGTACGGTTTCCCCCCATGTTGGAAATCTGAGGGGGTTTTTCCCATGTAAGATGAGATAAAAAAAATAATTTCGAGTAATTTTGAGAAACCAGAAATTAAGGCTATTGGTCTATAGTTACGAATGTCTCCTTTTTTTTCCTGATTTGAAGACAGGACAAATACGGGATTGTTTCATATGGTGGGAAAAGTTTCGGTATTCAGGATGAGGTTATAAATAAAAAGTAGAGGCCTACATAGCACTTTCACCTGGGATTTATTAGTCTAACGGGGACATTGTGGACCGCACGTCAATTTGTTTTTAGTTTTTTTGCCGCCGTTAGAATGAGTTCCTCGCTGATTTTATTGATATGTAAATAATGACTGGAACTGATAGAACATTCGGGAAAGATACGTTCATTTGAGAGAGGAGAATCATGGAATATGCATTGCTGAAGTGTTCAGCAAAGGCGTTGACTATAGATTCGGATGATGTAAGCTTTTCATCATTGATGAACATAAGTCCAGGGATACGAGATTTATTTTTTTGGTGTTGATGAATGCCACAAACTCACGGGATTACTAGTCAGGCTATTTTCTGATTTTTTTAATGAACTCTGAGTAAGCAAGGTCTTTTTCAGTTTTAATGATACGCCGGAGGTGTTTATAACGTTCCAATTGTAAAAATTATATTTGCGCTTTCTTTACATTTTGTGGTAGTGTTTTTTTTTTTAATATTATTGATAATTTTTTTGGTAGACCACGTTGGGTATTTGCGAGGATTATTAATTACTAAAGGGGTGCACTGACAAATTACACTTTGTACGGTAGCATTGAACTCTTCACAAGCTATATCAACATCGGAGATAGATTCTAAATAATTCCAGTTAATTTCGCTAATTTTTGGGAAAACTTTTGGATGTTAATTTTACGGAAATTGTAACGTTTAGCATCCGATATAAATACCTTCTCAGTTTCACAATCAATTACCAAATTCACAGCAAGACTAGGTGGTGGACATCAAGTTCAACCAACGGATCAGAGTCAAGTAGCACTTTGCAATCCATATTCTCGGGTGACATAACAAGATCTAAAATTCTACCATTTACTTTTTCTATGAAATTGTTCTGTATTAATTTACAATAACTAATGAATGAGTTAAATTTGAGAATTAAATTAGATGATTCATTGGTTTCGTAATATTGCTGTAATTCAGTAATATTGAAATCTCCTAAAACTATTGGATTTATTGATACAATCCAAATTTTCCAAAAGTCAAACAATTCGTCATATTCCGCAAGGGTAGTTCCTGGAGGAATATAAATTACTAGTATAAAAAATTGGTGCATTTTAACAATTATTTTCACACATACGATATCAATAGACTGAATGGGACAGTTTATTTGACAAAATTCCGATTCATGAAAGTCACTATCCACAGCAAGAAGGACACCACCTCCTCTGGTACCATAAGATCTGTCTTTACGATATACCACATAGTTGTTGGGAAATAATTCGGAATTAAAGACACCGTCCCTAACCAGCTTTCTGTAATGTAATAATTTTGTGTTCACTTGCCAGAACACTTTTAAAGAATGTGTGTGTTTTTGAATTGGGACCTTTGCAATTTTCTTAGTATATTCAGGTGGTCATATTGCTGATTACATTTGGCGGGTTGGATGTCCAGACTGGTTATTTCAATCATGTGGATGCCATTTCTGTAGAAGATATATGATCCTTCGTCGCCATTGATGCGCAGGACATTCAGCTCGTTCCAAATTTGCCGATTATATTCTCTTTGATGTATGGTTAGATCCGGTTTTATTTTATTTTTTCATACGCATTTATGTCTAATAATGTTTCCTCCTGCTTTACCATCATCAAGGCATGGGTCTTAGAGTTGAAACTTATTTTTATTGACGAGACTTGTTGACTTGTTGGCGTCCTAGGCGCTTAATTTGGAAACTGTTGACATCCAAGTTTGGGATGATTTTATTACAAATGGTGTTCACGAAAACTGTTAAATCAGGAGTATCTTCAGGAACACCAAACAGTAACACATTATTCTCTCTTTGTCTTATCTCGTTGACTTCGATACAACCTGTATAATATTGGAGATTCCTTTTGGAGTTTCGCACTTTTCATTGAGTTCAGTAACCTCATCGGACAGTTTTTTATGTCCCTATCGTATTTATATTCGAGATTCTGCATACTAGTTTTTATCTCATCAATTTTATTTCAAAAGTTAAGTTTTCGTTCAGCATGGTCTGTATATTTAAGGAAACCTTATCTGCTAGCGTTTTTATGAACATATCATCTAGACAAATTTTCTTTACCAATTCGTCGGCCAGGATTTTAATCTCAGTCTGTTGTTCTCGAGTTAAAGGCATCTTGAAATTACCTTCGTAATTGCTTACCTTATAACAATTTTACTATAAGGGGAGATACACAGCACCTCACTTGATATAATGCACCACTTAGTGATAATTAATAGCGATGAAATACTATGTATTTACGAAATTCATGGAGCGAGATCGCAAACGAACGCTACTTCGAACAACTTCACTTCACTTGGTTGGTGACCTATATTCTCTGTACATATTATGGGGATTAAATTTTATTCGAATTCAATACATAATATGTATGGTAAAAACTAATTGTAAATATTAATAACATAATTTGAACAATTGGTGATATTGACCCTAGCTGACAACGTAGTTTTCTATGTCGCATTAATTTCCGTTTTTTCCGTGGAAGTCTCTTCAAGGATGAGAACACGCTGTTAATGCACTGAAAAGTAAAAAATATTTGTTATATTCGATGACTATGCCAAAAAGCGTGGGGTGCTTTGTCGAAATCAATTATAGTCCAAGATCCCAGAGCCGGCAAACCTACGTCATTTTAGCAAAGCTGAAATTATAAGTATGAATATTGTCTAATCAACAAGTTCAAGAACGTGTTAAATAGATATAAAGCTCCTAAAACTATGAGCGATAGCTCATTCGATTCGGAATGACGTCTAGAAAAATGTTTTTCAAGGGTTTATTAGCACGTAAAAAATTGCGATTGTAATTAACAAAATAAGTTTAAAAAAGACAGTATTTTGTTTTCTGTTAATAATTTCTAAAATAATGATATTTAAGGAATTATAAAAAAATATCCTGAAAGGGAAGGAAATTTCCAATGAAAAAGTCTCGGAACTCTATCTCTATTATTTATAAAAAAATTTAACGCTGAAAATAGGGCTCCGCGAGGTCGTTACGGCATAGGCGCACCGTCTAAAAAGCCGTTATATCACCTAAAATAATTTTTTTATAGTATTAAATAACAATTAAAAAATTTGAATAAATTATGGTGTGATCTAGATGATAAAAAAAAAATTTCATGTCGATTTTTCAAAAAGTTACACCATTGTCAATTAACTAATTTTTTTCCAATCTCTGTTCTTATAAATTACGACATAAAAGTTTAAATAATTGGTCTATAAAATTTTCGCTCCATGGAGCTCTTTCCATTTAGGTACTCAATAAAGCAATGCAAAAAAAAATTATTAAATTTTTTTTTTTAATAATAATTTTTTTAAATTAACAAATATGAAATTTCTAAAAAATGTTATCAAAAATTTTTTTTTGATATCTTATTGCTGTTTTTGCATCTGATGAAGGTATTAAATAACATTGGAAAAAAAAATCACGTCATTTGTTAAGAAATTGTTTATAAACAGACAATTTTGGGATTTTAAAAATTTTTTTTTTCACCATAGCATAGGTAAAAAAAAAAAAAAAAAAAATCTCAAATAATTTTTTTTATTGCTTATAATCGTTTTTTTATATTTCCATTGTTTATTAACTTAATTTTAAAACAAAGAATAACAAATAATATTTTTTCAATTTTAAAATATTCAAAATCGATTCTGTAACCATTGTTTATCAGTCGTTATAAGCATTTGTTTATAAACATTTTATATTTTTTTTATATTTTTTGAAATTTCATAGCTTATAACTTGTGAAATATCTGTCTGATTACGTATGAATTATAGCAATATAGATATTTGTTTAAATAATATACTAGTTTAAATTTATACTTACCTAATTTACATTCTGCTATTGATCATTTTAATTCATTTATCACTAGAATTATTAATATTCTGCTAAAGTTTAATTATTTATTTACTAAAATAATAATTGAATTTATTTTCTAATTTTTATATTTTATATGTATCGTCAGATCATGCGAGAAATCTACAAATCTGACGATTCTGATTCAGATGAAACTGATGACGAATCCAAAAAATCAAAAGATGATGATGGAACTGAGAAACGAGGAACCGAAACAAGAGAGAAGGAAGAAAACAGTGCAGTTCCAAACATTGATGCACCGAGCTGTTCAGGACTTCCACCCGTTGAAAAACGGAGAACTCGTAAAAGTTTGAAACTACTGTATTGTTTCTGAAAATATATTTTGAAGTGTTCTTTAAACAAAATAATGTGTGATTAATAATTTCCTTTTATCCGTACGTTATAGTTGTTAAGTTTCCAACAATAAAAATAATAAAAATAAAATAATTTAGAAAATATACTTGAAAAAAATATAAAAATTAGAAATTAAATTCAATTATTATTTTAGTAGATATCATTTTAGTAAATAAATAATTAAACTTTAGCAGAATATTAATAATTCTGGTGATAAATGAATGAAAATGATCGATAGCAGAATGTAAATTAGGTAAGTATAAATTTAAACTAGTATATTATTCAAACAAAGATATATATTGATATAATTTATACGTTAGTAGAAATATATTTTATCATAGAACAAAAAAGTTCTTGAGTCCGTAGCTGTATCTATATTATTTAACAAGTTATAAGCTATGAAATTTCAACAAATATAAAAAAAAACTAAAATTTTTATGAACAAATGCTTATAACAACTGATAAACGATGGTTACAGAATTCATTATAAAGATAAATTAATCTTTTATAAAAATGATCTGCATGTCCTTCACCGTATCTCTTATAGTTCAAAAGTTATAACAATTTATAACTTGACAAATTATGGAACGGCTGTAATTTCATTATCATATAATATGTAACAATGCTGTAAAAAATACAAAATAATTTTTTTCTATACTTTGTTATACATAGTTGTTTTTTTATTTTTGAAGTTTCGAAAAAAAATATAACGGTTAATATTATTTTTTATAACAAATTGTTAAGTTAATAAACAATGAAATTATTTATAAAAAAAAATTATTTTTCTGTTGATTCATTGAAAAAGGTCAATGATGATTTTAAAGAATGAAATAATTTCCTAACTAATTATTTAAACAATTGAAATATAAAAAAAACTATTATAAACAATAAAAAAAATTATTTAAGAAAAAATCTTTTTCAACGAAAAACGAAATACCTTTTTTTTTCAATCTTATTTTGTTAATAACAATCACAATTTTCTACGTGCTAATAAACCCTTAAAAAACATTTTTCTAGACGTCATTCCGAATCGAATGAGCTATCGCTCATATTTTTAGGAGCTTTATATCTATTTAACACGATTTTGAACTTGTTGATTAGACTAATAGTGTGATATGTAATTAAGAACGTAGGCATACTTGCTACCTTGAAAGAGGGGCCCTTGTATGGTAATGCGTTTGACAATTAGTATCCTCCAGTTAGACCGCTAAGGCGCAAGATCTAAGCTCTGATATGAAAAACTGCGAGGGTTCGAGTCCCCGCGCCTGTCAATTTTTTTATATTTTTCCCATCAAAATTGGGAAATGATTTGTTTTTTCTATTTGAATATTCATCCCAAAACTGAACCCTCGCAAACTTTTGAGATCCAGAGCTTAGATCTCGCGCCTTAGACCGCTCGTCTAACTGGACGATATTAGTTGCCATACTTTAACGTAAGTAAGAAAGTTTTTTATGTACTTTTATACCTGCTACCTATAAAAGGGCCCCGCTTTCAAGCTAGCAAGTACGCATACGTTCTCAAATACATTAAAACTTTATTCAGAATTAAAAAATACAAAAGCAAAGTTTTAAATATAAAATAATATCAAGATGAAAATCTTGATTGAAGCCCGGGACTCGAAGTGATGGCGCATTTGCTGTTTCAGTTGTAGGAAAACCCGGAAAAACCCACAACACCATCAGAAATCAGATCATCAACTTTCTCATAGAAAAGGACAAATGCTCCCTGGGAGCTGAGAGAATCAATCTTGGAAAATACACGGCAGTCATCGAAGAGGTGCCAACAATTAGAATAAGGGTGTTTGCAATATGCAGTGTCCATTGGAAATGCTGCCGCTATGATTAGATATGGCGTAGATATTATAAAGAGTATTCATTCCATCCTGAGCAGAATATTGGTCCAAATTCAAATTTTGTATGGGAAAATTATTCACATTGTTCAATTTACTGCCATCAGTCGAAGAAACACGTTTTAAATGTATAACTAAAATTTTTGAAAATGTTTGTAAACGAATCATCTTTTTGAATTCCCTTTTCATTCCACAAGTTGAACAGTATGGGCTCGCATCGTTAGTCAAAGTCTCCTCTTCTGTCAACAGTTCAATACATTTGGTCAAATTCACGACTTCGTTTGGCAAGTCTGGAATAGGGATTGAAAGTACCCATAAAGGTTCAAAAGTAACGGAGCAGTAATTACAAAAAGTACATCTCAATATAGACTTCAGCTGACCGGCAAATGTATCCCCAATTTTGGAATTATGAGTAGACAGATACCTTGTCCAAGAAATGGAAGCTTTCTGATTATCATTCGTGATAACAAAATCGTTTGATGATGGATGAATCTCTGCACTCGCCTTGTTCAAATCTTCATGTAAACCTACCAGAAGGTATCTTAGAAATTCTTCCGAATCTGCTGGGACGTTATGATCGAAGGAAGGAGCAAAATTCATACTTGAAATTTCAGCTTTGCTAAAATGAGGTAGGTTTGCAGGCTCTGGGATCTTACTCTAAAGGTATTATGTTTCTCAACGATACGTAACCAAAAAGCACGCCATGCTTTTCGGCATAGTCGTTGAATATTATAATTATTTTTTAATTTTTAGTGCGTTGAAATCGTATTCTTCAGTTTTTTAAATATATATTTTTAATATTCTTTACTTGAATTAAAAAGAATCACATATCAAAATTAGGAACACAATTGTGTGAAACATGTTGGAAAATCCTTTTTTCCGTAACTCGCTCTTTTTTGCGGAACTCGTTTCGCTCGTTCCGCAGAAATTCGCTCATTGCGAAAAATAGGGCTTTTCCCAACTGGTTGCACAAATAACTATTTCAGAATTGTATGGATGTGTTAAATTTTACGACAGATGCCTACTCGTTTTTTTTTTTTCGAAAAAAATCATCAAATTTCTATGACATTTTTGTCGTGGGAACAACCTTTGAGAAAAATTATTAAAAAAAATAGTCCCCCCCAAAGTCGAAAACTTTAGTCCCTATTGCTTGGATTGCAACTCATCTTTCGTGGGAATCTATCGATAAAATTAAAGAATTTCACAAACATCTCGCTACAAAACCAAAACCACTTAAGTTGGGTGCATGTTAGCTTCTCCCAGCATTACTTCAGTATCTTATGTAACTAATAATAAATCAATCCACCAGGATCTAACCTGATAATGTCATATAACTGTTGAAAGTGCTACACATTCCTAAAATTAATCAAATCGAATCCGGGATATGGAAATTTTTTGTGGTTTTGCATAATAATCTTGGAATTCCTCCCATTTGCTATCATAAATAATATCGAAAAAAATATGCGTATGCAAATCGCTGTATAACGTGCTGATATAAATATTTAAATCAAATCGTGCTGAAGACATTTCCAATAAGTGTTTTTAATTATATTTACACTGCTTGTTCATTGCAATTTGTAATGAAATTTACTAGATTATACATTGAATTCATTATCTAGATGGATTCGTAATGGATATTGTGGCGTTGAATAAATACATGCTTTTATTGCGTATTTAAAAAAAAGAAAAAAATTGGGCTCAACCGGGATTTGAACCCGGGACCTCTCGCACCCAAAGCGAGAATCATACCCCTAGACCATTGAGCCGCCATACAAATAAATCAAAATATTATATATATGACTAAAAAAATAGTCGAAATTGTATCAAATCCAAATTACAATGATTTTCAATACGTAAATATTGAAATACCCGGCCTACACTCATTATCCATCAAAGTGCGCGAAATCGACGACGCTCGATGTGATAGCCAATAAAAATGTCGCAGACTAAACACTTTGAATGGACCAGTGCCCAGTAACTTTTGAAATAAGAAAGACAATCCGCAAACTACCAAAATAACTTTGTCCTCTCCTCCTCCTCGCGGACCCCCGGACGAAGAAGTAAAGATTTATTTTCTATATAATAAAGAATTAATTTTATTTCATTTCCCTCTCCCCCCTATCCTTAAAATAGGCAATATCGAATAAAACTTTCACAGAAAAAAACACACAAACGAACATACCGAGAAACGGAATAACCCAGTGCAAATTTACACGAACCAATATAATTGACCAATAAATTGAACAATAAAATTGACCATACATGGGTTATATTTACACCTGACAATTCATTGGTCAATTTTGGCAACAGTTTTTACTCCGTAACATCTTGTTTACTATCAAACTGAATTGCTAACTGTCAAATAGTCCGTTGAGCGCCAACATCCTTTTATGGAAACGTGATCATGACTCGTAGTTTAGACGATACATTTGAAGCAGTTTTGATATTTGGAGAAGAAATTATCATCTAGCAGTCCGTATATTTGATGATAGATTTCCCGAGAATCCTATTTCGAGGTCATATTTGCGCAAACTTTTAAATAAGCTCCAAGCAACTGGTACGCTGAAAGATGCTCCAAGATCAGGAAGACCGCCTTCTCTTTCAGGAGAAAAAAAGGTAGAAATTGTTGCTGAAATGGTAATCAATCCGACTCAGTGGACGTCTGCAGTTGCTGAATCCTGTGGAGTTAGTTCAAAAAGTGTCCAAAGAGTCCTAAGAAAAGAAAAGGTTTCATCCCTATAAAATGAAAATCCTGCAGGCTCTAACGGAGGATGATCCATACCAGAGGGTTGAATTTTGTGAGTGGTTAACAAGAACAATTGAAGGAGAACGGGGCTTCCTAAAATGTGTACCTATGTTTCGCAGACGAATGAACGTTTTTTTTTAATGGAAAAGTCAACAAGCAGAATGTACGATACTGGAGCGATACTAATCAGCATATTTTTAGAGAGGGACATACCCAGTTTCCTAAAAAAGTTAATGTTTGGGACGGAATTTTGGGCAATCGCGTTGTTGGACCGATTTTCATCAGAGGCAATTTTACAGGAGTTCTTCACAGGAATCTTTTAGAAACTGAAATTGAACCTCGAATAAGACAAATTGTATTAAACAATCAGGAAAAGTTTGAAAATCGTGAAATCATATTTCAGCAGGATGGGGCATTTACCCATTTCGATCGCATGGCTAGAGAGTTCCTCGATACAAACTTTCCTGGGCGATGAATAGATCGCAGGGGGAGTACAGAATGGCCACCAAGATCTCCGGATCTTACACATCTAGATTTTTTCTTTTGGGGGTATCTGAAGTCAAACATCTACGTCACTGAAGGCCAAACAATAGAAGAGTTGGAACGCAGAATAATAGATACATGTGAAGAAATAGATGAACAGACTTTCCTCAACGTGAGAGAAGCTATTTATTATAGGGCACTTTATTGTCAGGTTTAGGAGGGGGCCTCATTGAACACTTGATGGAATAACTGTTGGGGTTAAATAAAAGTGTTTTTCAAAAATAAATTATAATTTTATAGCTAACTGATTTGTTTTGATTGTGAATTCACAGAACACATTCGTAGGCTTCGAGATTTTCCGGTAAGCGGTACTGTTTATCCTTAATAAACTCTCTTTACGCCTCTTATTAGTCGAACTCATCAAGAGATTTAACTACAAATAAATAACAACGTTTAGTTAGCAGAATATTTTACCGGAAGTAACCAAAATCCATACTTCATTTTAAACCGGAATGTCACTTTTCAAACTTTAATATTACGAAAACAATTGAATTTAGGGGTGAAGTGTATTCGAGAAAACTGTTGAGAATTATGAGCAGATTTCGAAAATGGAATAATATACGGGGTTCTATTTAAAAAATATATTGAAGATGGCGCTCAGCCGCCATTTTGAAACTTTTAGTTGTCATTTTTTCATGAAAAAGTCGGTTTTTATCTCCTATTTGAGCCCTGCTAATTTCGTTGCGATATACCAGGTTGTTCAAAAATTAGTAAGTGGGAACGGACTTTAGACGAGCAGTGTATATACATATACATATGTACTGTATACATAACAAGTCTTCTTTTAGCCAGCCCCCTCATCGAGTTGCTCTCGTCTTTGCAATAAAAAAGTACAATAACAAAGAATTCGCGCTTCATAGCTGATAACACAATGGAGAGAAGGAAAAATAATAATTATTTGAAGCTAATTTTTTTGTGGAGGAATACTTATTCTTGACACATATATTTTTGTTTTCAGATTGTAGAAGGTTATAATCCCTGAAAAGTATCATTAAAAAAATAATATAATTATGGAAAGTCTCTCTTAACAATAATCATCTGCTGCTTTTAAACTACTTAAATTCATAATAATGGTCCAGCTAATTCTTCTTAGTCCCTGAAGAAGACCGTGGACACTGTCGAAATGTCGAAAAATTAAATGTTCGTTATCTCCTAAAAGAAGACTTGTTATTCATGAAAAGAACCAAATCCCCAAGAAACACAATCTCCATTGTATATTCCTGGTTCAAGAAACTTAACACTATATATTTATATTAGGGTGACCCATTTTGACCGACAAATTTTTTTTCCAAGTCTGTCATTGAAATATGTTAGTTTTTTTGTAATTGTCGAAATTTTAGATATATCTGCTATTTTTAAGGGGTCGCTCAAGAATTTTTTATATATTGGTCAAAATTCGTTTCTTTTATTTTTTTCTCATCGCGGCAATTGTTTTTAACATATAAAAAAAAACGTCCTGATAATTTTAAATAAAAGTATAAATTTTCAAATGTCGCTCGAGAATTTTGAATCTAGGGGAGTACTATAGATTAGACGTTTTCGAGCGACCTTTGAATATTAATTTTAGGGCAATATTTTTTCTCTACAATCAATTAAAATAATTACGAACCAATATATAGGTGCAAAAGGCAAATTATCACCGCAATTGATCTATTATTACAAATGAGTAATTACACAATTCCAAGATGTGCAAGTTGCAATTACGCTGCCAATTCTCCTCGTTCAATTCATACCATTGTCGATTCAAATCACCGCTATTAAGTTGCCACATCCTGTTATAGTTTTCTTCAAACCCGGCAATCAAAACAATACTCCTGGAGAATTAGTTACTGTATTCGACGTTCATGAAAGCCTTTGAACAAGTGAGAGGAAAACCACTCCATGTAAACTAATTCTCAAAATGAACATACAAGCAAATCACAAGGCCATTCTTCTATCCTTATTATCACTGATAGTTCCCGAAAGTAACATATATCTCGTTTGAATTTTCAACATATACAGTATGTCCCGCTTTTCATGAATACATCCTAATATCTCGGTTATTAATAAAAATAATCTCTTGAGATTTTGAAAATATGAATTAAGGGGTTTTTGGGAATGCTGATTCTGAATCTGATAGAAAAAGTTATTCAAAATGAGTCCTACTATCCATTTCCCAATAAAGCATGTTTTACCCTCTCCCCTCCAACACAGCACGCCAATGGTAAATAATAATGTTCACTATGCCTAATACTTCATTCATTTTTCTAACATACAATCACCACCAGAATTTCAAAAAAATCGCATTACTAATAACTGAAAGAGAAATAAACAACCTATAATATTAGGAAAAGTTATTAAAAAAATTTGCTAAAATCAGCTCTTGAGAATTTGAAAATATGAAATGAAATTCTAAATCTGATAGAAAAAGTTATCTAAAATAAGCCCTAATAACCTTTTCCCAAAAGAGCCTCTTTACCCTCGTCCGCCTTCTTGGAGCCGCCATTTTGTTTTTTTCTGTAACATTGATTCCATAATGCATTGTCACCGCAACTATGAACACCTGCCAAATTTCAAATTAATCGGACGACCAGAAGTCGGTCATAATTCAGTTGCAAGATTTGACCCAAACGATCTAACTAACAAGTAAAACTAAATGAAAGCTTGGTAAAAGGGTATAGAGTGCATGGAGGGGGCAGGATATTTTAGTTCGGGGATGGGTTTGGGGTAGTTAGGGGACAAACATACTGAAAGTCCTCGACCCTAGGAAGTAAGGCAAGTACAGGGGGCTCCCGGAAAGCCTTAAATTTGTACTCGCTTATAACTAGAAAACTATCGGTTCTACAGAAAAAAATTCTCCAACATTTTTAAAACCGACCGAATATTCTACATTTTTATCTTCAACCGTTCTGAAAAATGCCTATAACTGGAAAATGCTGTTTCGGATCACATTTTTCTTCAAACTGTCCTTTTAACACCTCAAACCTTTTTTGTGATACAAACTATAACCAAATCAAGGGAAGAGGATAAAACTAAAAAACCAAGCATTTTCTTTTCTTCTATGACTTCATCAATCATAATAGAAACAAAGTTGCAGTCAATCCATATCCACTGTTCGAGTGAATCTGATTTAGCAAGAAATCAGGATTATATGGAGTATTAGTTGGCACCGCACCCTCTGGCTTTCTTCAAGGACGCTGGAATGAGAAAATGTTTGAAGGCGACCCTATACAGCCCCTTCAAAACAACCGAAAACGATGTAATCTTGACATAGTTGTTGGTAGGGGATTTATTATTCACAAGGTCGTTTTGCAAAAAGAGGCTAACAAATTATCATCTACTTGTAATGGATACGTATGATTCTTTAAGAACCATTATCAAGGATCGCTTTACTGCGATTATCAACATATCGAAAAGTGAAAAAGTTAAGGAACAGAATCGTAGATATCGACAGAAAAAGTGCGTGGATATACAATCCATCATGGAAACTAAAATCAGAGTAGAACAAGAAATCTTCCTCTCGAACGCCAACAACAAAAAGCGCCTTCTTATCAAGCTGTTGATGCAAAAACTGGAGGAAAATAATATCAACACCCTTCAAGTAGGGATGTGAAAATTATTACAGCCATTGAAAAGTGGCTGTGATAATCGAAGATGTGGACTTGGCAGTCCTGTTGTTGGCGCAAGCCCCTCCTCAGCGTGACATATTCCTCGTTAAACCTGGCAGAGGAAAAGTCTTACTCTTATCAAGAGCTTCAGCAGTTGGAGCTGGAGCATAAAATGTTTCGTCATGCTTTCACAGGCTGTGATACCACATCTGTAGTCTTCAGGAGGAGCAAAGCCAAGTTTGCCAAATCATACAAAAAGGACAGAACCATGAAAGAAGCAGCTGAGGTGTTCACCAGTCCTTTATCGATACCATCTGATGTCGAAAGAGCTGGAACGATACTTCATAAAATCAAGTTCGACATTTCAACTCTCCCACCAAATGAGGAGGCCACGAAATACCACCAGATCCAGGAATGGATGGAAACAGTACTCTCAGATTTGTGGGTTGTGGGAATACCTGGGTGGTAGGGGAAAAATGGGGATCTGGTGCCCAAACTGCCAGACAGAAATGCTGGCCCCAACGAAAATCTCCAAACTATATTCTGTGGGTGTTGAAAAGATTGCGACTCAGGAAGATGTGGTTGCAGAAAGGCATCATTGAACTGTTTAACAGAATGTCTCAACTGACAGGGCATCTGACATAACGAGGATGACAAGGAGGAAGAACTAGATCACGATGGAATTTCCTTCTGAATTTTTGCGATTATTCTCTCCATCCAGACCCTGTCGAATGACTCTTGTAGATCCAGCAAAACCATAACAGTGCTTTGCCCGTGATTCCTTGTGGACAATTCAGATGATTTCCCCCAAGCTCGACAAAATTGCTCAAGAGGATTACCCCGGCAACATTACTAGACAGGGAGATGGCGAGATGTTTTATCTACTGATCTGCCATCAGCTTCCTATTAATTTTTTGAAAATTCTTGGTTATTCATTCCGTTCTAGAGAACTAATAAAGAACGAATGGATGTTGGAACAGAGTGCGTCATTGTGGATATCAAGTTTGAGAGCTTTCTTGAAACTCCTGCTGGAGTACCGCAAGGGTCGATCCTTGGACCTATATTATTCGTAAATCTATACATACCCAGTTTCGTAAATGCTGACATTATACTGAAATTCATAGTTATGATGCCGACCCCCAAATATATTTGATGTCCTGTATGTTCTAGATGAGATAGATATGTAGCTGAAATATATAGAAAATAATCATTGTTTTTTTTATAGAAACGCAATCCACGTTACTCTTGTGACAAGATTTCTGCCTCTTGACATGTAGGATATTTCAATGAAATTTTGACTTAAAAATATGTTCATGTACCTATCACTACTCAGTCCTGTCAATCAAATCTATTGTTATCATCATTAATTATGAGTTACCTACTGGATAGGTTGTTTCAAGCTCCAAAATTTGATGAAAAATGTTTACAGTGCTCGTCTAAAGTCCGCTCCCCCCCTACTAATTTTTGAACCACCCGGTATATCGCATCGAAATTCGGAAGGCTTGAATTGGAGATGAAAACCAACTTTTTCCTGAAATTTTAAAACCCCAATTTTTAAGTTGGCTCATATTCTCAACATTTTCTCTAATACCTTACTCAAAATTAATTGTTTCCGGAATATTAACGTTTGAAAAGTGCATTCCGGTTCAAAATGAAGTATGGATTTTGGTCACTTCCGGTAAAACATTTTGCCAACTAAACGTTGTTATTAATTTGTAGTTAAATCTCTTAATTAATTCGACTGATAAAAGGCGGAAAGAGAGTTTATTAAGGATAAACAGTACCGCTTACCGGAAAATCTCGAAGCCTACGAATGTGTTCTATAAATTCAAAATCAAAACAAATTAGTTAGCTAAAAAGTTTTAATTTATTTTTGAATAACACTTTTATTTAACCCCAACAATTATCTCATCAAGTGTTCCATGTGGCCCCCTCCTGAAGCTTGACAATAAAGTGCCCTATTATAAATAGCTTCTCTCACTGTTCATGTATTTCTTCACATGTATCTATTATTCTGCGTTCCAACTCTTCTATTGTTTGGCATTCAGTGGCGTAGTTTTTTGACTTCAGATACCCTCAAAGGAAAAAATCTAGAGGTGTAAGATCCGGAGATCTAGGTGGCCATCCTGTACTTCCCCTGCGACCTATCCATCGCCCAGGAAAGTATGTATCGAGAAACTCTCTAGCCATGCGATCAAAATGGGGAGGTGCTTCATCCTGCTGAAATATGATTTCACGATTTTCAAACTCTTCCTGATTGTTTAATACAATTTGTCTTATTCGAGGTTCAATTTTAGTTTCTGAAAGATTTCTGTAAAGAACTTCTGTAAGATTGCCTCTGATGAAAATCTGTCCAACAACGTGATTGCCCAAAATCCCCGCCCAAACATTCACCTTTTTAGGAAACTGGGTATGTCCCTCTCTAAAAATATGCGGATTAGTATCGCTCTAGTATCGTACATTCTGTTTGTAGACTTTTCCATTTAGAAAAAACGTGCATTCGTCTGCGAAACATACACATCTTAGGAAGCCCAGTTCTCCTTCAATTGTTCTTGTTAACCACTCACAAAATTCAACCCTCCTATCTGGATCATCCTCCGTGAGAGCATGCAGGATTTTCATTTCATGGGGATGAAACTTTTTTTCTTTAGGACTCTTTGGACACTTTTTGAACTCACTCCACAGGATTCAGCAACTTCAGACGTCGACTGAGTCGGATTGATTACCATTTCAGCAACAATTTCTACCTTTCTTTCTTCTGAAAGAGGCGGTCTTCCTGATCTTGGAGCATCTTTCAGCGTACCAGTTGCTTGGAGCTTATTTGAAAGTTTGCGCCGATTTGACCTCAAAATAGGATTCTCGGGAAATATATCATTGAACATACGGACTTCTAGATGATAATTTCTTCCAGCTTCTCCAAATATCAAAACTGCTTCAAATTCATCGTCTAAACTACGAGCCATGATCACACTTTTCATAAAAGAATTTAGACGCTCAACGGACTATTTGACAGTTAGCAGTTCAGTTTGTGAACAAGATGTTACCGCGACAACTATTTTTTCCAATGCAAACTTGATTGAAAGCAACATTAGTGTTTTTGGTTGGGTTTGAAATGACCAAAATGTCACTTTTCAAACGTTAATATTTCGAAAACAATTGAATTTAGGAATAAAGTGTATCAGAGAAACTGTTGAGAATTATAAGCAGATTTCGATAATATACGGGGTGTTCTATTTGAAAAAATTATTGAAGATGGCGGCTCAGTCTCCATTTAAAAACATTTAGCCGTGATTTTTTCATGGAAAAGTTCGTCTCCTATTCAAGCCCTCCAAATTTCGTTGCGATATACCAGGTGGTTCAAAAATTAATAGGGGGGGAACGGACTTTAGACGAGCACGAGCGAAAGCATTTCTCCTTCTTCAAATATTCATTCGTCATAAAAAAGTTGTTATCGTAGACTCTACCACTCTATTCACTATACCAAAAACAGCGTATGCTAGCTCCGTTCAGGGGATATCACGAATTCTTGTTTTTTTTCTTCTTACATTTAAATATCTACAATTCTACTTAATTTTTCCGGACTATAATATAATTCGATGAAGCACTAATTGGCAGTGTGGCTGCAACCTTGATAAATGAAGTTTACAAATCATCTTTTATGTTTCATTAGCAAGAATTCCTCCTACAATTCAGTGTAGAAAAAACATATTTTAATTATTGTAATATGCAACTATCGAACTCCATGAGCGGTTATTGATGATTTATTGGATAATTTCAATAGTTTGCATATGAGACTGGAATGCAAATTGATAGATGGAATCATACTGGATGACGGGATCAGAAAAATCCGTTACTCATAAACGGGTTGTTACTTTCTGATATGAGTCGTTTCTATATATTATCGCAGTCAGTGTATATCCAGATTTCATCATTCCATTTGAATAGTGCATGAAAAGTTGTTTCGGTTCAAATCAAAACTGCTATAAACATGATAGAAAAATTATTATTATTCATAAAGTCAACAGTAGTTTCATCGTTAATTTCACTTCTCACCATTATCCTGAGTTTACTTACGGTTATATGGTTATAATAAATAATAATCAATACTATGTGTATGATAGAAACAACCTAATTTGGCTAACATTGCTGGCCAGCCAATCAACTTTTCCAAATAACGCTTCATTATACTCGCGGGCACTTCGGTAGCGGTATTTTTTTTAGTTTTTTTTATGAATTCGATTGAAAACAATTTGTGGTCAGACGGATAGAATAGAATAGGAGATTATTTTGCGAAATAATATATCAAGTAAGTACATCGAATATATGTTCAAAGTAAACAACAAAAAGAACTCACAGAGGCTTACACCTGTTTGTGAGAATAATGGATACATTCCTGAACTAATTTTAAAAACTATTTGTATATTTATCTGATGGCATGTCATAATGACACGTTATGTCACTCAATTTTGATGACATAAGGAAGCTCATTATGGTACTTAGTCCCATAATGAATTCATTATGGTACTAAGTACCATAATGAAATTCTATATGAAAAACATGTGATGGTGAGATCAAAAACTTTTATTCAAAATGCATAACATAGTACAAAACTATTTATTATAAATGGTTAAACAGCAATAACTACAATTTGCAATATTAATTCCAATGGATTCTAGAGTTCTTACATCGTAGTCGATGCTTTTTGGTAAACTTGTAATCCTGTTTGGATGTTGGCACCAAAAATTGCTCCTGATATTTTTTTCTTTTGCTCTTTCAAATTTTCGATGTAACCTTCAGCAACAGTATTGCTTTTCCATCCGCCATGGCGTTCCACGGTACACAGATCAGCTCCAGAATCGGCCAAAAATGAAGCAGACAATCGCCGAAAACAATGTACGGCATATTCTTCAGGGTGAGGTAAATTCAAAAAAGTGGCAATAACTTTTGGTTTTACCAAATATGTGAATTCCAACGGGTTTTTCGTTGTTATCGCATTACCTTCGTTTTTGTATTCGGTAAAGTAATTCTAAAACCGGATCCTTCATCTATCACATTTTCAACAAGTATATTTGTCAGTTCCTCTGTTCTGCATGCTCCACTTAGTCCAATTATCAAAGCAACTTTTTTAAATAAATATGTATCATCTGATGCTTCCGTTAAAAACTTTTTGACATCTTGTTTAGTAAAAATTTTTGATTTTTTTGCTCTGTAACCTTTTGATTAACCTTTTAGTAATGCAACCAGCTGTAGGTACTTACTAATATCGACGTTTTTTCTTGTTAATAAAATACTTCTTATCATCGAATAATACGACCAGAGAGAAGATGGTTTTCTTTCCTTAGATAAGCATTCAAAATAAGCCAACAATACTTTTTCATGAATAATATCCTTGATTTTCTTAGTAGAACACCATTCTTCGTACCGATTAAACGCTATTTCATATACACTCCGTGATTTTTCCGGCAAAAGGGAGTCCACGATATTTCGCGTCATTTCTTCCAAATCAGAAGGTAAACTACCAGTTTCAGAATCACTCATCATTATTTAAATTATATTCAATTCTACGTGACAATTGTGTTTGACAGCAGAAAAATAAATATTGCCGTTACAACCTGATGTTGTCAAGGAAATGGCAAAGCACAGCTCACTAACCTACTAATATTTGAAACTACACTTATACTTACTCCTTTAAAAATAGTTCAGGATCTTCTATCACTATTACTTAACACGAGTGTAACCCTAAGGCTCTTACTCTTTGAGCTTCGAACAAGTGGGCAACAGCCATTCACGGATTTGGAATTTTGACTGGATAAGGACTGGAGACCGGTCTCCAGCCCTTCCCATGATGGCGGCTCTCAAAAATGGCCGAGAAAGAATTTTGAATCTAAATTTTGAAAAATGAAATTTCTATAGAGGATGCAGCTTTCACTACCCGGGATAGGTTGATAGATAGCTCATCACTCCAGGGAGTGCCTGGGACGTTTAAAGCGCGAGGGGTCGTCTATGTTGTAATCAGTAGCTTCCCTCACGAGGGGGTTCTCGTGGGTTACTGAGCAATCGAATACTTTCTGATTGCGGTCTCTGATTATACTCCTGATGGAAGGCAGGTTCAAGTCTTCAAGTATCCGATCGTTCCGCACATACCACGGAGCATTCGTTATCATCCTCAGGACTTTCATTTGCGCCCGTTCCAGGACGCGAATGCTAGTCCTGCAGGTTTGGCCCCAGGCGGCCGAGGCATACAAAATGACAGGCCTGAACATCATTTTATAGATCTTGACTTTATTTTTCAAAGTGAGTTTACTTCTTCTATCAATCAGAGGGTAAAGTGCGCCGATTTTCTTAGCAATTTTGTTTTTTATTATATTCACATGCGGCTTCCAGGTGAGCCGACGATCCACAGTAACCCCTAAGTACTTCACTTGTTCCGACCATTCTATCTCCCTTCCAGAGATAGTCACTTCCCTCTCCGGGTTGTTTCTCTTGCGACCCATCGAGATCGCTTGTGTTTTATCGGGATTTAACTTTATTTTCCACTCCAGGTACCACTGCTGGAGGTCGTTCAATGCATTCTGTAAATAAATAACACCCATCAGGTGGTTGGCTGACGAGGAAAGTAAGGCCGTATCATCGGCGAACAGGGAGATTTTCACGTGTTCGGTTCGCGGTATATCGGAGGTGAAGAGTGCGTATAATACAGGAGACAGTACTGCCCCCTGAGGAACACCGGCCTCAATTTCTCTCGGGTCCGAGAGGAAATCGTCAACCTTGGTCTGAAATGTCCTACCCACGAGGAACGACTTTATCCACTTCACCAGGCTCAAAGGCAAGTGGAAACCGATCAATTTGCAGAGCAGGCCTTCGTGCCATACTATGTCAAATGCTTTACTTATGTCTAGAAGGACAATATGAGCACTATTGTTGGTGTTAGCGAAGAGATTGTATTTTCCACAAGCCTCAAAACCTGTAGCTCGGTGGAGTGAGCGCGACGAAAGCCGAACTGCTCATTCGGTAGGACATTTCTGTCCTCCACTTCATCGTCAAGCCTTTCGAGAACGATTTTTCCAGCCAACTTAGCTGAACAGCATAACAAACTGATTGGTCAATAATTTTGCGGGAAGGTCGGGTTCTGACCTTCTTTCGTGATCAAGACCACGATGGCATGCTTCCACCTTCGAGGAAATCTTTTGAGGCGCAGTGAATTGTTGATGATATTCAATAATGACTGCACCTGGTTATCCGGAAAATTCCTAATCCTACAATTAGAAATTCCGTCACAACCAGGCGCTTTTTTGGGATTCAATCCTTTGATATGCGCCTTGAGTTCATCCAACGAAGCTGGACGAATGACATCACGATCAGGTTCACTTAGAGTGCGGTGAACCCGATTTTCTAGCAAAAGATCACGATCCAGATCATCGTCTGGATGCTCATTAAGTTTAAATTGACTTTCCATCGAGTCAGCAAAAGCTTGAGCTTTGGACTCGGAGTCGTAGCACATACCGAGCTCTCCATGAATAGGGGGGAAATCAGTCTTTTTTTACTTTAAATTTCGATTTAATTTCCAAAGTTGTTCGTCACTTTCTAAATTTTCTAATGTGTTGCCAAATCTTTCGTTTTTGAACTCGGTTACGTTATTTCTAACCTCCCTATTCAACTCATTTAGACGTATTCTGTCCCCAGGGGACAGACTCCTTTGATAGGCCCTTCTAGCCCGATTTCGATCTCGAATAAGATTTTTAATTCTTCGAGGAAATCAATCCTGATATCTAGGAGCCGGTTCCCTTCGGGAGAAATCCCTGAGAGCATTTTTGATGGTGAGCTCGTAACGCGCTACGGCCTCGTCCAACTCAAGTGGAGAATCAATTCTCTCAGGAGTACAGTAACCTGTCTCTAGAAGCGAATGGAACCTCTCCCAGTCCACCTTGGTGCACATACGATCTGTCTGGGGCGGTGGATCACCCCCTAGAGTTAAAATCACCGGGTTGTGATCAGAGCCCAACTCGGAGAGAGTACGAATGTCCCAATTCCAGGTGATGTTCCTGGCCAAAGCAATGTCAAGCACATCGGGCCTGAGATGACCGAAATGCGTTGGCTCATCTGGAGCCAACACCTGGTATTCATTCCTGTCAAAATGTTGCCACAGTCGCCTACCATTCTGATTGGTGACACGACTCCATTGTGTGTGCTTAGCGTTCAGATCATCCATGACCAAAACAGGTTGATCTGTTTCCATCAAGAGTGTATCGAGCGCTTCAGGAAGTATTCGATTGTTCGAAGGGTTATAAGCACTGATCAAACGCATAGGACCACTCCTCGTGTTGAAAACAATACCTACAGTTTCTATACCATGGGTATCATCATTGGAAATGCCAAGCTGAACATGCGAATGACAGCGTGTTAACAAAATGGCAAGGCCGCCACCCGGACGTCCAAGTCAATCATTTCTGAGCATTTTGTAGTTAGGAAATCTAACAGTTTCTCCATTAGGTCGAGTCTCCTGCAGAAAAGCAACATCAATGTTGTTTTCTACAAGAAACTCTTGAAACTCAATTTAAAAATAGTTGTAATGGTGACATGTCAAAAATGCAGTTTTTAATTTTTCGAAAATGTATTCATATGAATGTCTTCAGATAAAATTTTGTATGTAATACGAATCATAAACATTCATTATGGCACACGTCGTGTTAACGGACTCGGCTACGCTCGCCCAATAACATTCACGACTTGTACCATAATGATCGTATTTATGATCCTTATTACATAAATCACTATTATATTATATAACATATAAATTTCAAAATAAATATAGACTCTCGTAGACTTTGATGTCTATACACGAGGTTAGAACTTCAGAACAAGAAGTTAAAATAGTTGTAACTATTTAAAAATAATTAAAATATTGTTATACCATACTGTTCAAAATAAACAAATAAATTTCGAGTCTAATATTACAGCTATTACCACACTAGATTACATATACACATATTGGAGAACTATTCGAATTTTATTTCAGTCAACTAATTCATGTATGCTCGCTCGTGAGACATATGGTCAATCACTTTCTTTTTGAATAACAGGTAGATTTTTCAATTTGAATAGTGGGAAGTAGAGTATTGGAAAGTTTGGGGCCTAGATAGTTGAAACTCTTTTGCCATATTGTCTTGGATACAATTGGGTGGAGAAATTGATTTTTTTGCCTAGTATTATAGCCATGGGTGAGTACGATCAACTTGTTTTTATCTAGGTGTTAATGAATATTTACATTCTTGTAGAACAATTGGATTTGCGATTCATGGTAAAGAAGGTCGCTTGGATATTTCCATTCTTTATTCAGCATGAGTTTTAAGAAACGCTTTTGGATGATTTCGAGAGGATGAAGGAACAATTTCGCCACCATTTCCCATCCTACGATACCATACGTAACGTGACTCCCTACTAGGCTGTGATAGATAATTTTTTTTGCTGTAGATCTGGGATATTTTTGAGTTGCAAATAATTGTACACAATTTAAAATATAATCTATAATAATCCAGATTCATGTAATTTCCAATAGTAATTTCGGAAAAACGTGGCAAGGATGATTTTCTGTTGGTGAAGGGTACGAAGAAGGATTTCTCAAAATGAATGGATAAGAGTTTGTATCAAACCAGTCTCTGATAATACTAAGATCCGACTCTGCATTGCTTCTGACTTCATCCCAATTATCACCCTTATAAAATATTGCAGTATCATCTGCAAAGCTAATCATTTTGCCCTTTGTTGGCAAGGAAAATAATCCATTGATAGAGAACAGAATCGGTCCTAATACTGTTCCCTGTGGAACATATTCTATGGTCTTTAACTATCATTTCACATTGATCTTACACATTGTTTTTTTTTCAAGATATGTTCTGAAAAACTTGTGGAAATATTTCTTATTCCTATATTTTCTAAGTCGATAGTAATATTGGGTGACTTACGGTGTCAAAGCTTTTGCGAGGTCTAAGACCACAGTCATGCATGGCTTACTTTGATCCAGGGATTCGTAGATTTCTGATGTTAGTTCAAAAATGGCTTCTGAGTAGATTCACCTTCTTTGAAACCAAATTGTATAGTAGAAAGTGGGTTATTTTTATTAAGATATCTTATAAGTCTTGCTATTCAGATTTTTTCAAAGGTTCGTGATTAGTGAAATGGCCTGTAGTTTCTACCTCGGTTTTGTTACTGTTTTTGTAAATGGGACTTACACAGAGCTTTTGAATTCTGATGGATAAATTCCCATTTCTATGAATATATATGATAGGGGGTTTGATTGGACCTGCACTTTGTTTAAGGGTTTCTGATTTTTTAGCTCTCCAACAATATTGATTAATTCACTTGGAGATGATGTACTTAGGAATATTGAGTTATTGAAGATATTTTCATTCGGGACGCAGTTTGGATTTCTAATGATTTGAGCTGTTGGGTTTTTGCCCATATTAATATAGTTGTCATTGAACCGTTCTATCATTTTTTCGGGATCGGTGGTTATGTTACCTGATTCATCTTTGATTGAGTGTATTTAATTTGATTCACTCTTTGCAAACATATCATTTATATTGTGCCAAAGTTTCTTTGTGTCATTTTTATTATCATTGATGTGTTTTAGAAGTCAGTTTAGTTTCTTTTAAGTTTGCTGAGCGTATTTTTATAGTTTTTATATTCATTTTTGAGATCTTCGTTGCCAGGGTTTGCCGCAAATACATGCTTTTTTATTGACAAACTTCATTAACGTTTTGGTTATCCAGTCTTTCCTTTTTTTTTCGTTGCCTTTGATTCTAATATTTGTTGCGCATATTTCTATATTTTCTTGTAATGTAGAAGAAAGGCCGCTTATTTTTGAAGAATACTTTTGGGCTGGAAATTGCCTCATTTCGAATGTGTTGATCCTTCTGGTGTGTTGTGTTGCTTCTTCTGTTGTGATCAGTTTGTGATAGAGTTTTGAAGAAATTTGAAAATGGCTCATCGTGAAGTTTTGAACGAGCAAAGTAGGAAATTGGTGTTGAATGTTTCGAAGAATTTCCAAAATAAAAATGAGACATCCACTGAAAACATTTCTGTTATGCATTGTGCAGCTTTTAAATTTAGCCCTAGGACAATTTCTAGAATACGGCACGAAGGTCCTCGTGATATAACTGTAGGTATTTTTTTTACTGTCACAAGTACGAATTAAAATGTTGTTATTTTATTTTTATTAGGTCCCTGGAAAGAGAATAGCTTGCAAAACACGAGATTTGCCTGAAAGAGTCAAATGTCAGACCAAGGTAGAAAATAAACAGCCGTAAATATGGGTAGGTGGAGAACATCCTCCAAGCATACCCCTTGATAGTGTCCCTAAGTAGTTCTGCCTCACATGTACCCATTAAAAACTCCACAACGTAGGCTCGTCTGGCAGTGGCCTCCGACCACACTTGGACTTTTTGGCCCATTGTACCTTGCTATTGCCTACTCCCACAGTAATGTTAGGCCTTGTACGAGTTTGTGTGAGTGTATACTGTATGTTTTGGTACGTCAATTGGTTGCCCAAAGATTGGATGTCTTCTGCAATCTAGAGCTCTGCTGTTGATTTTGTATTTTTCCCAATCTGAAACATGTGACATAAAAGTGTCGATGAAAGGGGCATGCAAGATGATTTTTGACTTGCTACCAGAAAACTCAAATTTAATGTTCCTCCATACAATTGTTTTGTTGTTTCGTTTAATAGACCCACAATTTTCTGTGTACCAATTATCGACACACTGTTTTCAGTCAAATTATCAAATAGGAGAACAAAAATCTTGTTTTTCGATACTATATAAATGACGATAAATGGTGTAACTTTTTGTCGGTGACTAGTAATCAAAACATAAGTTTTAATTGCAAATTTTACGAAAACTAGTTTATTATTTCAGTTTAGTTATGATGATTATCTCAAAAAATATTGAAAATTTCTCAACTCAATCGACATTCGATTATGATTCAGTTTGATGATTTTATATGCATTCTTTCAGGAATGTCGATTTGGAAAATTAATTTGACGGAAATTGGTTATATGTAATTTTAAGTCACCTCCACATTTCAAAAATGTCCAGAAGGCTGTTCCAGTACCTGAATGGAGAAAATAGTTTCTAGAAATAGATTCTGTATCGAACATTGTTTTTATTTTTCTTCAGTTTTTTATTTTTTGTAAATATTTTTATACTGTTCTATTCCAATATAGATATGAATATAATTTTTTCATACTGTTTTATTCACAATAGAAATAAATATAAACATAGCTTGATGCCCATTTTCGATTTCTCACAGTGTCGAAAATTGGTCCTTATACATGTCGGCGATTGGTTATTCATATTTTTTAGGTGTCGAAAATGGGACATCTGCTTTGTGTTTTCATTTATTTCATTTGAATTATTTCACTATTTTATGATTAGTTTTTTGTCTTTTTAATTTGAATTGAAGCTACAAAGATTTATAAACTGAAATTGCAACCACATAAAAATTCCCGTTGAGTTCGAAAAGTATTCGACATTCTCATAAAAAACATACTATTATGTCGATAACTGGGACATTCACCTTAGTACAAATTGGAAACGAGAAAAACTGTTATATTGTCAAATATTTTACATTTTAATTAATCTAAATGGAGATTCATCATCCGAAGAAGATAATTATTCTTCAGACGCAGACAAATACGTTACTCTTAGTGTAATTTGGGCTGACTCATTTTTATTACCATAAGCAGATAAAGTTGAAATGAAATGAATATATACATTTCATCTCACCATTGATTTATTGCCTATTTCGCCATGCAAAGATCAGAAAGCTGATATTCCAACCAAGCCGGTGATCCTATATAGTTTTTTTGAAACTACGTTCCAGTTTAGGTGTTTTGCTATTTTTAATGTCACTATATGAAGTATTTGAATCTAATAATCGAATTTTTGGGTCAATGCCAAGCTTTGAATCTTCCATCAAATTCGTCAATAATGATACAAATTAAGAGGACGATGTAGAAGATGAATATAAGCTCCTACCAACCAAAATCATACGATCTGAATATCTCGATTCCTTTAGAAACATCGTGAATTCTAATAATCTCGACTTTGTTCAAAGTCAGAATTCTCACCACGTTTTCAGTAAGTTGTGAGACGGACATGATCTAATCATATGTCTGATGTTGTTACGTAACCGAATAATTGCGAATGAGTTCCTTTAAGTAGAATAATAGTGATCTAGTCCGCACACTTTGAATTCACCAAGTGTATCGTGGACAAGGTCGAGACTAATGTTTTTAATTCGTTAGAATTAGCTTTTGCTTTTTTAGAAGACCCGACTCGAATTCAATTCAAATAATTAACGGCTGGAGATATCAGCATGGAAATTCGAATTCGTCAGTTAAACTTTTGACAGCAATCAATGCGTGTGCTGTGTGCAATCATTCTACGTCAGCTCTTTAGCAAACTCAACCGAGATGGGTTGGACTACCTGCAAGGGAAAGCTCGCGTTGAAGGCCCGTTAGCTGCAGCGCATTAGCATATTCACAGCTGCAGGCGATATATCAATTAGCACGGGATATAGCGATAGATATGGCGTTCTTCGGGATGGCGGTCCCGAAGTCATGGATGTTGAACTCGTTGAAGATGCCTACATCTAGTTGGAAACAACAGAGAATTCAGAAAAATTGGTGATTTGCCCTGGTCGCAGAATTAGGTCGACGTTGAATATTAATAAAAAAGGAACCGATGGCATGGCTAACGACTCATGTGTCAAAAAACATAGGACATTTATTCGAGGGTTATATCATAAGATTTTATCGCTCAATTTTTTTTCAAATTTTCGAGAAACCATTTTGCCTGGTAATTTTACTGAGTGCCATTTGTGGTCTCAATATCTGATTGAACCAAGGAAAGCGAAGCTTGAGTGGTTTAATCTTTGATATTTGATATTTACTTTTGGCAAGTGTGCCATGGATAGCCATGATCCATAATATTTTGCAGTTACTTTTATCAAGCCAACAAAACACTCACTTAGGTAATGACAGTGACATAGGCTTTATGAGAAGACAGTAGAAGTTTCTTAATTATCGTTGAATTTCAGTTTAATTTTTCTTCAAAATAATGTACACTCAAAGTGAAAAAAAGTGGATATGTTATTAATATTTGGAGAAGTCATAGAAATTCAAGGAATGCTGCTGAGTTGTTTGCTCAGAGATATCCTAATCGGCAACATCCAGCCTATCAGTATTTTCCGTATGTTGAGAATCGTTTTAGGCAATGAAGGAAATCGAGAGGCGGAACAGAGGTTTATCATAAATGAAGAGACTGAGATTAACGTTCTCATGTTGATAGAACGGTTTCTCAAAGAGAAATCAGTCAAGAAATGCAGATAAGTCACGAATCAGCAAGAAAAATACTGAAAAAGCACGGATATCGAGCATTTAAATATTTATTCTATTTTCCGACGAATCACGACGAATCAACAACAAAAAAATTGGCATCAGGCTCTTTCGCACTTAGAAACGTCTCTAAGGAACCGGGGTTTGCTGCAGAAGGGTGTACTATGCCTTGATAGACTCTCATATAAGTTATGGTATACCATTTTGGGGCGTTTGCAGTGAACAACTTATGCAGTCGGTTTTGTCTTGCAGAAAAGGGCCATTAGGTACTTATGTAAAGCGAAATGGCGGGATTCATGTAAACCGCTTTTTCGAGAACATAGAATTCCTTACGGTTATTTCAATATTCATATTAGAAACCGTATCGATAATACATAAAAATAGGGAGAACTATGAATCTACAGCTACATACCACACAAGGCGGTTAAATGAACTGAATCTACCAATTCCAAAAACATGTTTTGTTCAAAACTCGTTGATATATAATGGAATCAGGATGTACAATGAACTTCCCATTGAAATCATATTCAGAAAAAAATATAAAAACTATTAAGTGATAAAGCCTATTATGACCTACAAGAATATTTTGACGATGCCCTGTAATTTAGAACGTGTAGTATTTGCGATTGTACTGTGCGAAAAACATAAATTTTAATCGTAGTCCTAGTCTTGTCCTATAACCTTTGTATATGTACAGTGCTTCTCAAAAGTCCCCTCCCCCCCTCTTATTTTTGGAACGATTATACATAGACAAGTGAAATTCGGAAACTGAATATTAAAGGTTGTAAACTTCCCTACTGGTGATGATAGATGACGAAATCGTCAAAGATGACGTCACAAGGCCATTGTGACCAATAATTCAAATTGGAACCCTACGGCAAGCGACACCTCTTTCAAAAGGTATCAAAAACTATTCAATGATACTAATTTTGTTTGTCTTCATGGCAGTTTTAATGGCTCATTAGTAAACATTAAAATTTAAATTCCATTCAGTATGATATTAATTACAGATTTAAGAATCAGTATCTACTTAAAGAAATTGCTCGAAGTGACCTCCATTTACTTCCTGACAGTGAATATCATATTTTTGAACTCTTTTCGTACTTTTGCAAATGTGTCTGCGGAAACACCCTCACATTCTGCAACAATACGTTGTTTTAAAACGTCAATATTGTCAGGTTCAGTGGCGTAAACCTTCGATTTGAGGTACCCCACGAAAAATCCAAGTTGTGAGGTCCGGCGATCGGCTGGCCATTCCATTAGAACCTCGTCGTCCAATCCATCTACCACGATATCCCATCCAAATACCGTCTTACTGCACCGTAATAGTGTGGAGGAGCACCATCCTGTTGAATTTTATTTCCAAATTGCCGAATTCATCTGGATTATCTTCAAAATTTCAAGGATTAACGGTTCTATTGCGTTTTGCAACAGTTCAGATAAACCTCACCGAGTAAATTAGTATTTAAAAAGAGGCCCAACGATGTGGTTTCCAGGATACATGCCCAAACATTCACCTTCTGGGAAATTGGGTATGTGTTTCACGAAACAGGTGTAGGAATTTGCGTCACTCCAATACCTCAATTCTGTGTATTTCATTTCCATTTAGATAGAAGTACTTTCGTCACTAAAACTAAATTGTTTTGACATAGTCTGGCTGTTGGTTAATTTTAGTTTCCACATTTTCACAAAATTCTGTCTTCGTGTCTGATCGTCGTCTGAGAGTTGATGAACCATTTTAATCTGTATGTATGAATTTTTTTCAACACCTGTTACTTTACTTCACTGACTTTACAGGTAGATGCAACGCGAGTTGTTGAAGAAGTAGGATTAACTATTCTTCTGCCAGTATATCAATTTTTTTCATCAGAAATTTGTGGTCTGCCAGATCGTTTCGCATCATCAATACTACCCGTTGTTCCAAACTTACGAAGAAGCTTCCTTAAATAAGTCTTCGAAACGGGGCGATCGGGAAACCTCTCATTAAAAATGCGTTCTGCTGCATGAATATTTTGTTCAGTTTCACCAAGAATTAGGATCGCTGCTACTTTATCACCTAAAGCACGGACCATTTCGCTTCTTGAAAAACTTAAACGTTCGGCTCACAACAGTTTAACAAATTATTAAAATGTACAGGAATATCAGAAGTACCAAAAGCTGCTAAAACAGTTAAACGTTCGATCAACAATACACAAATTATTGAATGTACAAAAACTTGGACAATTACAAAAACGTCGAATTAGGGAGACTAACAAAAACGTCAGCTTATTTGACAACTATCCAGAGGCGGATCTTGAATTTTGAATTCTAGTATTAACTGATTTATTTCATCACAGCTTTGCGTTTTTTAAAAGCGAGTTGCCAAAACTGCCATAAACACAAACAAAATTAGTATCATTGAATAGGTTTTTTCGATACCTTTTAAAAGAGGTGTCGCTTGCCGTAGGGTTCCATTTAAAATGGTTGGTCACAATGGGAAGCTAACAACCTTTAATATTCAGTCTCCAAATTTCACTTGTTTATGTATAATCGTTCCAAAAATAAGAGGGGGGAGGGGACTTTTGAGAAGCACTGTATAGTTGGAATTTTATAAAACACGAGCAGAATAGACAATGTTAACACTGCCATGCCAAAACTAATCGCAGGAAGAATATATTGCGTATACCATTGTATGGTAGAATCTTTCTCATCGTAATATTGAAATAATAACATTCAATTCGGAGCATTCCACCGATAAATCAAATATGAATCAATCATCTCATTCAAATTCGTCTCGATATAAGTAATTTTCGTTGTTAGACCTGCTCCGACGCCAACTCTTTTTCTTATCGGCATAAATAATTATTGGTACAACACCGAAAGCTAGAGAACACGCTCTGAGCGACATTGAAAAGTTATGTGTATCTCTGGTTAATTTGTTACTCGATGTCAAGTTAATATTACAAGCCGCCTTGTGAAGTGATTTACAACGATCGCCATCGAACATCTTTCATCGTTCCACTCGTTTGACAAACACGGTCACAGAGTTATTAGTTTTTATCTGAATCTAATGAGCAGTGAGACAGTCATTCATAATAATTGCCCATGTTCTATTATCAATTTCAACCACAGTATGTTTTCCTCATCAATTTATAATTTTCCTAATTTCAATGATAATTTTATCTATCTTTCATGTTTAGTAAAAATTTAACTTTTTCAATATATTTTTTTGTCTTCCACCCGTTTGACCAACACAGTCACAGAGTTATTAGTTTTTATCTGACTCTCATGAGAATTGAGACAGTCATTTATAATAATTGCCCATGTTCTATTATCAATTTTTACCACAAAGTATGTTTTTCTTCAACCAATTTATAATTATTCCTATTTTTAACTGATAAATTTTTTCTCTAACTATATTATCATGCTTAGTATTCACAAATTTTGTACCAAAAACATTCCCAATATACCTTTTTCTTTGTCCTCTACTCGTTTGACAAACACGGTCACAGAGTTATCAGTTTTTATCTGACTCTTATGAGCATTGAGTCATTTAAAATAATTGTCCATGTTCTATTATAAATTTTTACCACAAATATGTTTTTCTTCAACAATTTATAATTATTCCTAATTTTCAGCTGATAATTTGTTCATCTTACTATATTATCATGCTTAGTATCACAAATTTTGTAACAAAAAATTCCCAATATATCACTTTTTTTGCCATCCACTCGTTTGACAAACACGGTCGCAGAGTTATTAGTTTTTATCTGACTCTCATTAGCATTGAGACAGTCATTTAAAATATTTGTCCATGTTCTATTATCAATTTCAACCACAACGTATGTTTTCCTTCAATCAATTTATAATTATTCCTAATTTTCAACTGATAATTTGTTTATCCAACTATATTATCATGTTTAGTATCCACAAATTTTGTAACAATTTTTTTTCCAATTATCTTTTTTTTTGTCTTCCACTCGTTTGACAGTCACAGAGTTATTAGTTTTTATCTGACTCTCATGAGCATTGAGACCAGTCATTTATAATAATCGCCCATGTTCTATTACCAATTTTTACCACAAAGTATGTTTTTCTTCAATCATTTTATAATTATTCTCAATTTTTAATTTGTTTGCCTAAATATATTATCATGTTAAGTATCCACAAATTTTGTAACAAAAAAATTCCCAATATATCACTTTATATCAGCATGTCTGGTGTTACATGTGTATCACATTGCCAATTATGTGAGAACTGCAAGCAGAAATGAAGTTGGTGGTGGCATATTTGGAAATTTATGAAGAGAAGTTGACATTGATCTCTGAACGCATCAATAACTACCATTCTACACCTTTTTTGTAGCCTAATATTTTTGAAGCATCAGTAGAACTATCCCAGAGAATAACACCATAACTGTTGTTTAATGAAAAATGGTAAATAATAGATGATAGGTATTTATTTGCCATTAAAATGTTACAGGAACATAAGTTTTGTCACTAACACTAAAATTTAAAAATATAAACAGAAATCACAGAACAAGAACAAAACATTATATATACATATATATATACATATATATATATATATATATATATATATATATATATATATATATAAAGATCCTTTCTAGAGCCCGAAACACGTGTCTACGGTTAACACTTCTCTGAGGGTTATGTCCATCAAATTCCTTCCATTTTGTTTTTAACAGTCCCCTCGATATTCCACTCTTTCATATTTATATTCCTGGACTCGGATGTCACGCAGGTAGCTATAGCTGCGTCCGTGGTGACGTTGGTTGTTGCCTTGGAATGCAGGGTCTTCTGACTGAAACCACAAATGAGCGGCTGGCTTCTGTTTGTTGACTCCGTCGATTTGTCGTTTCCACCAAGTGTTGTTCATCCTTGCACTTCTCCACCGTACTGATGAGGGCCGAGAGCCCGAAACACGTGTCTACGGTTAACACTTCTCTGAGGGTTATGTCCATTAAACTCCTTCCATTTTGTTTTTAACAGTCCCCTCGATATTCCACTCTTTCATATTTATATTCCTGGACTCGGATGTCACGCAGGTAGCTATAGCTGCCTCCGTGGTGACGTTGGTTGTTGCCTTGGAATGCAGGGTCTGCTGACTGAAACCACAAATGAGCGGCTGGCTTCTGTTTGTTGACTCCGTCGATTTGTCGTTTCCACCAAGTGTTGTTCATCCTTGCACTTCTCCACCGTACTGATGAGGGCCGAGAGCCCGAAACACGTGTCTACGGTTAACACTCCTCTGAGGGTTATGTCCATCAAATTCCTTCCATTTTGTTTTTAACAGTCCCCTCGATATTCCACTCTTTCATATTTATATTCCTGGACTCGGATGTCACGCAGGTAGCTATAGCTGCCTCCGTGGTGACGTTGGTTGTTGCCTTGGAATGCAGGGTCTGCTGACTGAAACCACAAATGAGCGGCTGGCTTCTGTTTGTTGACTCCGTCGATTTGTCGTTTCCACCAAGTGTTGTTCATCCTTGCACTTCTCCACCGTACTGATGAGGGCCGAGAGCCCGAAACACGTGTCTACGGTTAACACTTCTCTGAGGGTTATGTCCATTAAATTCCTTCCATTTTATATATATATATATATATATATATATATATATATATATATATATATATATCTACGTATAATATCAATATTTTTTAGTAATATCACACATTTTCATGACCAACAGACATGCAGACAAGTATAAAGTGAAAACACAATAAGACTTTCTGAATATACTGAAAATATTTAATGTTCAGCAGATCTGATTTTTAAAGACAGTTTATTGTAATCAAGCTTCCAGCACAATGAGGTGATTTTCTCAATGTACTACTGGTGCTGAAGTTCAAGATGTGGATTTCTTGTGCTCTCCTCGTTTGATACTTATGTACGTCCTGGTTGAGTTCCAATTTATTTTTATAGTTAAGAATGAAGCAGGAAATTTTTAAGATTTCCAGAACATTAAAATTCTCTGTTCTTAAATTTCTCTATACAAGATTCTCGTATTGTAAATTGTATATGTATAATTCTAATATTCTCTTTTATAAATAAAAATTAATTTCGTGGATTGGCCCAATATTATTTTATTATAATCAATATTGAGTAGACAAGTGAATAATAACATGTTGTCAAATCACGTTGATTAATTTCTTTCTTTAAGTGTAGAATGGCAAGCTCAGAACATAATGAGTCTATTTCTCGATCGAACGTTAGATTATTATCTATGGTTGTTCCCAAAAATTTTACAGGGTGCTGGTTTCAACATTCTTATCTTTGGCAGGACATTTGTAAAAAATTAATGAGAAATGCATAGACACCGTTTTTTTACGATCAAAGAATTCACATGACACCACGATTTGAATTGCGTGATTACTATATCTGCTTTGTTTCTAATTCTGTTAAATTATTGGCGAATATGATTACTGACGTATCATCCGCATAAATGTATACGTTATTCTCAGGGTATAGAAACTAATTACAATTTCCCAACTGACGAAGTATAAAAAGGGTGGTATGCTTAACTGGTAGCTAGGATCTATTGCTTGTTCAATCTCAATTCTTCTATGTCTTCCATTTTATTATTTATTCTCCAAGAATTTTCTTCCTCGATGAATTCCAACTATTTTTGGAGGTCACCAAAGGACATCCAAACATCCTCCTTGCATGGAACTTTTTGGAGTGTGAAAACACAGTCCTGCCTAATAACCGAGACATGTTCGAATCAGGTTATTAGGTATTATGTAATGTGCAAGAAGCGTAGCAAAGTGAGTCAACGAAAACAATGGAACTTCCACAATTCCTTGCAGTCTTATCGCATCTCACGAGGATAACCTTGATCTGCTTCCTCCCATTCATTTTTGCGATTGTGCAACTTCCTTGGATGGTTTGGTTAAGGATGTGCTCTTCGGATATGACCCGGGTAAAATTTATTATCTTTATGGCTTTGGATGTTTCCTTCGGGGTTTGATATATTGAACCAATGAAAGTATTATGGTTCTATTTGTTTGAAAATATGAACAGGGTGTTCATAAAATCAGATGTGGAATCATATGCGACTCAAGATACTCTATGCACTCCAATATTTACAAATGATTTCTGGTGAGTGCTCTTCTTGAAACATTTTCCTTTATATTATTCATTATATGAATTCTAATTAGACTGGAAAAAAATAAATTTTTACTTTAATTTTTTTGATGGGCCTTTCAAAATACTATCAGATGTAGTTCAATGTCAATGGCTTTAGCCAGGAAATACATAAAATGATGATTCCATAGTACCAGAGCTCGAGAGACAAAGTTTGGAAACACATTCACTGTTTGACAAAGTGCGTAACAAATATGTAGTCTGATGAAATTATCATTTATTATTTCTTCCTGTTGCTATAAAACTGGAATGATGTTATTAAATCTACTCAATATCAGTTGGTCACTCTGCATAAATAATATTTGGTCGGAATATTTTCTAAAGATAATATGAATGTATATGTTTATTTAAATAAATTTTATAAACTTTTAAAGTGTATTTTGATTTCTTACAAAACATTTCAGGAATTCCCAAATAGACAAGAAATAAATAAACTCGTGATATGAAAATATATATTGCTCCATATTAATATTCAGACTCTTTTGTAACATATTTTTATCTATCAGCAGTTATCAGTAAGATAGAAGATGTAATGTTGAAATTAAACAAACTTTATATTTGGAATGCGAATATCAGTTTTTATTCTGGAATAAAAGTATATTTTTGTTAACAACAGAATTTTTACACTTGAAATTAATATATTTACATAATACAATAATAGTTGGGTAATTCTAAAGAGATTTTATGCAACTGCCAAACATATGAATCTTTGCAAATTGAAAATAAGGTATTATAGTATGGAATATAATGTTTAGTTCAGGTTACAATGAAGTATGTTTGTTATAAACATTTACATATCCTCTGAATTAATATAAAATATCCTCAATGCATTTACTAAACTCATTTATATAAGTAATTGTATATTTGTAAATTAAAGAAAAAACTGAATAGTATGAACCATCTCTCATTATGTGTTCCATGTACTTAGTTTTTTCAATTAAATAACTATTGGCAACACTGGGCAGACAGGTTATTGACAATTGACAATATATAATAGAATAATAATAATTACTATTAAAATGTATATTCTTGTAATGTAAATAATTGTAAATATAAAGTGTAGTGCCTTACCGTGTATCAATCGGAAGCCCTGGAAACCTCAAATATCACAAAACAGACAGAGTCTTTGTTGTTGTTGTAAATATAAAAATGAACGTATCAAAACTGTATGTACTGAAGAAAATCAATTATAAGTACTTCAAGCAGTTGATGAAAACCTTATGAGATCCACCCACGGAATGTCTGCTCATACGGATGTAAAAAAAAGGTCTGTTAAAAAGACTCTTGAGAAAAAATTAAACCGACGAAATACGGAACTGAAAAGTAAAAAATGAAATGAACCTTCTTAGTCTCAATAACTAAGCTCCTAAACTAATGTAAGTAACTAATTTTGAGGCGACCCCAAACAAACAAGCAAATGAATTAGGTAAGGCGTAAAATGATGGCATCGAGTTGCGCGGTGAAATTCTGATAATTTTTTTGAAGTAATTTAATGATCTTCGTTGAATATTCGTTGAACATTAGTTTAGGAGCTTAGTTATTGAGACTTAGAAGGTTTATTTTATTTTTACTTTTCAGTTCCTTATTTCGTCGGTTTAATCCTTAATTAAAAAGTTTTTATTTTTCGATTTTTGGTGGCTGAAATCTACTAATTACTACCTACTTGTTTTTTGATTATTTCCAAAATACTTACCCACCGTACTTCAACTATTACCAGTTAAATAATATGATTATCTAGATTTGTTGAAAATATAAACAGAATGTTTCTCTTTTCTTTCCAACATGATTATCTACTTTTACTATTTGTTGTAATATACATTACTTTTTATTGTTCTGGTTAGTTTATTTCATTACTTTGTATATCATTCCATCCTCTCATAGAATATAATGATTGTGACGGATGTAGGAGAACAAAAATCAACTACATATGTGTGCCCATGTTCACAAGAGAAAAATCAATTATCCCCTATTTTTCTACCCGTAAGGGTGTAAAATTCCATTCGAAATCCAAATATGATCAACTATGATGTATACCCTATCTAATAAAAAAAGATTTATCCAAATCGAAGAACCCAGTACAAAGTTATGTCTGATAGAATCGGTTAACGGACCAGAATTCACCCTTAGGGGTGGATTTCATTTTTTATATTCAAATGGGATCAACTTCGAAGTACACCCTATCCACTGAAGGAAGAATTATGGGAATCGGACGTCTATCACAGCATTCCAAATAAGTAATATTATACAGGATGTTCCTAAAAAAAATTAGTTTCAGTCATTTTCATGAGTCTCCGAAAGGAACTTACTTTTGAGCCTCCCTGTATGCTGAAATTGAGATCCGGTTCATCGGCAGAATATTAATTATATTATGCAGCTATAACCGAAATTGCAATATTTTGTGAATTTAAAAAAAAAAAAAATTTTTTCAATGGTCTGGTTTTGCACACAAATTTGACAAAAAATTTTCATCGCCGTGTTGATCTATTGATCTATTTTGTTTTGCTTATCTATGATTTTGCTACCTGAAGAAAAAATAACTGAGTTGATACTTTTTTGTATCATTTTGAATTTGATGTGAGACGTTATCTTCGAAGCACCAACTGAATAAATGTACATTATACAGTGCGCGTCAAAATTATGGAACAAATTCGATATTTCGCAAGCCATGTACTTTTGACGAAAATCGTAAAATAGGTCGATTTTTATTTTAAAATGCCGATTTTTCTATATATATTCTAAAGAGGTTATGTCACTGGTTTTGACATGGTGACGTAATCGGTAATTTCTTTAAATTGGAATAGATGTCTTGTGATACCTCATCTGAAAGGCCTTTCAATACTGCATTCAATGATAATAATTAATTATATATTTTTTTACAGGGTGAACAAAAATTAATATTTTATTTCAATAAGAGAATAACTTTATATCCAACAAAATAGAACAGTTACATAAGATGTTCGAAATGCCATCCACCAGTCTCTTGACAATAAACAAATCTACGGACACATTCCTCTTGCACATTGCGAATAACTTCCGGAGTAATTCTGTTAATTTCGATCCTAATTCGATTTTTCAACTCTTGTAGATTTTGCGGCCTATCTACATAGACCTTCGATTCCAAATAACCCCACAAGAAAGAATCGAGGGGCGTAAGATCTGGAGATCTTAGGAGCCACTCTATCGGTCCGCGTCTACCAATCCACCTCCTAGGAAAACAGTTATTCAAAAACTCGCGAATATCACGTGCATAGTGCGGGGGTGCACCATCTTGTTGCAACCGAATACTTTCATTTGGTGAGTTAGGATTGTTGGCATTTATAAAAATATATTCTTATTATTATTACATTATGATTATGAAAGTATTGTATTGTCATCGGTCCTTGATATGTGTGACAAATTTCAGATTATTTGGAAGATTGGAAGTGGGTGAATATTTACTTCCAAGATTTTATTACATTGTGAGTAAAGATAATAAAAGCGTGTTAAAAAATGCAAAATTTCACTTTTTTGAGCCAAGGCTCTAATCCCTCAGACTGCCCTGGCAGACTAGTGAGTCAGTGCTCTGCTACACCAATGAATCTTTTCCAAATATTGATAGTTAGCTATTTCCTAGTCTAAAATGGAAACAAAAGACAATCACAAATTAATGCCATAATAGGCAAGTTAGTGTCAAATAAATGTCAGTTGAAATATCAACAAATATTCTTCACAAATTCCAAGTGAAAAGGTTCTTAAAGTAAACTATGGCTACTTTAAGTGAAACCCAACGCATAGAAATTTTAATTTTTATTGGATGCGGAGATAGAACCAGAACTCAGCAAGAGGTATACGACTTGTTCAATGCGAAGTATTCAAATAGACCTATCAGTCGTTCAACAGTCAGTAAGATTGAGAAAAAATTTAGAGAAACTGGTCATATCAAACATATTCCGAATTCTGGACGTCCTAAAATAGAAGAAAACGTGAAACTTGATGTTCTATTGGGTGTGGAGAATAATCCCCACAATACTTCACGACAAATTGCAGCAGACCTTGACATATCCCAAAGTTCTGTATTACGTATTCTAAAAGCAGAAAAGTACCATCCATACAAAGTACAGCTACATCAACAACTCAATAATGATGATCCCGATCGCCGTGTGGAGTTCTGTGAAATAATGCAGGATTTGTGTAACCGCAATCCACGTTTTATAAAACAAATTCTGTTTTCCGATGAGGCTACGTTTTGCCTGAATGGTTCAGTAAATCGTAAGAATTGCAGATATGTTACATTCTTTTGGCGATGATTGATAGAAAATTGCAAAGATTCGTTTGAAATTATGAACAGATTGTTCATGAAATGAGATGTGCGACTGAAAAGAGAATTATTGTCGGGAAAGTAGTTGGTTTCTGTTATATGTTACAATAAATCAAAAGTTTAATTTTGTTATTCGTGCAATTTAATATTTTTCAATCGCAGAGCGCTTTCAATCTTCCAGGTCATCTTCATTGCTTGCCTACGAAGTAAGTAAATTATAGATATTTGAATGTTATTTCAACTAATTGTCAAAGTATCACACATAAAATGTATAAAATTGTGACGACCAGTGTAAAACATAAAATATTAAAAATAAATGAAAATAAAACAACCTGCAGCGTTTTTCAATATGTCAAACCTAAGATTAACAAAGAACAGATTTATTTTGGAACACAAAGAGATAAGAAGAAGAATGAGAAGAAGACAAAGGAAAAGAAATGAAGTGTTCTACAATTCAACTTGAAGTGCACAGAAGAATTGTTTCGAATTATAACCTTATTTCAATCGTCTATGAAGTGGAATGAAAGAGCTATTCAGATTTTTTTTTATATCCAGACAAATATTGTTATTGAGTAATTCATTTTCTATATGTAAGTCCTCAAGAAAATCTAGTCCATTGTAGTCCTTCGATGTGACCTCATGTAAAATCTGGGAATTGGTACTAGGCTGAAGGTTATGCTTGTTAACCTTCAGGTGATGACCAAAAGAGGGATGTTCATGTTTCTTTATGTGCACATTTATGCGGACATTACAATCACCACATTTCAATTTATATTTCTATTTTTTATTTTAGATAAAAATTAATTTCAGTATTCAATGGAGAATGTTTCCCCTTTTCAATTAATTGCATTTTCGACATCAAATGTATTTCCACAAACCCAATGCATTATTAGAAACGAACACCTCCATCTTCTTGCTGTAATGTATGTTCTCATCGTGAATCAATACAAGTTATGATGGCTGTAACCCAATCGCCGACTTTGTTTATAGTTTTATATAGTTGTGGGTGGACCCCACATTAAATCATCTAGAACTTGTTGAAACATGAGAAAGGAAAATCATTTGATGGGATCTCCTATCGAGTAAAACACCATAACGTTTTTGTAACGCCTCGAATGATAATAATACAAACATGAAAAGCCATAATTCAAACGGAATATATGAGAAATGAATTTGTTAATTGAAATTATCTGAATTGTATAGCTACATTATTGTCGGTTGAAAAAATCTGTGGAGTTTGAAAAGGTCGTGTTTGTAATTATAATCATCCAGCACATCACAGTGGCGTCTCCTTCCGTCAACTTGGGTATGAAGATTCTCAATAAATAAAAATTTTGGGTTTGCCCTTCATGCTACAAGAAAATCCCCACTCAAGCACAAGGATAATTACAGCGGAAACAGATATTTCACAAAAATAAATTACTATCGATTAACTCCAAAAAAACGTTTTACCTACCTTTTTAACCGACGAAACCAAGAAGGAGGAGGTTCTCTAGTCGACGCGTATATTTTTTCATCATTTTTTTCAATGTATGATCACGCATAACTTTTTACTGAGGCGTCCGATTCCGATAGGGTGTACTTCGAAGTTGGTCCCATTTGAATTTGAAAGATAAAATCCACCCCTCAGAGTAGCAAAACCTTCTGAATTCTGGTCCGTTAACCGATTCTATCAGGCATAACTTTGTACTGTGATCTTCGATCTGGATGATTCTTCTTTTATCATATAGGGTATACCTCATAGTTGATCATATTTGGATTTCGAATGGAATTATCCACCCCACTGGTAGAAAAATGGGGGATAATTGATTTTTCACTTGTGAACATTGGCACACATATGTAGTTGATAATGACAGATCGCTAGTGTCATTATCACAATCATTATATTCTATGAGAGGATGGAATGATATACAAAGTAATGAAATGAACTAACCAGAACAACAAAAATAGTTCATATTACAACAAATAGTAAAAGTAGATAATCATATTATTTTACTGGTAATAGTTGAAGTAAGGTGGGTAGGTAAGTATTTTGGAAGTAATCAAAAAACAAGCAGTTGGTAAATTTCAGCCACAAAAAATTGAAAAATGAAAACTTTTTACAAAAAATTAAACCACGAAATACGGAACTGAAAAGTAAAAAATAAAATAAACCTTCTTAGTCTCAATAACTAAGTTCCTAAACTAATGTAAGTAACTAATTTTGAGTCAACGCCAACCAAACAATCAACGAAGATCATTAAATTACTTCAAAAAAAAAATCAGAATGTCACTGCCCAACTCGCTGCCATCATTTTACGCCTTACCTAATTCATTTGCTTGTTTGTTTGGCGTCGACTCAAAATTAGTTACTTACATTAGTTTAGGAACTTAGTTATTGAGACTAATGAGGTTTACTTTATTTTTTACTTTTCAGTTCCGTATTTCGTCGGTTTAATTTTTTGTTAAAAAGTTTTTATGATTTCAAATCGACCGAAATTATCCCTTCCCATAATACAGAATACAAAATATATTTGTAACAAATATAAAGAACCTCGGAAATAAAGCGGACAGACACCTAAGATGGCATCTACATGTTGATTTCATCTTGACAAAAGTGCGTATAGTAATGTACAAATTCAGACAACTGACAGATATTCTCGACTGTGAACAGAAAAAACTCAGATACTTACTTCAGACTAGCTAAAGCCACATCTCTTATGGAATCCTGGGATGGGGAGGAGTATTGAAAACATACTTACGTAATCATGCAGAAAAATGCTAAGTTTCCAAGTGAATCATTGTATTATGAATCTGAAATCCTAGATGTCAGACAACTCCTATATAGAAATATCGATATACGACAATTCTGAAAAAAATACATTAATTACATTTACCCATGAATATGATAACAGGCAACATCTGAAAAACGTTTGTCCTACAATGTATAAATCGGTAGGACAAAAAAGCTACACATACTTGGGAACGAAACTATTCGATACTCTCCCAGACAAAATGAATGCCATTCAAAAGTTAAAAAAACTATCCCCTCATGTTACCAGTGTCCCGAGAACATTCGTCCATAATTTAGTAGATTGAAAAAAAAAACCGGAGCATACCCCTTGTCAATGTTTCAATGCCTTAGTGTTACCACTGCTTCGTATCCATATCTTACCAATGTTTTATCCTATCATCATTGTACCTCATCTTTACACTATGATTTTATTTTTACATCTATGATTTCATCACTACAGTTATCTGTATACTATTATATATTAATCATTATTATATTCATTATTGCCTATTGCTATTCTTATACTTACGCAGTCTTATACTTCTTACTATATTTATATTTATACTTATCATTATTCTAGGATCCGCACAAGAATTGTGAACTTCTTTCATTGTTCCATTTATTTTACATAGCATATTGTAACTTTACTTCTGGAGCAATAAAAATGAATGAAATGATTGTATTATAAAAAAAATACAAAACGCTTCGCCATATAGAAGAGTTGAAGAATTCCCTCTGTGATACGCTACTGTAGCGCAATATTCGTTCTAATTCGAAATTAATTAATTTATGTTCAGTTCGTGACCACTTGCTCATTGAAAATATTTGAGAGCATGTGAGACTCATCTTGAAATTTATTCTCATGTGCTGTAAATAGTGAATTCAATTACTGTAATGCCAAGTTGATTTCGACAGGGTTTTAGCACCTTTGTTTGAACAAATGATGATGTTTACGCTTCGGCACTGAATTGAAAGATGTTGAAGGCTATTAGAATAGGTTTGATATGTGCATTGGGTGGGATGTGTGTAGGAAAACTATTAGCTTCTGGTCGCGATTTTAGCACAGCAAATCTGGGATGAAGACCAACCTTGTTAGAATGAAAAACTATATATTTATAGCATGCGTAAACTATGGTAACACAATAAAATCATTGGCGAGCGAATATCTTTTAATTACGTACATTTCATATAACGTGGCCAATTGGTTATTCATTTTTATGATATGTATATATCCATTTTTCTAAATGGAAAACCAATGTTTTCCATTGGTGCAGAATTGTACGCAATATAAAACCAAACATGAATATAGAAAAAACGTTTTGAATATTACTACTAAATCAATTTATTTCATATACTATAATATGAAAGGTTGGATGAAAGTTGATAATGAAACTTTCACAAAATACATGTCTTCCATTTTCTTGAATGCGAATGTTGGAAAGACTGTTTCTCCCTGCGCAAGAGAGAAAGTGCATACTGCGAAAAGCATTCGTTTTCTAAGTCGCATATTTTCTGAAAAACGAGAACATAACAACGAAAAACAGTTTTGTTAAATCTGGTGATCTAGCGGGCCACCTGACAGGCCCATTCCCTCCTATAATTCATTGGGAAATACTTCATTTAGGTAATCTCTCACTTCTGCCGAATTGTGAGCTGGAGCGCCATCACTCTATTGCGGAGGTTAATTCTTTAAAGCATGGTACACGTTTAGTACCACATTTTCCTAGTCCTTCAAGGTATGGTGGTATATAAAATGGACCACATATCAAATTATATGTAACAGACATGCATTGTGGTTTCATTTGTGAACCACTTGACGTTGCGGCGTGGCTATACATAGAGCTTCCATCTATAAGGCAAAGAACATACTAGTTGATTTCTAACTTTGTTTGCAAGAGCTCAGAGTGACAGTTGACTGTGGTATTGGCAGTCGTTTTTTGTTCCACAGGTTTTAAGTCACATTCTCCTTCAATTTGCTTGTGTGTATCGATAGAATATACAGGGTGTTGGTGAATAGGTGCGACAAACTTCAGAGAGTGATTCTTTATGGAAAAATAATGACAGTTTGCTATATAAGTTTGGTCCGCAAATGCTTCGTTTTCCGAGTGAGTTTTTTTTAAACTATTATTTATTTATTGCTCTGAAACCCGTCGAGATATGCAAATGAATTGAGAAGTAGTTATTGCGCAATTTTTGGCATGCAATTGAGAATTGTATGTTCATCATTGGCTCGCATACGGGTAATTATCTCAGTTTTTTTTAGAAAAAAATGGCACGTCACTGAGATATTCCAAATACATTTTTTTTTCAATTCCTCGTTCAATTTGTGCCACAAAAAATCTCTCTTGCCTTTTTTTCGGTTGCAGCGCCGTTTTTATGCAAAAAAATGAAACATCTTAACGCGTATTTTTCATTTCGTTAATATATTATCAAGAACTATCTAATACAATAACGTTAAACCAGAATAATAACAGAACATAACACTAATAAATGAATAGGCGCGAAGAAGAATAAACTAATGACTTGAGACAACCCCAAATGCAAAAATCTAGAGGATTTGAATCCGGTGATCGAGCAGGCCAATATTCCGTACCTCCCCTACCTATCCAACAATTTGGATATACTGTATCTAAGTGATTGCCTACAATAATGCTAAAATGGACTGGTGCACCATCATGCATGAACCAGAAGTGTTGTCTCGGCTGTAGAGGAGTTTCTTCAAGAAGAACAGGTAACTCTTCCTGTAGGAAATTGAGGTAAGAGTCGACTGTTAGTCGTTGTGGGAGGAAATATGGACCGATTGAATGATCATCAAGTACCCCAAGCCATACATTCACTGAAACCTGATGCTGAAATTGAGCTTCCTCAGCCCAGAGGATTTTTCTCAGCCCAGAGGAAATTTTACTGTGTGAGATTTGCTGTCTTATTATCTGATTATAAGGCCGCAAATTGCCAAGTTAAATTTCCTATGGGCAAAATTCTTTAATGAAAATTTAAAAAATGTTGCGTTAAAATCCTCTAGCACGAATGGTATTTGATGAAAATATTTCCCGAATCACATTTAAAACTATCAGATTTCGTGTTATATTCGAATTTCCAACGTGGAAAGTTACAACAATTCTTCTTGATCCAAAATCGAAGGGATCGTTTTACAGATTCATACTGAATATTATTTCGTATGATGGCTCAGTCGGTTTCCTGGCAGTATTTTTGTCAATCAATAGAGCAGAAAATCTCTATTGATTGGCCTTCTTCAACAGCAAGAAGAACTCTCAATTCTCAGTGGTTGGTTTGATGCCCCAATATTTAGAATAATAGATTCATCCAGATTCAGATAGATTTTTCATTTGGATGCTTTCAATCTGGATACCGTTGAGAATAAATTATACTTGCCAATAAACAATTCCCGTCCCATTCGTCTACTATAAAAATTATATAAACTAAATCAGTTTTTGAAAACAACATTCTTATGAAATACTATCGAAAATTCAACTTCACTGAAGGTTTAAATACCTATTATGGCAGGCAAATATTCTGATCTGTCATTTGCCAGACTACTTGATTTTCAAAAAATATTTGTTTACTTGAAAGTTTGTTTTAGACCGGAAGATAATAGCACACATTTCGAGGTTATTGAAATTATGGTAAATATTCCAGAACATACATTTTAATGTGAATAAAAATAGTAACAGCGTGGTGGTCGGATTCACAACTTGTTTATCTTGCAAACGGGTAATAATAGACATGTGGCGATATCTTGAAGAAAGGGTGGATGAAAAATTTGCATCAAATGTAGAAAACAGGAGGTATTCCATTTGGAGGAGTGTGTTACAAAGATAACATATCTCTCGATCACAGTCGTCACATATGGACGCATTGAAGAGGCGTCCATTGAAATTATGGCAAGGAAAAAGAAAAAATTGCCATTTTTCGAAAATAAGCTTTCAAAAAAAACTATTGAACATCTCCATGACTTGATGAAATTTGTTGAGCCTTCGTCGGCGCTTCTTATGGATCGATAATTTACAGGGTGATCCATATGAAATAAGGAAGTTTTTGCAAATTTTTATTTACAATGTGTGGCAAGCTGTTTTTTCCACCCTGTATATCACAGATCTATTCTAAAAATATCTTCTGAGACAGTCACCATCGTAGAATATTTTTCCAAAAATGATTTGACCGAATATTATTTAGATTACCCTCTGGGACGCTACTGGAATTAATGATTCCATTATAATTACACAAAAAAAGATCCTTATCACCGCAAATAAGCATGCTAAGTTTTATCAAGAGCAGCCAACAGGTTTATGAGTAATTAATAAAAAACTGACTTTTTCTTGAAACTCATTGAAAAAAAAAACTATTTTCACCTAAAAAACCGATCATAAACGTTTGGTGGTTCGTCCCTGGGTCACCTCGTATAATGACATTCTGAAAAAATGGCGGCGACGAGTAAAGCGGCGTCGGAACCCCAGTTGTGCCAAAGTGAGATTGCTTCTTGAAAATGTGTTTCCCATTTCTTCCGGTCTTCCTGATGATCGTGGAAGCGTGAAATAGATTCTCGTCGACAAAAATGTATTGAAGACCTAGTGAATGCGATGTCTCTCCTTCGTCAATGTTACGAATGATTTCTGGTGAGTACTCTCTTTTGGAAAACATTCTTCTTTGCCTCATTCATCTTTATGAGTTCTTAATCAAGACTGGAATAGAAAATCAAATAACTATCTGAATGAAAATGCAAATTTTCAATTTCAGATTTTTCCTTTTGAGTTAGGGCCTTTTCAGAATATCTATCAGATGTAGTTCAATGTCACGTGGCTTTAGCCGAGTAGTTGTTTTCTGTTAGACATTCAAAAAAATAACTTATTTAATCGTAGATTTCAATTCACAGAAAAATCTTTCTATCAATATTCAATTGAGAATGTTTCCCTTTTCAACATGAATACCCCACAAGAGGTTATCTTGACGATGGAAGATAGTGACTAAGGTTTATCTTTCAGTCGCAGATGATTCCACATCTGATTTTATGAACGTCCTGTTTATATTTTCAACAAATCGTTAAAAAATGTTATATTAAATGACGATGAGATGATCTGTTGTCAAAACGAGCAAAATGAGTCACATAACTTCAACCTGGGGAAGAAACTCGACCTGTCTTTCAGTGAGGAATTGATAAGTATGGATGAAGATCCTGTAAAAAAAGAAGTGATATACCTCAAAACCATAATCAAACACAAGAACCTCATCATTGAAGGACTGCTCGAAAGAAGACAGAAACGTATATGTTCGTGAATCTCACATAGAAAATAGCGCAGAGGTAAAAAGACCTAAGGATGATCCACCAAAGGAATCCACAATGACAATGAAATCCCTCAGCTCTCTCAAACGAAAGGAAATTTCATGAAAACGATAATGAATTTGAGGTACCAAAAAATTCGTATGCGAAAGTGGTAGTGGCTAATATCCCGGGGCTGGGACCATCGCGTAATATTACGAAAAAAACACCAAAGGTAGTGGAAGTAATAACTACATCAGTGCTGCACAGGTAAACATTGCTGTTTTACAAGCAGAACAGATAACAGAAATGAAAAATGTTCAACATTTGAAATCTGCAAACCCTAGCAAAGGGCAGGACGAAGGCTGGGCAAAAGCAAAAGGGCCACACAGGAAGAAGCGTAGTTTTCTAGTTGGTCAAAACGAAGAAAACTATGAGGTGCAAACGGTTCCCAGATATGTCTCATTACATGTGACAAGACTGAGGCCAAACACGAAGCCGGAGGACCTGAGGAAAATCATAGAACCACATCTACCAGGGATGAGCTGTGAGATACACAAATCAAAGAGACGTGATATTTATGAATCGATGAAAGTGACCCTAAGAAGAGATCTTCTGCGAGGCTCTAATATCTCAGTTTTTTGCCATCAAGACGATGCCAGCGGGCAAAATGGATCCTCGGCTGACGATTTAACTCAAACTGAAACATCCCAACCTAGGTCGAGAACAAAAACTGCACAAACTCGAGACCAGCTAGATATTCTCCACCTCAATGTGCAATGTCTCAACAACAAAATTGACGATCTATCAGTGTTCTTAGCAGAAAACCCTTTCCACGTATTGTGTTTTAGTGAAATCTGGTTAACAAGTGGGCAGATCCCATACACTGGAATAGGTAACTATACACTGGCAAGCTTCTTCTGCAGACAAAAATTCAAACACGGCGGTGTTGCCATTTATGTAATGAATAACGTAACTTCTCTAGTAATAAATGTTGAGAAATTCTTCACTGAAATAGCTGCCGAATTCACTGCTATAAAGGTAGAAAATTCGGTCATAGTCACAATCTACAGATCAACGAATGGTGATCTTGAACTTTTCCTGAATTCACTAGAAAATATGTTAGAATATCTTAGGAAAAGAGATACAATCATTGTCCTAATAGGGGAATTCAATGTAAACTTTCTAGTTGATAGAAAAACAGAAACTTGAGAACACTCTAACTTCTTTCAACTTTGATGCTCTTCTAAGCGAACCAACCAGGATATCTGACCGATCTGCTACGTGTACTGACAACGTCTAGACGTCTGTGTGAACTTCAGTGGTTACAAGAAGTTCGGTATCATACGTGGATATTTATCCGATCACTATGCCCAGTACATTAGTTTGGCAGTCAGTAACAAGTCAGAAAATAAAATGCCCAAAGAAATAAGACCGTCAATATGGCTTCAGATCACTAAGGTCAACCACACAAATGGTAACGGATTTGGTCCATCAAATAGCTGAAAGTATGGACGCCAGGATACATACAAGAGCAATCTTATGCGATTTGTCGAAAGCTTTCGACAGTGTCTCACATGATATTCTGTTGGAAAAACTTACATATGGAATCCGTGGGAAAGCTCTAAGTCTAATAGAAACAGAGACAGATACTGAATATGTATCATTTAACAGTGAGACCTCCAGCACTTTCCAAGTGAAACATGGAGTTCCTCAGGGATCTGTGCTGGGGCCTTCACTGTTTATAATATATATAAATGACTTACCTGAATTTATCGATACTGCAGATGTTTTCATGTATGCAGATGACACAACTTTTCTAATTCAGAGTGAATACCAGGCAGAAATCGACAGGATATCGCGTGAAACAGTGTCTAAAGGTGAACTGTACTCCAACTCAAATGGTCTCGCTCTGACAAAAAGCTTATCATTCACGAAACTGAAGGACCTATGTAATGATGAGACAGTAGTGACGATTCTTGGCTTCTCTATAGATGCAGAACTCAACTGGAAAACAAGCTAAGAAGCTAATAGGAAATTATCAAATAGTCACTTTATTCTGAGAAACTTGAGGGAGATATTATCGCAGGATGTACTGAAGACAGTTTATTATGGTATGGCCCACTGCCACCTGAACTATGGGATTCTGCTATGGGGTATTAGCCCAGGGTGCAGCGAGCTATTGGTAAGCCAAAAAAAAAATTATCCGTACTATTGCCAACGTGGGACCACAAGAGCATGCAAAGCCAAGTTTTATAGATTTACAAATTTTAACACTGCCCTGTATGTACATAACTGCGGCAATACTGTGGGTACACAATAATGAACACAGAAACACACTGGGTTCTCAAATCCATAATCACGATACCAGAAACGAGAACCTGTTCAGACTACCGGCAGTGAACTATAAAAGAACCATTAAGCAGTTGTATAACCTTTCACCAGTGGATTGGAAGACATATTCCACAAAAAAACTCAAATATATGCTAAAACAATCTCTGCTCGAAAATCCGATCCAATGATATTTTCACACATGCCTGGACCAATACTAAGTCACATTAACCTGAGTTGAACTGCTCTGTTCTCAGACCAAAATGTGCTCTCGGTTAGGTGAATGTTATAACTAGCTTATACTAATGTACTTATAATTCTTTTATCAAAAATTGTACTGTGAATGTCATAATTACTCTATATTATTGTATTTACTTATTCCTCATTGAAACTTGCACTGTGAACGTCATTTTTATTGAAAATTAAACTGTGAAGGTCAAAATTACTTTATACTACTGTAGTTATTTTTTTATTGAAAATTGTACTTGTAACATTGATACAGACGTACCTAAACAAATCGAATATGATATTGGCTATGCCCGTCTCATACATCGTTATTGTATTTTGAAGGTGAATGAATATCTTATCTTATCTTATTAGACAGTTCCCCAACAAAAATGTAGTCTTTTCCTTCAGTGTAACCTCTTTATTTCTGCAATTTTTCAGTTGAGCAAACGCGGAAGCCAGCATCGATAGATGATTTTCACGATAGCGTTCTTTTGTGTTGAAAGGGTGGAATACAAATGAGGATTCTGTAACGTTTTCAGATCTATGTTACACGCTGGTCAAACTTATGCGACAGCAATCCGTGAGTCTGCTCCACTAAATATGCACATATTCAGACGGCACTTTTACCTCCGCTTTTATTGAGATAGATCCTATCGATGTTATCAGCCAACCGAATGAATTCGATATAATACGGCGAAATACCTGTATACTAATTCACAGACGGCTCTTTTATTGAAATATCACTCCCTGCATCATTTACTGAGAATGAGGAGTTATCAATAATTTGGTTTTTCGAAAAGAATAGCGATTTTTTTTTCTAGACCGAATATGCGGCACATTTCGCATTTTCCTTTCCAGTTTTGGAAAATAATGCCGAATGGGATGGTGACGATTAGGAAATATCTGAGAATAAATTCGAGCTGCATCAGTTGCATCCTTTTTTGCTTCTCCGTAAATTAACAACACGGCATTTTCTCGTTCCTAGTATAATTTTTCATATCAAATTATGTACTACAAAACAAATAAATTTTTAAAAGTGACAGCGTATTCATTAGCCTATTTGTTTAGGTAGTCCTAGCAACAGCTTCAATTGTTTGTCACGGATAACTAGAATAACAGGACTTAGTGCATAAGTATACCGAATACGTATTATTTGTTGTTAGGTATGATCGCTTCTTGCAATTATTCAGAAAAATAGGGAAAATAAAGTGGAAGTGTATGGTATCAAATCATTCGTAAGGAAATGATCTTTCACAAAAGTGAAGCCACCCCCTTTCCATTTGAAAAAATCAAGTTAACTGAAAAAATTTATGTTTGCGTCTCCTAAATAATTTTTAAAACGACTGTGAAGTCATAAGCCTCAACGTCGTATTTTTCCCATGTTACTTGATCAAGAATGAAGCGATTACATGATCCATAGCATTCTAGATCGAAAAATAAAAATTGGAATAAATATTTTTGTTTTTTGTCAAATATTGACAAGTGAGGTGCTGTTGGATTTTGAATATCATTCTCGATCGAAATAAGTGAAAATATATAGGATGTCCCTTTTAAAAATCGAAAGTTGGGGTCATTTCTGGACAAACCGGAAGTACGCAAATCAAGTAAATATGTCAAAAAATCTAAATACACAACCCCCAAATTGCGTTTTTCTATCTTTAATAATAAAGAAGTTATAGGGGTGAGCTACATCAGAGAATCACCCGGTATATGGGATATAACGAAATGGGTCAACAAAGTGGATGCCAAATTTTTCAACCGAACGAAAAGAAATTAGGTAAACAAATATCAATGCCTCGGTTTATTTCGAACATGGACCAAATCGGTCTAGTAGTTTCAAAATGGCGGTTATTGACAGATTAAAAAAACTCAATCTTTCATTTTCATACCAATATTGGCAAACTTTAGGTCTTTTGATAGAGCTTCACGAGCTCTACATCTTTCATTATTTTTTATTTTTTCTCTAAGATGTACTACCCACAAATCAAAAATTAAAAAATCGCCGTAAAATACCATTCATGAGAATTAATAATTATTGTTCACCCTGTATGCTCCTTGCATTTGAAGTTTATTCGCTGGTGTCAATCAGATAACATTTGAGTTTTTCTTTCGCCGACAAAAAGAACATCATTGCCCGCGACTAGATTCCCAATAATTTTTTCCATAGCCCGGAAACAAAAACGTTACTCATCTTCGTACGTTACAACTCTCAGAGTATCACCTGTTGTCCCGACTCGTACGCAGTCCCGTAAACTCGAGGTGTGCCGTAATTTATGATCATTGGGCCAAATTATAATAGAAGTGTTAATTATCAGAAAGTTATTCCGATGCCTATAACAATTCCGCAAATTACCGGCATTTTTCTCGAAGCACAATGGAAGATGGGTATGACGCAAATGCTCATATTTCGTAAGTGTCTATGGATATGTCGCTTGTTAGAATGGGCTTTGCTATTGTGCATGTTATGGTTATTGTTGTGATGATAGCAATATAATTGAAAGCAGGTATTACTTGAGTTATCAGCAATAATTTTATAGTGAGAAACGGTTTATAAAGACACATTATTTTTCTCCCTTTCTCTTGGAGTGATTCTTCCATAGAAACGTTCTATTCCCAACGAAAAATCCTCAACAAGAAATACCTAGTGCTCATATTTTCTGTGTCTCAACCGAAAAAGTGGTTGCGATTCTGTGTCTGTCTGTGACTTCTTCGGTTCGTCTCTATATGGATGAAGCTATCAACAATTTTTTTCTGGCAGGTTTGATGACAATTTGTTAAAATAAACTTCAATACAAACGAACACATAAGTTGTATCAACCACATCCCCATACGAATTGGATAATCGAAAGGGAACATAATATCTATTTGAGTTGTTTGAAAAAATAATTGATGTAGAAACTAATAAATATATTTAGAAATTCCTAATTGCTTGGAGGGGGAATTATATTATATTTGAACATCCTCTACTATGTGCGATTCTAACACAACACATATGGTTTTACAGTAAGGTAACAATAAAATTGACAATTACAATAGAAAACAATAAAGACCGGTGTGAAGTTAGCCACATCCACAGGTATACTCTAAGAAAAAAGTTAGATCAATACATTTTCAGCTTTCACCAAAGAAATTACGCGGAAAAAAATGTTTAAATCAAGCAATTCCATCACAATAATATCACCCCACCCCTTTATACACCTCTTTTATCGTTTGTCAGGCCTTTGGAGGATGATAGGGGGTAGTTTCTGGAAAATAATTCAATAACTTTCCTAAATGGAAGGGTACCGTATTCTGCTCTCAGGATGTGTTTCATGAAGGAAACATAAATTGAATGACATCCCCCTATAGTTTGTCAGCCCTTCAGAGGGGGTAGTTTCTGGAAATAAAACAATAACTTCCCAAATTAAGGTACGATTCAGCTATCAGGATGTGTTTCATGAAGGAAAAATAAATCGAATGACATCCCCCTATAGTTTGTCAGCCCTTCAGAGGATAGAGAGGGGGTAGTTTCCAGGAAATAATTCAATAACATTCGATGTATTTTCTTTCATGAAACACATCACGAAAGTAGGATGCGGTACTTTTCAATTTGGGAAAGTTATTGAATTATTTCCTGAAACTACCCCCTCTTCCACCCTCTGAAGGGCTGACAATATAGGAGGAATGTCATTAGATTTATTTCTCTCTTCATGAAACACATCCTGAAAGCAGAAAGCGGTACTTTTCAATTGGGAAAGTTATTGAACTATTGCCTAGAAACTACCCCCTTTTGCCACCCTATGAAGGGCTGACAAACTATGGGGGGGATGTCATTCGATTTATTTTTCCTTCATGCAACACATCGTAAGAGCAGAATGCGGTACTCTTTCATTTGGGAAAGTTATTGGATTATTTTCCAGAAACTACCCTTTATCACCCTCTGAAATCCTGACAAGCGATGAAAGGGGTGTAGTGAAGGAGATTGAGACAGAATTGCTTACTATGAACAATTTTGTTCTCATAATTCCTTTGGTAAAAGCTGAAAATGTATTGACCTAACTTTTTTCTTAGAGTATACCTGTGGATGAGGCTAACTCCACATCGGTACAATAAAGCATATAAAGTTCTCAAATACTTTTTTTATTTGATTCAATTCCCAGGCCCCAGGTCAATGTCATATCTACGGACTTTTCCTAGGTCCTCGATAAGCTTGACCATGATATATTTCTCAGTAATCCAATGAATTTTCATCGTTCTTCAAACAAGTTCCTCACTATAAGATCATATTACATCTATCGTCCATTAACACCTGCCTTCTTATTCAGAAACGAATCTTTAGTGATCTTTCTCCTTATCATAGTGCAACATACCGTTCTAATTTATAGCATCAATTTCATTGTATGAAAATTCTTTTATCTCCTTTATCTCAACAAGCAAAAAGCACGACATTTGCTCTTTTCTTCAACAACTGATACTATCACTAGGTCTCGTATGAATACGATGGCTTCAATTTACTTTTTATTATTCTCATCGTTATAGACAAAATAATAATAATAACATATATGTTAAGTGTAGATGGCGAAATTTGCCTTTCGTTCATGTGTTTTTCATTTTATTTATAGGGACCACATCTCCTTTTATTGTAATTTTCTAACATTAATATTTTTGTAGACCCTTTGTATTCTTGCTAATGATGGAAGTTTTAACTTCCGAAATGCATACACTTTGGAAATGAAGTAAACTACATAGATTTTGTTTTCGTGCAGATTGACTTGGAGTTACCCCCATTGATCCCATTTGTCTACCCAATCCACTTTGAGTAATATGGACTACTTCCACCATTTGAATACTATCTATATTCATAAGTGATATTTATGAATGAATAACAATCTATCTTGAGAAAATAGTATATTATGCAACGATCATGTAATCATGGTTATTAATACACGAGCATTAACCGGGATACGAAACGAGCCGAAGGCGAGTTTCGTATGGTTTATGCGAGTGTATTAATAACCATTACACGAGAGTTGCATACGCTATTTTTTCTACACCCGATAAATAATGAAGAACTATAAATTTTATATTTATATTTGTATTGAACACAATAACAGTAATTACTCGTATTTCTATAAAAAAATCTACAAAATTGTAATTAATGGTATTACTTCGGGTATTACCATGGATATAGAAAAACTATAAACATTCTTTTTATATTTATATTGAACATAATAATTGTAATAAATCTGATTTCTTGAAAATATTGAGATTATTTGTTGTGGTTTGAAAAGTTTATTCCAGGTCCCACTGATCTGGAAGTGGAAGGAATATTTACATTTATTTCATTATTGCTAGTCTCAATGGAGTTCAATATTGTATTGGAAATCCTGATTTTATTCTGAACCGAATTTCCAGTGTAGCCTTCCGCCACTGAATTGGATTTCCAGCCACCATGACGTTTTAATGTAGTAATATCACCACCGGCATCAACTAATACGGTTGCAGATGTCCTTCGAAAACAATGCCCTGTATATAAATTCGGATCAACAAATTCAAATATGTTGCTATTTGCTTCCCTAAATTACCAAATCTATCAATACAATGTTTTGAATTGTGCATTTTCCATTAAAATAATTAACGAAAAAAGAAGGGGTGGGACAAATTTTCGGCCGTAGATTCATATATATTTAACTAATTTCGTAGAATTTGCCGGTAATTGTAAATGTTCGTTGTACTTTTGTTTTAGTTTCTACCACATTAACAATTGAGATTCCATTCATATCTTTGACATTTTCATACTTTAGGTCATTGTTCATCCTTCGACATGCTCCCATTATTCCAAAAATCATTGCTACCTAAAACAAAAAGATAAATTAAAAAAATACAACAATAAGAAATAAATGAAAAAATATTAAATGAAAAGCAGGATGACCTAGGCTAGCTTCGAACCCGCATCTCATACTGTAACTATAGTTCAAATCTAGCGCCTTAGCCCGCTTCGCCACGAGTCGAATGGAAAATGTAATAATGACAAAATGTTCAAAAATGCAATGTTAGGTAGATACTTAGTTTTATAAATAAAAACTTTCCCATCGGGTGCTTCGTCGATAAACGTTATTATTTGTTCAGGTGAAAATATTTTTGATTTTTTTATGACATATCCTTCGGACTTTTGCTTCAATAAGGCTTCTTTTATTTAGAAATGTCTATATTATGGTTGATTTTTACCAACGATTTTATTATTGAATAATGTGTCCATGTACTAGATGATTTCATAGTTTCCATCAATTCTTGAAAATAAGCAATCAAAACATTTTGGAGAATGTCGAAATATTATTTGTATTTCTCCAGTCCATAAACCATTGATATAGTTTTTCGTACACTTTCTTAGATTTTTGGGGTAAAATATTTTGTACTGCATTTTCTGCTTTCTCCGATATGTATGGAGGAGTCGATGGTAATTCTCCTATATCGCTGATATCAGACATTTTGATAATATAATTATCGAAGTTTAGCTATATGCTACGAAAATTTAATATCCACTGATTCTGACAAATAAAACAATTAGATAGCAATCTAGGACAAACGTCAAATGCACAGCATGCTTGATTGAAAAATTATGGGATTCTATTGATTGAAAATCTGTATCGTTATGAAAAATCTGTATCATAATGGATCTCATTATGAAATGGATTATGGGCATTTAAGTGTATTATTATAGTACGGGTGTAGGAAAAAGAAATAATGAAATACAAATGAAACCTGAATCAGGTACCATAAGCTGAGGGTGTTCCCAATGACACATAGTGTCATAAAGATAATTTTAAGTTGTTTTTTTTGAAATTCAAGATGGAATAATATCTTAAATGTAATGGTTATGTATCATAAAATTTTGTGGCATTATAAGAAAAACAACTCTTGTAGACAGCAGAAGATGTTGAGGGACAACTGGGTCGTCTGTTCCTCGTAGGATATATTTTCAAAGTAGTCAATTTATTCCTCAGGTATGACGGGCAATCAGTTTTTAGAATTGTATGTGCGAATGTTAGGAAATGAAGGGTGCGTAAAGATGACAAATTTAGTTTATTGGTAGTTCTGAATGCTGGTGAAATGTGGTCAAACTTCCGTATACCAAGTGCAAATCGAAAACACGAGTTCTGGATCCTCTGTTATCTGATGTGATCTCGATTAATTAAGGCTAGGGCATAAATGAAGTCGCAGTTCGCCAGTTTGGATTATAAAATTTTCAGGTCACGATTCAGAATACTTCTATGGGGATAGAGTGATTTTTCAATTTGGCTCCTACGATGTTAACAATTGGTGAATATACATCGAAACCGTCCAGGATATTTTTATTTCGTGTGTTTTTTTTTTCTAGTTGAGGTAGGTACGTATAAGACTCATTCATATTAAACCGGTTATTATTTTCAAAATCAAAAACTTTTGGACACTGAGATACAATGAAACAAGAGGTAACTTGTTTGTTTGATTTCAATTTTGGTTAGGCATAAAAATATGTACTTGGGTGGCATGGATTTTATCGATTTTACTTCAGGATTATGGAAAGTTGACTTCCCAAAAAGATGTCAAGAGAGCTTGTATCGAAGAACGATTACAGTATTTCTCTCTCAATATTATCACTATAGATATTCATATTTTTATCGACATGTTTCACACATATTTTTATAACGGATCGCCATTTTTTATATTTCCAGAGAAAAGGTCAATGCATAAATTATTCGAATATCAACCAAATTGTGGAATGTGACACTTTCGCAGCCAGTCGATCTTTTTTTTACCTGTCATTAAATTCTATTTTATGACATGTATTTGTCGATGAGCAAACCGTTAAAAATTCGATTATATTCTATAAGTAACGTGGAACAGAGCATTAATTAGCGTGAAATCATTGAGGATGTAATATCATTAGTCGTCCACTGAAATCAAGGAATTATTGAGGCAATAAACGATTCTGCTAATTAAGTGCGGACAGTTATGATATATAGTAAAAAAATCATATTGCACGCTCTTTGGTTTTTATGTTCCGATTAATATTTGAAACTAATTTTGACAATCAACTTTTCTTCCAAAATACCTATCGAACTTTAGAGATTTTGTACATACCAAGATCCATGAATATGTATCGGGGTTGCTGAATCCAATAAGGAAACTTTCGAACAATGAATATTCACACTGTGAAAATGAAACAAAATGATTTCAAATAATTTATCACACTGAAAATAATACACGGTATATTGATTGTATTTTTAACCGATGAAAAAAAAGAGGAGGTTCTCTAGTCGACGCGTATTACTTTTTAACCGACGAAACCAACAAGGAGGAGGTTTTCTATTCGACCCGTATAATTTTTTTTCCATAATATTTTTTTATGTATGATCACGCATGACTTTTTACTGAGGCGTCCGATTCCGATAATTCTTTTTTCAGTGGACAGGGTGTACTTCGAATTTGGTCCCATTTGAATTTTAAAGATAAATCCATCCCTAAGGTAGCGAAATGAAGGATATTGATCACTCACCCTCTGAATTCTGGCCGGTAACCGATTCTATCAGGCATAACTTTGTACTGGTTCTTCGATTTGGATGATTCTTTTTCTTTTAATAGATAGGTATACCTTATATTTGGATTTTGAGAAACTAGCCACCCTTACGGGTGGAAAAATAGGGGATAATTGATTTTTCACTAGTGAACACTGGCACACACATACGTAGTTGACAATGACATTATTCTTGTTCCACATCCGTCAAAATCAGTATATTTTATGAGAGGATGGAATGATATATAGAGTAATGAAATAAACTAACCAGAATAACGAAAATAATTTATATTACAACAAATAGTGAAAGTAGATAATCATATTATTTAACTGGTAATAGTTGAAGTACGGTGGGTAAGTAAGTATTTTGGAAGTAATCAAAAAACAAGTAGGTAGTAATTGGTAGATTTTAGATTAAACCGACGAAATACGGAACTGAAAAGTAAAAAATAAAAACTTTTTAACAAAAAACCACTGAACTTTCACTTCTACCACGCATAACTTTGTACCGGATTATCCGATTTAGATAATTATCCCTTAATTTTCTGTCTTGTATAGGGTAGTTCGAGTTGTCAAGTTGGTCCCTATATGATTGTGAAAGAATACTTCCCACCCTTTAGGAAGTTTAGATAAATTTATAGGGATGTGATTTCCATTGAATTTGTACACCCTGTAGAAGACAGATTCTGTTGAAACTTGGCACAAATACGTAGTTCTCATGACACTACAACATAATGGAGGCTTGGAATTGATCTGATGATGAAGAGGAAAGACAGTCGAGGGATTTCCTCAACGGTCAACAGCAGCTACCTCGTGTTTGGGGTAATATGTACAAATATTTATTTCCATACTAATGAACATTGAGTTAGTGGATCGTCAAAAAATAGTACATCGATCCATCTAAAATTACAAAAAACTAACATATTTCTATGCAAGACTTGGAAAAAAATGTGTCGGTCAAAATGGGTCACCCTAATATACAGGGTGTTAGTGAATAAGTCCGACAAACATCAGGGGGTGATTCTGCATGGAAAAATTATGACAGTTTGCTTATAACTTTGTCCGCAAATGCTTCGTTTCCGAGATACGGGGTGTTAAAGTTTTTCTTAAAACTGACTATTTATTTATTGCTCTGAAACGATCGAGATGCAAATGAAATTTGGTGAGTTCAAGAAGTAGTTATTGCGCATTTTTTGCCTTGCAATTGAGAATTTTATGTTCATCATTGGCGCGCATACGGGTAATGATCTCAATTTTTTTTGAGAAAAAAATGGTACACCACCGAGGTATTCCAAATTGAAAATAATTTTTGAATTTCTCGTTTAATTTGTAACAAAAAAATATTCCAGCTTTTTTCCTATGGGGAGCCGTTTTTATGCAAAAAAATTAACATTTAACGTATTGTCATTACTTTAATACATTATCTAGTAGCAACATTCTGTTAAATACGAATATTTTAACGAATGTCAAATTAGTGTAATTTTGGGACGTTCGTCCGCGTTGGTTTGATCGACGAGTTGTGGTAACTCGTTTCCAAAAATGAGGTTTTGTATAAGACAGCCCTCCACGTTGTGTTAACTTATTCTTTTTTATTTCTTACGTTGATAAGCGTATATATTCAGAGTCAATTCTCACTTGACAGCAGTGACATTGCCGCTATATCGACGAATAACAACTGATCACGCATAGGCGTGCGGATTTAACTAAAATAAGGCATACATATGAGATGAACAACAAACAATTAGTGTTTCTTTTAGTTTCGTATAACATTAATGATAAGTAATTGATTTTTCTTTTATCGAAAAGAATGGAAAATTATACAAATGCGGAATTGTCACACATGCATTTCGTCTCTGGTCGAAGTGATGGAAATGGTCGGCAAATTCGACGATTGTATGTTGAGGTGTATCCAGGACGTAGAGTACCCCACCACACAATATTTGCTCGTCTTCACCAACGTTTGCGCGAAAATGGTACATTTAAGAAACAGACGGCTGACTGCGGGGGGGGGGGAGAAATACGAACTGTGCAACTAGAAGAAGCAGTTCTCGAGTTGATTGCGGAGTCAGCTGAAACAAGTACTCGAAAAATTGCCGACATTCGGAATGTAAGCAACTTCAATGTATTTGAAATTCTTAAAGAACAGCAATTGTATCCGTTTCATATTCAACGTGTGCAAGCTCTACTACCTAGAGACTTTTTTCCGCGCCTAGTTTTTTGCCATTAGATTCTTCATCAAATCGCTCAAATTCATAATTTTTTAGATGGCGTTTTGTTCACTGACGAAGCTAATTTTGGACGACAGTGTATATGAAATTTCCATAACGATCACCTCTGGGCTGAGGAAAATCCACATAGAATCTTTGAAGCTCATTTTCAGCATCAGTTTTCAGTGAATTTATGGCTTGGGGTACTTGATGATCATTTAATCGGTCCATATTTTTTTCCCCCAACGACTAGCAGGTGACTCTTACCTTAATTTCCTACAGAAAGAGTTACCTGTTCTTCTTGAAGAAATTCCTCTACAGCTGAGACAATACTTATGGTTCATGCATGATGGTGCACCAGTCCATTCAATCATAATTGTACGTAATCACTTAGGTACAGTATATCCAAATCGTTGGATAGGTAGGGGAAGTACGGACATTGGCCTGCTCGATCTCCGGATTTAAATCCCCTAGATTTTTGCATTTGGGGTTTTCTTAAGTCATTAGCTTTATTCCATTTCCGTCGAAAATATTGAAAACCTGAGGAATCGAATTATAGCCGGCTGTGAGACAATAAGAATACACCAAGAATATTTGCGCGAATATGACAATCAATGAGGCGAAGAGTTGAATCTTGTATCACGTCTGAGATAGGTCATTTTGAACATTTGTTGTAGCTTTGCGCCTATTTATTTATAAGTGTTATTTTCTGTTATTATTCTGGTTTAACGTTAGTCTATTGAATAGTTCTTGATAATATATTAAAAAAATGGAAAATACGCGTTGAGATGTTTAATTTTTTTTGCATAAAAACGGCGCATCATTCAAAAAAAGGCAAAAGAGATTTTTTGTCACAAATTGAACGAAAAATTAAAAAATGATTTTTTATTCACAATATCTCGGTCGCGTGCCATTTTTTTCTTTAAAAAAATAGAGATCATTACCCGTATGCGCGCCAATGATGAACATAAAATTATTAATTGGATGTCAAAAAATGCGAAATATCTACTTCCTAAAACTCACAAAATTTCATTTGGCATATTTCGACTGGTTTCAGAGCAATAAATTAATAGTCAGTTTTCAAGAAGAACTTTAACACCCCGTATCTCGGAAAACGAAGCATTTTCGGACAAAAGTTATATAGCAAACTGTCTTTTTTTTTTCATGCAGGATCACACCTTGAGGTTTGTCGCACTTATTCACTAACACCCTGTATATACATAAAATTTTGGAAATCAACGAGTAGTTGTCAAGGTTGATTTATGTAGTAAAAACACGTGTATTCGTTTATTGTACTATATTGTTGAATTTAGAAAGAAAAATGCTGATAGTGTACAATTGAGTTGAATATAATCATTTTGGATATTCAAAATTGTTTCCAATTGCTACTTCATCATAGAGAAGAAAGGGATTACAAAACAAATGTATGTACAAGTTTTGCATTCAAGGGTTTTTTCCATTCCTACTTTTTCTCTAAATGAATGAATATCACATATGTAATTTTATTTTGTTTCACCTCGATTTCATCTCAAAAATCAACATTTTTCTTGGAATCAGTTTAACTTGGGTTTAGGGGCTTCATGAGATCTGCTTGGATTAATATATTAATAAAACTTTATCGATTTAAGCGTTCGAATCTACAACTTTTTGTATTCAAAATTTTTTCTAATAAGGGGGAGGGGGCGGCAGACTTTTGGTTCCTCTGTAACTAATAATTTCATATGGCACTAACGGTCACATAAAAATAAATCAAATTCTCTTAAAAAAGTTTAAATACAAAATGAAGAGGAACAATCATACTAATAAGTCAGTGTACAGACTGTAACAACAATTGAACAGAACTGTTTTGAATATAATGGGAAGAATAAATGTCGGTAAATTATGGAGTTTCACTTTGAAATATTTATTAACAACTTCTTACATAATAAAAACTTTTCAACAAAAATTAACCGACGAAATACGGAATTGAAAAGTAAAAAATAAAATAACCTTTCTGAGTCTCAATAACTGAGCTCCTAAACTAATGTAAGTAACCAATTTTGAGTCGGCGCCAAACAAACAAGCAAATGAATTAGGTAAGGCGTAAAATGATGGCATCGAGATGCGCGGAGATATTCTGATAATTTTTTTGAACTAATTTAATGATCTTTGTTGATTGTTCGTCTGGCGCCGACTCAAAATTAGTTACTAACATTAGTATAGGAGCTTAGTTATTGGGACTAAGAAGGTTTATTTTATTTCCTACTTTTCAGTTCCGTATTTCGTCGGTTTAATTTTTTGTTAAAAAGTTTTTATTTTTCAATTTTTTGTGGTTGAAATCTACTGATTACTACCCACTTGTTTTTTTATTACTTCCAAAATACTACTTACCCACCTTACTTCAACTATTACCAGTTGAATAATATGATTATCTACTTACTTTTTAGAAAAATCGAATTAAACGGTTTTCTTCACATAAAAGATTCAATATAAATTGAACCAGAAAATGGTAGATCTCAGGTGAAAAACAACTACTTTCCTGGCAAATACCACGCAGAACGTCGAATGATATTCACCTGAAAATCCATGCATACCTCCATATAAATGGACATTGAATGCAAATGTTTCTTTCTGATAAGCTCGATTATGTTTAATTTATGTCGTGTTCACCTAACAATCCGCATACCTGTTTCAGGCTTTTTGGCCCTCATCAGTACGATACGGAGTAAGCTCAACCAGCCAAAGGTCCGAAGAGCTCTGGCTGAAGCGAGACACAACATAACCAAAACCATCATCGAGTCTATAACACCTATAGGTACGCCGGAAAAGAAAACTTTTAACTGGCGGTACCTAGTGACAGAAAGAAACACTCCGAAAATCTCCCACCTCGATAGGTTTCTGAATGAAAGATTCCTTCCCAGTAGGAGTGGCAAACCCGACTAGCATATAGTGAAGTGGAATAAATAGAAAAATCGAATTAAACGGTTTTCTTCACATTAAAGATTCAATATAAATTGAACCAGAAAATGGTAGATCTCAGGTGAAAAACAACTACTTTCCTGGCAAATACCACGCAGAACGTTGAATGATATTCACCTGAAAATCCATGCATACCTCCATATAAATGGACATTGAATGCAAATGTTTCTTTCTGATAAGCTCGATTATGTTTAATTTATGTCGGAATCAGGCTTTTTTGGCCCTCATCAGTACGGAGTAGTCAACGGAGCATCTCGATGCCATCATTTTACGCCTTACCTAATTCATTTGCTTGTTTGTTTGGCGCCGACTCAAAATAAGTTACTTACATTAGTTTAGGAGCTTAGTTACTGAGACTAAGAAGGTTTATTTTATTTTTTACTTTTCAGTTCAGTATTTCGTCGGTTTTAATTTTTTGTTAAAAAGTTTTCAATGGTTTCGTCGGTTAAAAATATCGACAAACTGAAAATTAAAAAAACTGAATATTAACAACTTGAAATTCAATAAAAAAGGAAAATGCGACGAAGAAAAGTCGGACGCCTAACTTTGAAGTCGGGCCCCCAATATTAAAGTCGGTGGTCCAAGATTAAGAGTCGGCATCTCAAAAAAATTGCATGCGTTGACCCTCTCCACCCGATCTCAGTACCACGAAAAATCAGTGGCTCTCTTGATGAAATCGACACGGCTCAAGTACAACCTGGCCCCATTGTCTCCTAAATCATGTTAATGCTACTAATGGTAATACCTCCTCCGAAATCTCCACCGCGCCCTTTTTTTCTATTGTGAACGCTCACACTATCTCGTCTATATTCAAATTTATTAATCAGATCAGTTACGAATCGTATCACGATATCGGATCCGGCTGATTCGATACCATTACGTATCCGAAAATGGATGGTATGCTGCGAGGATCTCTATAAGCTCGAATAATAAAAGTCCAGGTGATTTCCATAATCTCTAAAATATTGCGGCGTGTATGTTTATTCGATAGCTGAGTGTGATATGATTCCGTGGGAATGGGGTCGAAGGAAAGATGACAATAGGTAACTGTAATGGAAAATTAAGCTTTTGATTAAAAAGGCAATATTAACTCCAACTCACTTCATTTAATCAATTTCTCGATTTCCTACAGACCATCTACGGACCTGTTTGTGCGAGGTGGAGTCAATTGTAGTTTTTTGTTGAGCTTTGTCCTTAATTTCTGTGACATTGTATCCTGTAGACAAGTGCACTCATGCAGTGAAAATAAAAAAATTTCATGAATCACGTGGTTTTTCTATCGATGAAAGAATGCGAAAAAACATGCATTAATGCATTCTTCCCGACAATTCAATGCATACACTGAAAATCCCATGAGCTGGAGTTTTTTCAACCGACGAAACCAAAAAGGAGGAGGTTCTCTAGTCGACGCGTATATTTTTTTTATGCATGACCACTAGGGTGCTTAATTTTTGGGCAAAATTTTTTTTCTTCAAGTCCCGCATGAAAATCTTGTAATTTATAGAAAAAAAAAATTTTTGAGCATTTTGAGAGAGAGAATTTTGAGTTTTATCCATTAAAATAACATTAAAAAATGATTTTTTATCCGTTTTTCCTTCCGCTCACCAGGTAAAAATTTTTGTTAATTTTGACTCATGGATTATTTTTAAAGATATAATTTCCTACAAAAAAGCCCATTGCGTCGAGTTTGTAACTCCAACGGGTTCGACGAAAAATGTCATTTAAGCTGAATTTTCATAAAAATAGCAGTAAATCGCGTTTATTTGCGAAACTATTGAAGATAGAAAGGAAATGTAAATGAGAAATTTGTAGGGGGTTCATGCCCTACAATTTATTTTTACGTAGCCCTCATAGTTTAGCTGTTAAAGCCACTTAAAACTTAAAATAAACGAAAAAATCTATTTTCTTGAAAAAAAACTAATTTATGAAATCCAAGTTAAAAAATTTAATGAAAAACTTGTTTGCCGTATTTTTTGAATTTTATGGCAGCAAAAATGTTTTAAATCGGTAATTTCACAACGATTACTATTTTTGGAGTTCAAAATATTTTTAAAAAAATTATACGATTTTCACAGATATATTATTTATGTCAGACTTCAAAGTTAATCACAATATGTACGGTTTCGTTAGTTCGCCGGTAGTTTTCTTCCATTTGTATTCATGAAATCTTTGCACACCTAATTTATTTCTATTACTGGTATTTTTATGAAAATTCAGCTTAAATGAAATTTTTCGTCGAACCCGTTGGAGTTACAAACTCGACGTAATGGGCTTTTTTGTAGGAAATCATACCTTCAACAAGAATCCATGAGTCAAATTCCTAAAAAAATTTTTTTCCTGGTGAGCGGAAGGAAAAACGGATAAAAAATCATTTTTTAATGTTATTTTAATGGAAAAAATTCAAAATTTTCTAGCAATTGGTTAAAATTCGAATTGAGGGTTCGCAATATGCTCAAAAATTTTGTTTTTCCATAAATTACAAGATTTTCAGGCGGGAACTTGAAGAACAAAAATGTTGCCCAAAAATGAAGACCACGCATAACATTTTACTGAGACGTCCGATTCCGATGAATCTCAGTGGATAGCGTGTACTTCGAAGTTGGTCCCATTCGAATTTGAAAGATGAAATCCACCCCTAAGGGTAGCAAAATGAAGGATATTGATCACTCACCCTCTGAATTCTGGTCCGTTAACCCTTTCTATCAGACATACTTTTGTACTGGGTTCTTCGATTTGGATGATTCTTTTCTTATTAGATAGGGTATACCTCATAGTTGATCATATTTGAATTTCAAATGGAATTACCTACCTTTGTGGGTAGAAAAATAGGGATAATTGATTTTTCACTTGTGAACATTGGCACACATATGTAATGACAGATCGCTATTGTCATTATTTTTGTTCTCCTACATCCGTCACAACAGGGCCGGATTAAGAGGAGGGCAACTGGAGCTGTAGCCCCGGGGCCTCCACAAGAGAGGGGCCCCCACAATGGAAATTATTGAGTAAAATATCCTAACAAATACCGAATTATATGCGAAATATTCAGTGTGGCTTTAGCCGGGGAAGCCGTGAATTTTTCAATTCACAGAAATAATTTCTATTCAATATTCAATTGGAGAATGTTTTCCTTTTCAACATGAATTCCCCACAAGAAGTTATCTTGAACGATGGGAGATAGTGATTAAAGTTTATCTTTCAGTCGCAGATGATTCCACATCTAATTTTATGAACATCCTATTCATATTTTCTAATAAATCAATATATGAAAAAAAATCTGACAACAGAAGAGCAGTTCTCCCACTTTTTCCACACATTTTTCGTTTTAAACATTCCCGAAACGCGTTAATGGTTAATATCAATCTTCGATCCGATAAATCATGTGTATATGCGGAAAACAATCACAAAGTAAATATCACATTATTATACACTAAAGAAATGAATTCATCCACATGGAAAAAAAAAATATTATATCGTATCGCAGTAATTTATTATACCTACATATGCTCGTTTTGGAATATTTTGATTTGTTCCGCAATAAATTATTCAAACACTTGAAAGAAAAAAAATGTTTAATTCGTTTGAGAAATAATTAGGGGCCTCCACGCCTTTGTTGTCCCAGGGCCTCCACACCTTTTAATTCGGCCCTGCGTCACAATCTTTATATTTCATGAGAGGATGGAATGATATACAGAGTAATGAAACAAACTAACCAGAACAACAAAAATAATTTATATTACAACAAATAGTAAAAGTAGATAATCATGATCATATTTTCAACAAATCTAGATGATCATATTATTTAACTGGTAATAGTTGAAGTAAAGTGGGTAAGTAAGTATTTTGGAAGTAATCAAAAAACAAGAAGGTAGTAATTAGTAGATTTCAGCCACAAAAAATTGAAAAATAAAAACTTTTTAACAACAAATTAAACCGACGAAATACGGATCTGAAAAGTAAAAAATAAAATGAACCTTCTTAGTCTCAATAACTAAGCTCCTAAACTAATGTAAGTAACTAATTTTGAGTCGGCGCCAAACGAACAATCAAAATAAATTACTTCAAACTAATTATCAGAATGTCACCGCGCAACTCGATGCCATCATTTTACGCCTTACCTGATCAATTTGTTTGGCACCGACTCAAAATGAGTTACTTACATTAGTTTGGGAGCTTAGTAATTGAGACTAAGAAGGTTTATTCTATTTTTTATTACAAGCTTTTATTTAGTTTCACCTGTCTCGATGTTTGTCATCAAATCTTGCAAGTAAAATTTGACCCACTTCTAGTTGTTCGATTAACGTGAATGTTTGCAGGTGTTAATAGTTCCCGTGACAATGCATTATGCTTTCGTTAGAAAAAAAATGGCGGCTCCAAGATGGCGGACGAGATTTGTGTTTATGGTACGATTCGATTCAAAATTGATATGTGGGGGTTTTCAGGGTCGAAGATTTTGAATTTTCTGGCAAAACTCATAAAATCAAAATGGCGGCTCCAAGATGTCCGACGATTTCTGTGATTATGGTCCGATTCTATTCAAAATTGGTATGTGGGGGTTTTCGGGATCGGAGATTATGATTTTTTTGGCAGAGATGGCAGCTATAAGATGGCGAACGAGTTTTGTAATTATGGTCCGATTCGATTCAAAATTGGTATGTGGGTGTTAGGTTAGGTTAGTTACTAAAAAGCACAAAATATAGTAAGTATTAAAAAAAAAACTTTTTAAAAACCTACGTCACACATCCAAAGCAATTATTTTGTACTTTTTAGGCTATTTGAATAAAAGCTGGTTTTTAAAAAGGTTTTTTTTATTAATTATTTTATTACTTTTCAGTTCCGTATTTCGTCGGTTTATTTTTTTGTTATTGTCACTATGACAGTGGCTGAAGTTTGCGCTAAGTTTTCCATTGACAAAACGGAACATAACTTTTAAAACGGTTTAAAGTTGGCGACAAATATGGCTCGCTAAACTAATCCGATAGAAGAGTCACCATGCATTATCTATACTATTATAAAATTGTAATTGTCTGTTTGTTTGTATGTTCGAGCATCACGCAAACACCCCGAGACCGATATCGATGAACCTTTTTTGTTTGAAAGCTCATGATTAGACTTAAAAACTGTAATATATTTTATTCTGCCACAACGATGGGAATCGGAGATATAACAATCAAACCCCATTTTTTCACAACCACGTGCAATCATAATTAGGTGAGCTCTCATTTATTTCAAGTATATACAGGGTGATTCAAAAGTACTGTTAGGAAAATACCATCTTCGCAGAGTTCATGATGAAAGTGGCAATGTCGCACCGGTCGATCTGAAAACGTCGCGAGCGGAAAGACAGTTGAAAACTAGAGACTCAACGCACACCATGTTTTTTAACCTGTATTGTTCAAGTACAAAAATATTGTTTTAAAATAAACCAAGTGAAAGTATACAGTCCACAACCTGTTAGATACCAAACCAAACATTATTTCCAACAAGTACTTTGACAAACTTCAGGAGGTGATTCCTCACAATATTCTAATATGAATTGTCCAAATAAATATACGCCCGGAGACGATTCGTTTCCAAGATACAGGGTGTTGCAGTTTTATTTTCATTTTAGTTTTATTCAAATAACTTCCGAAATACTGACTTTAATTGAGCTAAAATTGGTATTGAGAGGTTTTTTGAGGTGTCGAATTCGAACCTGATTATATTATTGCTCTTACTAGAAGGAGGCGCCACATACTCGTCTTTTCCTTTTTTGAAGATTCATTACTTTTTTGAGCGTACTTCTAGCACATTTTTCAGTAAAAAAACAATTCCTCTATCATGTCTACGTGAAAAAGCTACCCCTGTTACAAGTCGCTATAAACAACCGTTTTCTAGACATTTGGACTTGAAAATTTCAAGTCGATTATTTGATAATCGATGCATGTTGCAGTTATTACCATTATTTTGCATTTTTCACAAGAATTTGACGTTCATGTAAGTAGTTTTGGTAATTATGTGACAGTTAAACGTTTTGTTGTTTCGTTGAAGTGTCTGTGAGTTTTAAAACACTTATTTTGAAAAAAATTATTATTTAAACAATAATGCTCATTTAGCCAATATGCATTTTGTTTATGGCCTTGCGGATGGCAGTGCGCGCGAAGCAAGACGTATTTACCAGGAGCGATTTCCTAATCGAGTACTGCCTTCAGCTCCAACATTTACCAGTCTCCACCGTCGTTTAGCAGAAACAGGTAGCTTTCAGAGGGCAGCTGATATTATTGGAAGACCACGAGCTGTCCGAACCCCAGTGTTACTGAAAACTGTTGAAATTACTTTGTATTTTGATTTTGACAATAGAGTTGATAAAAAAGATAATTTGAAATATACTTGTCAGTGAGTCACCAGAATAAAAGTTAATATATTTTCCATAGAAAGCGTAATTCATTGACAAAGTTGTGGTCCTTCGAGCCGGATCTACCTCCAGCTTCTTCTCCATATAATGCAAAATGAATATTGTTTAGTGAATTCTTATCAGCAGCAGTTTTCAATTTTGCCTCCAACCCTGGTATATTTCGAAGCACCAATTTTTGTGAAGACATGTGAACTCTGTGCAAATTCTGACTGTACACACCTAGTGCTGGAACTATCCGGCTCGAAGGACCACAACTTTGTCAATGAATTACGCTTTTTATGGAAAATATATTAACTTTTATTCTGGTGACTCACTGACAAAAAAGAGATTTTGAAATATACTTGTCAGTGAGTCACCAGAATAAAAGTTGATATATTTTCCATAAGAAGCGTAATTCATTGACACGCTGTTTTGAACGCTCTCGAAGAGAATCCAGAAACAAGTACAAGAATAATTGCTGAGGCTCTCAATTCTACTCAGTCCACAGTTTGGAGAATTATCCACGATCAAAATTTTATCCATACCATTTTCAAAGAACTTTTGCCACGAGACTTTCCCCAACGCATTACTATGTGCGAGTAGTTTGCGTCAACACATGTTCACCTCCTACGAGTGATGAAGATGGGTTGCGGAAACTTAGGTGGCTACCTGCAAGTGGTATCGCTGGATAACGGGGTTGACAAGAAAAATCCAGTGGGAATGACCAGAAATGGTCAAAACCTGCGGATCTCTAAGTCAATCACAAACCAAATGCCACCACAACATGGCTTAATCCAAGGCGTCAAGCGACCCGTGCCGAGGGATGGATGATACCTGAGCCAGTCAGGTATAAAAAAAACGGAGCCTCTGGGATACATGGCGACCTCCCAGAGTAATCTGCCTTACACCTGCGCAGGGGGCACCGCAGGTGTGGACGACCCTTTCCCCTACACAAACAACCCTGGGGAACTTCCAGTTGAAGAAGACCCAACACCGATAGCGGGTATGGAAGTCGAGGAGATTCCAGTTGAATCACACTCGGCACCAGAAACCGTAAACCCAACTGAGGAGGGATCAGCAGATGGTCGAACACCTACTGAGAAACTCCCGGAAACAGAGTGGATTCCAAAGCCATTTGGTAAATGGAAACCAAAAGATTCTTCAGCTCATCAAAACCCAGGACATGGGGATAGATACTGAAGACTGGCTTGTCATCAAGAGACAAGAGGAGGCCTTGGGTCTAACTCTTGTCTTTCAATCTTCGACTGTGACGCCCTAAGTAGTAGGCGACACAGAATCTTTGGAGAGATCAGCCCGGAAACAGGCATGAATCCGAAGAACCTTATCAACAGGCTTCTAAACCTAATTAAAGGCACAAACCTGTTTGAATGAGGAACCACTGACGACAGAGTGATACAATAGACCCCAGCTGGTCGCAGTGTCAAGGGAAGCTAAGTGCCAACCCTGTCTCTGGCTCGTCAGCCTTAAACCAACCAACCAACCAACTATGTGCCAGTGGTTTTTGAGAAAATTGGCTGGAAATCCACAATTTTTAAGATATGTACTCTTCACGGACGAGGTAAACTTCTCCCGAAATGCTATCACAAACTTTCATAACAACCATGTTTTGGTTCTGGAAAATCCGCACGCTGTGAAATGATGACCATCCAATTTTTTTCATTTTCTATTGGTTAGACAAATCAGTAGGTAATAAATAACAATATTTCAGAACACCCATCATACGTAAGGAAAGGATAACATCCAACTACAATGTCCAGAATATTCATCATGAAATGTCCCTAAATATACAGATTGTTATCTTCAATGTTATTTATACGATGCGTAAAGAGCATTACTTGCCAGTATTAGCATATTCTTATTGAGCTCATGCAGAGAATGAAATTAACAGATGATGAATGTGTGCCACAAGTACCCCTCAGGGGGGCGAGCGACACGATGACATGTTGTGACAAAGTGAACGCTTTTGGGTCCTGGTTATTGATAATCTGTAAGTTGTCGACTGTAAAGGTAAACGGAGAAAATGATTTGTTGTTTTTCAGAGTGCAAAACAAGAATTTCCCCACACTTGAACTATCCTTCATTCATTCACATGCTAAAAAAAAGTATTGGATAAAATTCCAGGTTTTTTATTTTTAGTTTAATTTCCGTATATTTTTTAACAAATTGAAAAAAGTGACTAATTTGAACTTGAATATCCAGTCCTTTGTTGAATGCTGGCGTATTAGTCAATATACAGGGTTAATGAAAGAAAAAGCCATATAAAGGGGATAAGATATGAAATGAAATGATAGCACACATAAAGTCAGTTCATTAAGTTCAATATAATTGAAACACATTGGATCGAGGGAAATCAATTTTTCCTAGTTATACGAGACGTTGAATGATATTCACCTGACAATCCATGCACACTTCCATATAAATGGATATTGTTCGCAAATGTTTCTTTCTGATAAGCTCGATTATGTTTAAATTCATGTCGTGTCCGCCTAACAATCCGCATACCGGTTTCAGGCTTTTTGGCCTTCATCAGTACGGAGTACTCACCAGCCGGAGAGCTCTGACCGAAGAGCTCTGGCCGAAGCGAGACACAACATAAATAAAATCATCATCGAGCTTAAAACATCTTTAGGTGCGTCGGAAAAGATAACTTTCAACCGGCGACACCTTGTGACAGAAAGAAACACTCCATATCATCCATCATCAGAAAGGAACATTTGCGAATAATATCCATTTATATGGAAGTTTGCATGGATTGTCAGGTGAATATCATTCAACGTTCTGCGTGGTATTTGCTAGGAAAGTAGTTGTTTTTCACCTGTCGGTCTACCAATTGTGTTTCAATTTATATTGAACCTTTCGTGAAGACGACTTTGTGTGCATTATGCATTTCATTTCATATACAGGGTTAATATAAAGTTTGTTGTACACAGTTAGAAAAGAGTTGTTAATTTCAACAATATCTAGTTTTGTTGAAAAAATGTTGCTAAATCAACAACAATTAATCAGGAATTCAGTACTCAAATTGCTCCGGCTGTAGTTAAATTCATCCATTGTCAATTTTCACTCATTTTTTTGTCAGTATGTCTACCTCATTGTTGTCGAAATCTTCAAATAGAAATTTGCTGCTGTAACAACTTCATTTTGCGAATATTTTCGTGACTTGAAACAAAATAGCAAATGCTCTTGCAAATTCAGAATATTGATGTGCATTTAGTAGCAACATCAAATAGTATTCATAGCTATAACAGTATGCGGAATCGACAATTTCTGTTTGTTAAACAACTGATATAGTCAAAATGCAAATTGTTGGATTACCAAAACTGTGGTATTGTCCAATAAATTTGTAGAATTTATCCTATTTCGTTGCGAGAAGGGAATTGATCACCTTCGAGCATTCTCGTGCATATGCGAGTATCAAATTAGCGCCAAAAATTCGCTTCCAGACCACATCTTCTCAGTCAGTCCTCTTTCCTTTGTGAGAAGTATTGTTAATGTGGTATTTGTGGTGTGATTTAGTTTGTTCAGATTCAACAGGTGTCCTGGTAATGTGTTGGCGATATAATAATGGAAGTAAGTATTTTTTGTTTCACATTGTTTTGCATAATAATGATATAAATTACGCGATATGGGGATTGTGATATCGCATGTGCGGAAATGTCTATGGAGGGCATACAACAACCGCCATTGACGCCATCACCCCAGCTTTTCGTAAGATTGAGATATTGCGGCAAATTGGAGTGGGCTAATATTAACCCTAACAACATTTCAGAAATAGGTTAGATATTTATTTTATCTTCAAATATTTGTATCATGAAAAATATAAATGTTATCAATTTCACTCCTTCTAGCTTAGTTTTGTTCATTCTATTCCATTTGATTTTATTTCAAATGAGAAAAACCATGAGTTTGAGAGAGATAGACCGTTGTTTTTTTCACGTACGTGTTTTTTGTTGGTTTCAGTAATTCAAGTCAAAACACAAAATAAGTGAAAGGTGCGTTCTGAGATGGCTGAATCATCACCAGGTTATATGATATTGTTTGTTATTTATTGTCTATTGTTGCCAAATGTGTATATTATACTTCAAGAAATGGGTTAACTTGTTTCTATGATTTGGAATTGAATAACTGAATCAGTTCTAGAAATTAATTAAAATATAAACATTTAGATGCACAGCTAATCTGAAAGAAGAGAAGACCACGAAAAATGTTGATAATGAAAAATTGACAAACAGCTTGTCATTCAAAATTCCAATTTGGCGGTGTCATTTTAATTTGAATTCCCTATATTGAGGTTTTCTGAATCCAAATGAATCTAATTTTTCAATGATCTGTTTTGATTTGTCAATTCAATTTCTTATATAAGTATTTGTTGATCAAAGTTACTTATGAGTTTTAGAGGGGTTAACAACTCTTTCAGTAGGTGTACATCTCAACAGTTTTTCAGTACAACCAATTATCAAAACTCTTCCTTACTTGATTCAGTACCTCAGTCTCACGAAAACATTAACTTATTGCGGTATTTTTCGTAAACAAATGAATGATACTAAAAATATTTTTCTCCTGCTCGATCTTTTGTTCCCTCGGTGACCCTTTCTTATAGAATAATTTTGTGGAATATATTTCCAAAACATATGTTCTTCGTTTCGAGAACAACCTACTACTACCTCAAAACAATCGCCTGTTGTCTGAAACAATTCAAATGAGTCACACTACATAATTCAAACGACCCATTCATATTATGAAAATGTGTATCAAAGACACACCTCGAAACACATGACAAATGAATAACCAGTTGCATTACCGGGGGTTACCACCGTAATATACATATCATGATGGTGATTAATTGCTATTGGTCCTGGTAAAAATGAAGAAATATGTAATAATTGTATGCTAATTTCTTCTGACATATTGCTTCGATTGTCATTGCACTGTCATTCGAGAGCAATATTAATAATTTATGAGGTTCTGTGAACGACTTTATAACTTCGTATATATGTGAGGACTGATATATACAGGTTGTTAACTAATTTCTTGCCTACTGCTCACAGTTGATAGTCCATCAAAAAATTAAAAACGTTTTTCCTTTGAAAGTTGTACGATGAGTCCTTGATAAGCAGGAAAAAAATGAATGTATTACCTACCAAAATTTGTTGGTTTCTGCTGGTTCAATAAATTTCGACGTCATAGTGTCAATGTCAATGACCAGACTACTGCTCGGTAGGTGTGTTATTGTTTATTGTTCAAATCCTTAAGAACGAGCTCGATTTTGGCCAAATAGATGCACAACACCATAATGATTGTGAATTTGTTGACCCAAGTAAATAATAAATTCAGCTGATTTTTCGTCCTGGCGCGTTTACAGAGGATGCACTTGCCGGTGTCTGGTTGTGATAGTTTCTTGACATGATTTTCCCAAAATTTGATAATAATTAAAAAAGTTTTATAACATCAGGAGAGCGAAGAAATGGTATTTATTCGATTTTGCAACCCTTTTATCTGGACGGAAGATTTTGAAAATCAGGATTTAATGAATTTTCACATTATTAGTGCGAAAAATTTTGCAAAAGTTGTGCAAACTTCCAAATTTTTGAAAAATAGCATTTCTCCTTCGATAAATTTGCCTCCATTCAAACAAAACGAACATTTTTGTTTTATCGAAAAAATATTGTTAATCCCAATTTTCGATAAAATTCCGAAAGTTCTGCAAGCTCGAAAAAATAACTAAAATATTGTTCTTGAGAAAATTTCAGTTTGCAACCTCTTGCGTCAAACGGGAAAATATATTGTTTCATTCAATTGTTTTTTTTTTAATTAAAATAAGTATCGGAATTAATAAAAAAATTCAAATAATGGTTGCAACTGAAGATGTCCTGACATACAATGTTTCCATTAATTTGCAACCTCGTCTGGAAATGATGGTAAAATTGAAAAAAAATATTTTCGTATTTTTACTCTACCAAAAAAAAAGCAAAAGTTCTGCAAATCGGTAAACAACTCATTTTACCAATTGGTGGCAGTATAATGATTTGAAAGCTATGTTACAATGCGTAACATCAGGAATTGAAAAAATATTTATTTTTGCAACACCTGTGTTATCTGAATAATAAATATTTTAAAATAATAAACGACATTAATTGTGTTAACTATCAACCAAGAAGAAGTTCATCAATGGTAGGTGAAATCATTCAATGTTGAAAGCTAACGTTTTCGATATGAATTCATATCGTATTACAATTGGGAATTGGCATAAAATAATCCTCTGAGTACGTTAGATGGAGAGTCGATACGTTTTCATAATTTCCTTGATTCATTGAAAAATGGAAGAAATATTGAGATTTAAAAAACACTCTGACGTCGTATGTGTTTTTTTCCCCTCTTTATTTTCAAAATTTCTGTAAACCAAGAGAATGATTCTCACTTGTCGATTACATTTCAGTCCTCCATTGGATTCAATGAAATTTTTCATGCGAAATCACAATTGGAATAAGAAAGTCGACTATAATTTTATTTCATTTAAGATTTTTATTTTTTTTTTAATAATTTATTTTCCATAAGATAATTTACAAAATTATATAGGAATAGTCAAGTTGATGAAGACAAAAGTATCAAGAGAAAAATTCTCCCACACTATAAAAACATTTTTCTTGTATAAAGGATCTAAGTCTACTTTCGAACACAGGAATATTATTACTGTTTTTTATCAAATCTGGTAAATGATTGAACATTTTGGGGCCAAGATAGTTTGGGGAGTCGGAAGTTATTTTGAATCTTGCGTATGGAACATGTAACAATTCTCGGTTCCTTGTCTTCAAATTATGAATATTGGCATTCAGTAAAAAATTGTTTTTGTTCTGGAATACATATACACATATTTCATATATGAGAATACAAGGCAATGGCAGAATATGGTATTGGATAAATATTGCTCTACATGAGAACGTGTTTGCCACCCTAGCTATACTTCGAACAATACGTTTCTCTGCAAAAAACACATTTTTAGACATTGAAGAGAGGCCTCAGAGACTCACGCCGCACCTCAGTCTAGATTCCACCTGAGCATGGTACAAACTTAGCAATTGATCTATTCCCAGTACAAAACGTAGATTCACAAAGAGGTTATCAAGGAGTTCAATTTTGAAATCAGTTGTTTACAGTGAGCATTCCAGTCCAGAAACTGATCGAAAAGAACACCTAAAAATTTTATAGGATCATGGCTGTTCTCGAAGGTGTAATCTTTAAAATCAAACTGTAGTCGAGGAATGATGTTCTGGCGATGGTGAAATTGAATAATTTGGGTTTTATTGGCATTGAAAAATAGATCATTGTTATTGAAATATTCGGATGCTAAGGCAATTGAATTGCTACATTCCTCAACCATGGAATGGGAGCCAGAAGCTGACACAATCAAAGAGGAATCATCTGCATAGGCAGTGTGGTTTATTTCTCCCAGAACAGTTTCGATTTGGTTCACGTATAATATAAATGAAATGGGACCCAAAATAGATCCTTGTGGGACACCCATATTGATAGGAACTGACTCTGAGTCAATCTTTGATGTTCTTTCGTTGTAACAATACTTTAAGGAGACATATTGTTCCCGATTTTTTAAGAAAGAAGAGATCCAATTCAAGGAGACCCCTCTAACACCATAATTCTCGAGAGTTGACAGGAGTTTGGTGTGATTGACACAGTCGAATGCCCTGCTCAAATCGCAAAATATTGAATCCTGTAGAAATTGAATCCCAAATGTAACATCCATCTCACACATTTTTATTGTTCAGCAACGTTTCTGTTTGATGATGAAAATCATGTACTTGCGAGATTTACAATCGATAACGTTTTGATATCTTTACTTCCATAGAGCATCGATTATTCCGTATATTCGACTTGAAATCTATTCGATTGCTGTAAAGTCATGTTGTGATAAGTGAAAATTTTAAATGAAGAATGATTACATGTCGTTTCTAATGCGATAAAAAATTAATGTCTTCCAATAGTTTTTTAGCAGAATATGCACAAAAATAGTTTAACGGTAGAAATAAAATTTTGCACTCTTTCGATTGTTGCATTCGAAAATGTCAGATTAAATTCATTTCGCTGATTGACTGATTATTTGAATCAATCATCAGTAGAATGAAAATAATTTTAAAACAAATGAACTTAATCCAAATAAATTTATTTTTAAAATAATTTTCCTGAAAGTTTATTGCACACGAAATTATAGAATTGTATCCCTGGACAAACGCCGAAATTGCTTAGATGGAAGTGATACAGTAGAAGCTTTTATTCAGTTTCACCTGTCCTGGTGTCTCTCTGTCTGTCTGTCTGTCTGTAATAAAATCTTGCAAGTTAAATTTGACCTCCTTAGTTGCCCGATCAACGTGGAATTTGGCAGGTATTCATAACTCCGGTGACAATGCATTATGCATTTTTTTTAGAGAAAAAACAAAATGGCGACTTTAAGATGACGGACGAGATTTGGGTTTATGGTCCGATTCGAGTAAAAATTGGTATCTGGAGGTTTTCGGCGTCGAAGATCATGAATTTTTTATCAAAATTCATAAAATAAAGATGGCGGCTCCAAGATTGCCGACGATCTCTGTGATTATGGTGCGATTCCATTCAAAATTGGTATGTGAGTGTTTTCGGGGTGGGAGATTATGAATTTTCATTCGAAATTCATAAATTCAAGATGGCGGCTCCAAGATGGTGGACTAGTTTTGTAATTATGGTCCTATTCGATTCAAAATTGGTATGTGGGGGTTTTTCGGGGTCGAAAATTATGAAGTTTTTGTCAAGATTCATAAAATTGAAATGGCGGCTCCGAAATGGAGACCGATCTCTGGGATTATGGACCGTTTCTATTCATAATTGGTATGTGGAGTTTTTCGGGGTCGGAGATTGTGAATGTATTGTCAAAATTCATAAATTGGAAATGGCGGGTTTCTTGGAGCCGCCATTTTTATCAGACTCACTATTAAAAAAAAAACACTCAATACCTATGCAAGTGTATTCAAAACTCATGATTCATTTGATCAAGTGGTCAAAGCCTTCTATGACCTCATTCAAACTGAAACCAGAATACCCCGATTCCCCTGTCAATTTCAATGCCATCCTTCTCTAATAACCAGCACAACACCTGCTCTGTCTCTCTCCTAGCCATTATTATGCAACATCCCATGTGGAACAGTCTAATGTAGGCTTTTATAAAAACAAAATTATACGTATTATGCCACGAACCGATATTTTTGCACAACTTGCGAAACTATCGATATGCAATTTCATATTATCATCACTTTTTGACGAAACTGAAAGACGGCTATTAAGCTGCTAAGGGTACGTCGCAATTGAGAAATGCGTCGATATTAGTATGGTATTAGTTCTACCATTGTGGTCCCATCAAATGTCAATTACTTGATTGCGATTTTTGTGCTGGTTGAATGGGTTGTTGTATGATCGTTTACTTTTGTGGAATGGATACACGAAGTGCAGCTAATTTTAGGAGCATCTGCGGTAAAAGTTGATTTCAAGGAACCCTATTTATGCAGCATATGTTCTAAGATCGTGAGAAATATGTTCGAAAATCGGTATACAATATGGTATGGATAATTCAGTACGAACTGAACAGGTTATTTTTCAATGCTTAGAAGATCTCTTCTACACAAAGTTCTAGTAATTTCATATTCAGAGTGCATTCAATCAATTTATTCACCTAGATATTTTCCTTTCACGCCTGAGAAGAGTAAATAATAGTTTAAAAAAACTAAAAAACACGCTTTTATAGAAAACCAGACTAAAAAAATAGAAAATAAGAAAAAAAATTATTTTATTTGAAAAAAAGCGTGGGGTGCATGGCATCGCCTCTGCCAACAATTACCTGTGATCTGAGATATATCTTACTTCACTGCCCTAGGTGTGTAATGTACTATATAATCATTGATACCTGCACCCCACGCTTTTTTTTGAATAAAATACATTTTTTCTAATTTTCAATTTTTTAAGTCTGGTTTTCTATGAAAGCGTGTTTTTTAGTTTTTTCAAACAATCATTTATTTCCTACTTTTTGGTGTGGTTTATTTATAAAAGCGTGTTTTTTTTAAACTATTATTTTCATAATTTTTTTGCAAATTGAAAAATGGAATAATCCTATCAAATTAGGTAATCATAATCTCCGACCCCAAAACCCCCACATACCAATTTTGAAAAGAATCAGACCATAATCACAAAAGTCGGCCGCCATTTTGAAACCGCCATCTTGAATTTCCCAATTTTTTAAGAAGAATCATAATGGTCGACCCCAAAAACCCCCACATACCAATTTTGAATAGAATCGACCATAATCATAAAACACGGCCGCCATTTTGGAGCCGCCATTTCGAATCCTTCAATTTTGAAAGAATAATCATAATCTCCGACCCCAAAATCGCCACATACCAATTTTGAATAGAATCAGATCATAATCACAAAATTCGGCCGCCATTTCAAAGCCGCCATCTTGAATTTTTCAATTTTCACAAGAGAATCATGATACTCACCCCAAAAACCCCCACATACCAATTTTGAATAGAATCAACCATAATCACAAAACTCGGCCACCAGTTTAGAGCCGACATCTTGAATTTTTTTTTTCTTAAAAGAATCATGATTTTCGACCCCAAAAACCCCCACATACCAATTTTGAATAGAATCAGACCACAATCACAGAACTCGGCCGCTATTTTGAAGCCGCCATCTTAAATTTTCAAATTTTTACAAAAGAATCATTATATTCGACCCCAAAAATTTTGAATAGAATCAGACCATAATCACAAAACTCGTCCACCATTTTGGAGCCGCCATCTTGAATTTTTTAATTTTGACAAAAGAATCATAATCTCCGACCACGAAAACTCTCAGATACCAATTTTGAAGCGAATCGGACCATAATCACGAAACTCGTACGCCATATTGGAGCCGCCATTTTGTTTTTTCTCCACACAAAAATTTCTTAATGCATTGTCACCGGAATTATGTACACCTGCCAAATTTCAAATCATTCGGACGTCTGGAAGTGGGTCAAAATCGCGCCCAAAGTAGTCGGTTACAAACAAACAAACAAACAAACAAACATACAAGTGAAGCTAATATAAAGCGTGTAAAAATAGCCACAGCTAGAAATCTGATATTACAAACGACTCAACTTGTGAATTCCAAATGAAACATCCTGTATATTTTTACTTTTTTGGATTCTCTTCGGGGCGATTCTGAGTACTGTAACGAACCTAGGCCGGACCTGTCGCCTCACATGTTGCCGTCGACAGCGATGAGATCATCCCCGGAGATATTCGAGAACCATCCAGTCCCTTTTCCGCGTAATGCAACGGTCAATATTGGAAACAATTGGAACATGCCGTCGCCAACTGGAAGAATTCGAAACATCGAGAATGCTGTATCGGAGATAAATAGACCGCCCTCAAGAGGGAGAGGACAGTCTGAACGAGCCCATACCATCGAGCTATACAGTGGCGTAGTAATATAAATTAAGTTGTAGATTAAGTGTGAAATAAATTAGTTAAACCAAGTTGAGTTTATTTACGTTACAATTGGTGTCGGAAGTGAGATTTTGAAAATAAACAAGTGATCGTGGAGTGGATAGTCAGAAAAATAAATTGATAGACCTTTTTGTACGCCCAAAAATAGACAGTGGCCCGGTTTTCGCGAAGTGGACAATTGTGAGTGGGAATATAAACTGCTACACTGTTCGCGTGAAACAGACAATAGACTGGTGGCCCGTGGAAAAGAATTCGGTGGACAATTGTGAGTGGGAATATAAACTGCTACACTGTTCGCGTGAAACAGACAATTGCGGATTTGAAGGTAGCGGAATTGAAACAGGAATTGGAGGAAAGGGAACTGGAAACAACAGGTAAAAGCAAGTACTCCAGGAAAGACTTGCAGAAGGACTTATACAAGAAGGTGAGGGACCCCGAAACATTTTTATTCGAAGTTCCGGAGGTGATTTGAGTCCGATAATAGAATCCTTGAAAGAAGAGCTGCAACAAAATTCGAGGACTTTGGAAGAGAATGCTCGAAATGTGGAAGAGAAGCTTGAAGAAAATTCTAGAAATCTGGAAGAGAAGCTTCAAGAAAATTCTATAAATCTGGAAGAGAAGCTTCAAGAAAATTCTATAAATCTGGAAGAGAAGCTTTCTAGAAATCTGGAAGAGAAGCTTCAAGAAAATTCAAGAAGCCTGGACGAAAATTCTAGAAATCTGGAAGAGAAGCTTCTAGAAAATTCAAGAAGCCTGGAAGAGAAGTTCCTGGAAAACACTGAAGGCCTAAAAATAGAATTGTGTGGTGTGGCTAAATTTCTAGAAGAAAGAATGGGAACCGTTGAGACAGAGATAGATAAAATTAGGGAGCAAATGAACACGGAGGTAGATAAAATAAAGGAAACGATCAGTAAGCTGGAAAAACAAATTAATAGTGCGTCCTCCACAGAGATGGTTAACGAAATGCAATGCTGGACTTGAGTTTGAACGTGGATAAAGTTCAAGAGGGTATAAAGATGTCAAGGTCATTTCAGAAATAGGAAGCTTTCCATGAAGCCGCCTCAGTTCGACGGAAAAACTCCATGGGCAAATTACCGCCGGCAGTTTGAAGCAGCGGCCAAAGCAAACGGATGGAATGCAGGGGAAAGAGCTGTAGCACTGACACTTGCATTACGTGGAGAAGCGACAAATATTCTACAAACTCTCACCGCCAAGAACAGGAGGACTATGATCAGCTGATTAAACATCTAGAATTACGATATGGCCACGCCCATTTGGAACACGTATACCACTCCCAGCTGAAAAATCGCTGCCAAAAATCGGGCGAATCCTTACAGAATTCGAAACTGACATTGCACGCTTGGTTCGTCTCGCATATCCAGCCACACCAGAAAATGTAATGGAGCGACTAGCGGTTCAAGCATTCCTGGATGGACTCCGTGACCAAGAAACCAGACAAGCGTTGACACTAGCCCGTCCAACACATCTCGTAGAAGCAGTGGCACGCGCTTTGGAATTCGAGGCAGCGAAACAATCTTGCAAAAGCCAGAGTAAAGTCGAATGATGAGGAAGACTACAGGAGCCTGCTAATTTGGAAGCTGCCATAAGGAAAGTGATTAAGGAAGTGTTCCCTGAGAAAAGACAGATAAGATGCTGGAATTGTGGCAAAATTGGACATGTGCGTAGCAAATGTCCAACATTCAAACACGACTCCGATGCAGGAAAACTAAAGAAGGTCGACGAGAAGGGCAATCGTCGGCCTGTGTCCAGCAAGCCCTGGTTAACAACGCATATGTCGCTATCCTGCAACGACAGAACAGAGGTGTTTTCGTAGACGGTCTCATCAATAACTAGCCTTTCACCATGCTGCTAGATACAGGTGCGACTAGGACAATTCTCGGAACTTCCTTTGCCAGAACACCGGAACGAATTGAACCGACAACTTGGAAGCTACGCACAGCAACAGGGAGCCAGCTACTGTATATGGCGAGCTACCGATTGAAATAATTTTGGGCAGCACTAAAGTGAAACATCAGGCACTTGTAGCGGACATCGAAGACGATGCAATCATCGGAATGGACATCATGAATTCCAGAGGGTTTGAATTGGATTTCAAAGACGGCGTCCTACGTGTCAACGGAGAAGAGCTGGTACTTCATGGGAGAAGTGAAGAGTTGATCCGTGCTGTTGGCTGAAGATATAAGCGTACCTGAGAGGGCTGAAACCATCCTGGAGGCTCGCCTGGACGGGAGTGCGAGCAGTGGGAACGTGATGATGTTCGAGCCCAAACTTCATGATGAGAAAATTGGACGAGGGTTGCCCTAGGGAAAACCCTGTTACGTGCTGAAAAATTTGTATCGGTAAGGGTCATGAATGTCAATTACTTTCCAGTGACCTTAAAGAAAGGAACAATTTTAGGGCACTGCTCGTCAGTTTCATCTGTGATCCGGGGCGTACGAGGTACGATTAGCCAACCCAACAACTTGCCCACAGAACTAGAAAAATTAGTTGCCATCTCTTCCAAAGACATAAAACCAGCTCAACAGCCCAAACTAAGAGATTTAGTCAAAAAGTACCAAGACATCTTCGATACCGGACAAGGAAAAGGGGGTCGAACTAATGTGGTCCAGCACAAGATTGATACTGGGGGTGCCCGACCGATCCGGCAATCAGCAAGAAGACTTCCTCTTGCCAAGAAGGAAGAGGCTGACAAAATAGTCAGCGATATGGGAAAAGAAGGAGTTATCGAACCATCTGATAGTCCCTGGTCCTCTCAGTCGTACTGGTGAAGAAAAGGATGGATCGACACGCTTTTGTGTAGACTATCGCCAACTTAATAATGTCACGAAAAGGACAGTTACCCTCTCCCGAGAATAGATGACACCAGACACGTTGGCTGGTTCCACGATTTTCTCGACCCTTGATCCGAAGAGTGGATACTGGCAAGTAGAACTCGCTCAGGAAGATCGAAAAGACTGCTTTACCATCGGCTCAGGATTGTGGCAGTTCACCGTTATGCCATTCGGGCTCTGTAATGCTCCGCCACATTCGAAAGATTGATGGAAACAGTACTGAAGGGACCCCATGGAACACGTGTCTAGTGTATCTCGACGACATAATTGTGGTCGGCAGATCGTTCGAGGACCACGTGAAAAACTTGGAGAAGTATTCCTGCGATTGAGGAACTCCGGATTGAAGCTGAGCCTAAGAAATGCCACCTGTTCCAAAAGGTACGATACCTCGGCCACGTTGTCTCTGGGGAAGGAGTAGCAGTGGATGACCAGAAGATCAAAGCTGTTAAGGATTGGCCCATCCCAAAAGACATTCACCAACTTCGAAGTTTCCTTGGTTTGTGCACATACTATCGCCGATATGTGCTGGGGTTCGCAAACATCGCTAAACCACTGACCAGGCTCACGGAAGGTCAAACAAAGTTCCAGTGGTCCGAAGAATGCCAAGACTCGTTCAGGAAGCTGAAGGGAGCTTTGATTAACGCACCTGTTCTGAGCTATCCCTTACCCAACGGGAAGTTCATTTTGGATACGGACGCCAGCAACGTGGGACTTGGAGCCTGTCCTATCTCAGATCCAGGAGGGGCAGGAGAAGGTCATTGGTTATTTCAGCAAGACGCTCAGCAAACCAGAGCGCAATTACTGTGTCACCAGGCGAGAGCTGTTAGCTGTTGTAAAAGGAGTGGAGCACTTCTACAAGTACGTGTATGGAAGAAGATTCCTGTTGAGAACTGACCATGCAGCTCTCAAATGGCTCTTACAGTTCAAAAATCCTGAGGGTCAAGTAGCACGTTGGATCGAGAGACTCCAAGAATTCGATTTCGAGATCGAACATCGAGCCGGAACTAGCCATAAGAATGCAGATGCCTTGTCGCGAAGACCATGTCCAGATGATTGCTCACATAGTGCCGACGAGCAGAAGAGAAAAGCAACACTTTGTAGAACCGCGGCAATGGATGACAACTGGAATGACAGCAAGATCCAGAAAGACCAAGAGAGAGACCCGACCTTGGCTTAGTCGTCAGCTGGAAGAAGGGCAATCGAAGACCATCATGGCAGGAAGTCGCAGGTTACTCGCCGGCTGTTAAGTCCTATTGGGCACAATGGAACTCTCTTATTCTGGACAATGGGATCCTGAAACGTGTGTTGGAGGCCGATATTGGTGGGGAAGCCAGACGCCAAATAATTGTTCCCAGGAACAGAAGAGAGGAAGTGCTGCGGGAAATCCATGATGGAGTCGCCGGAGGACATCTGGGAGTGACGAAGACCCTGCAGAAAGTGAGGCAACGGTTTTACTGGGCCAATTGTCAAGCTGACGTCCAGGACTGGTGCAGGAAGTGCGCTGTATGCGCTGCTAGCAATGGACCTCGAATACGCCCCAAGGCCCCGATGCGTCAGTACAACGTAGGCAGCCCGTTCGAGAGAATCGCCATTGACATCGCCGGCCCGTTTCCCGTATCCGACCACGGGAATAAATACATCCTTGTGGCAATGGACTACTTCAGTAAGTGGGCGGAAGCCTATGCCCTGCCCAACCAGGGAAGCCATCACCGTCGCCGACGTCTTGGTGAAAGAGTGAATATGTCGATTCGGTATTCCAATGGAGCTGCACTCGGATCAAGGCAGAAATTTCGAATCAACCTTTTCCAGAAATATGTCTACTGCTGAACATCCGCAAGACAAGAACCACGGCCCTACATCCGCAGTCCGATGGAATGGTGGAACGGATGAACAGGACGATCAACCGCCACTTGTCCAAGGTTGTCTCTGACCATCAAAGAGACTGGGACCAGTATCTTCATTTGTTCCTGATGGCCTATCGATCCGCAGTACACGAGTCCACCGGTCAAACTCCTGCTAGTATTATAATGGGCCGAGAACTGCGACTGCCTTGTGACCTGAAGTTTGGGATACCGCCAGGACAAGACACTGCGGGAGAGGACTACGTCAGCAAACTTCGGCAGAGAATGGACGACATCCACGAACGAGTCCGGTTGAACATCCAGAGTGCCAGCGATAAAATGAAGAAGACCTATGACATCAAGGCCGACGCTGGAGGATTTAAGGTTGATGACCTGGTTTGGCTGTACAACCCCAAACGTCGTCGTGGACTATCACCAAAGTTGCGGAACTCGTGGAAGGCCCGTATAAGATCGTGAAAAGGATAAACGACCTTGTGTACCGAATCCATAAGCCACCCGAGGGAAACCAAGGGTCGTCCATTTCAACAGGTTGGCCCTTACGCTGGAAACCATGACCAAGTTCGCACCCTCAAGCCACCGGAGGATGATATGACGTTCGAGAAGTTTATGTCCTTGTATTCAAACGGGCAGAAAGTTCTACATGGGTTACTAGAGAGGAGTCACGAGACCTTTTCGAGGTGCCTGCTGACTACGCACTAGCGCACTGTGTGGCAGAAGATCTTCGAATGTCCAGGGGCATCGCCGTAGTGTTCTCAAGAAATTTGGTCAACTCAAACACTGCGGGAGCAGAATCCAGAAGTTGGTGGGGTGCTACAGTTGAAGAAAGGCCAGAGAAACCTCTACTACTCTAGTTACCAAGAGGCATTCCCAAAGATAAACCGTCCTATGAAGATGTCTGGAAGAGTCTCACCAAACTAAGAGATACTATGGTGGACCAGAATCTGGTGGATCTAGCAATTCCAAAATTGTCCTGTGGTATTGATGGGTTGGACTGGGAGTCATAAGAAGTATGCTGGAGGCGATATTCAGATCCAGCGGCGTCAAGATTTTGGTTTGCTGTAACCCTCTTCCACGACCGATCATGAAGACCGTGGAGTGTTACTTCCATCGAACTTCACGGTGCAGATATGAGTCATGCAGATATCGTCACCTCAAGGATGAAATTTCGGGACGAAATGTCTTTAAGAAGGGGGCAATGTAACGAACCTAGGCCGGACCTGTCGCCTCACATGTTGCCGTCGACAGCGATGAGATCATCCCCGGAGATATTCGAGAACCATCCAGTCCCTTTTCCGCGTAATGCAACGGTCAATATTGGAAACAATTGGAACATGCCGTCGCCAACTGGAAGAATTCGAAACATCGAGAATGCTGTATCGGAGATAAATAGACCGCCCTCAAGAGGGAGAGGACAGTCTGAACGAGCCCATACCATCGAGCTATACAGTGGCGTAGTAATATAAATTAAGTTGTAGATTAAGTGTGAAATAAATTAGTTAAACCAAGTTGAGTTTATTTACGTTACAGTACGATTATATAGTTTTGAGACAAAAACTTGGTACTTTTGATTTCTCAGAGCATTTTTATTTTTGCATCTAGAGTGCTGGACCCACTTCCACCAATATGATGGACATGAATGTCAATCAGTCAGTCAAAACTGTGCTTTATTGTCTAAGAATTATTATTCCTATTGACAAAATGTTGTGAGGGAGTAACATGAAGTGGGGGAAACCACTGTGTTCAATTCAAAAGAAACTAATATAGAAAAATAAGTATAAATATCAATAATATTAAATGAATAAAATAAATATCAATGATATAAAATACAACAATTGGTCACAAAACTATTTTAACATTTGGATTACATTTAGCCGGAAGTAACCATAGAAACAAAACAGCATCTAGATATGAAACATAAGATGGCTTCCAAATTTTCCGTTGTAATATTCTTGCAGGCCATAGTACGCTTCTGGAATGAGGAATTCTTTTACCTCCTTCTTGAATTTTTTAATACCTCCAAGTTCTTTAAAATGCTCTGGCAAATAATTATATAGATTTTTTTGCTTTCAAATCTAATTCAATGTTAACTTCGAGTCGTCCTGGGTATTGGAAGGGGAAGATGGCAGTTATTTCTGGTGTACATGTGATTCACGGGGTTTTCATTTGATGAATGATGTCTGATGTGGATCAAGCATACAGTTTCCAAAATAAAAAGGCATGTGAGCGTGAGACTTTTTTGATGGAGAAACAGTGATCCACAATGTTATCTAGCTTTGGCCTTGCATAAATAACGAATTGCTCTATTTTGTAGAATAAACTCAGAATCTAACAGATTTTGGCTGCAAAAGCCCCAGGAGGGTGTGATATACCTGATATGGGATTCTATGAGTATGTGTTTCTTGCAATAGCTAGACAACTCTAATAGCATGGCAATCCGAAGCTAGTCGCTTTTCAATCCATGTTATATGCTCTTCAAACCCTAGTTTACTGTCAATGTGTATACCCAGGAATTTAGTGCTTGTACCCTACCATCCAGTCGAAAACAATTCCTACATATACAGGGTCCTGTAAAAGTGGCGCGGTGTTCCATATCTCTATTTAGGAAACAGATAGGAATCTATATTTCTATAATAATAATAATAATAATAATAATAATGATAATAATAATAAAGGTCTTTATTATTTTCATGTAATATAAATAGTAATAATATACATAGAAATTGAAATACATACAAACATAAATATTTCATTTAAGTGGTTAAAAAACTGAAAATAAAGGGCGAAGTTCATTTTCTGTAGGGAAACAGTAGCTTCACTACGAAAATATTACCTCATTGCTCGAGCTCGACAAAATAAAAAAATTGTAGGTCACACAGGGTGTTCATTTTTTTCTGGGCGGATCCCAATTGTGTTTTTTATCGCTTTTTTGGTTTCTACATAGAAAATGAAAGATACTTTATGTATATCTTCACTTCGAAAATATTAACGGTTTTCGAGATTTCTAACATGACAGGTTTTTTTTCCAATATTGGTCACTCAGAATATTTTAAATTATAAAGTTGTTACAAGTCCAATTGTTTTTTTTTTCGGTAAAATATTCTACATTGGTAACTCTCTCAAACGATATATCTGAAATGGAACACCCTGTATATTATTGATCCATAAGAAGCGCCAACAAAGGCTCTACAAATGTCATCAAGTATTCCCTGCGGTTAAGTTTACAATTTTTTCTTAAAACAGCTCTTGTTTTCGAAAAATGGCAAGTATTCATATTTCTTCGCTATAATCTGAATGAACGACTTTTTTCAAAGCAAAATGCATTTGACGACTGATAAGAATATACGAAAGATATATTGTTTCAATTATGTACATTACAAGGTGTCCAAACGAATATTTTTGTATGAAATAAATGTATGTATCACATTTTTCTAAATGGAAAATTATTTTTTTCATTGGTCGCAGAATTTTACACATAAATCGTACAATATCAAACCAAACACGATTAAATGAAAAAACATTATGAATATTACTAATATTTTTTTTTTCATGTTATGGTGTATATTTATGAATGAAAGTTAGAGCTTCAGTTCTAGATATTTGAATTGTCAACTGGCACACTACAAAAGGCAAAGTTTAATGAAGGTTGTTGATGAAACTTTTATAAAATATGTTCAACATGTCTTCCATTTTTTTGAATGCAGAGTTGAAGTATATGTTTGAAAGACTGTTCTACCCTGCGCAAGAAAGCTGGTGTAATGCTGCGAAAAGCATTCGTTATTCTAAATCGCACATTTTCGGAAGAAGTTGGAATTGTGAGCAGAAGCGCCATCATGTTGTAACCACATTCTATTGCGAAGGTCCAGAGGAATATCTTCCAACAAACCTGGTAAATCATTTCGTAAGAAATTGAGATACATTGCTCCAATTAGATGTCCCTCAAAAAAGTATGGACCAATCACATATTCTCTAATGATGCCTCCCCAGACATTTATCGACCACCTTTGTTGATAATCCACCTGTCTCAATAAGTGGGGATTTTCTGTCGAATAATAATGGTAATCATGTCGATTCACAAATCCATTTTCACGGAATGCCGATTCATCCGATCATAAAATGTTATTGAAAAAATATTCGTTTCGACAAATTTCTCCCATAGCCCAATTGCAAAATCTCACTCTTTTCCCAAAATCGGCATACAGTAGTTCTTGAACGTGGTATGGATGAAAGCGATGTTTCTTCAAAATTCGTTGCACTGATCTCTCACTTATATCCACTTTTTCACCAATTTGTCGTTGACTCCTACAAGGATCTTCTTGAACAGCAAGAACAACTTGCAATCAATTATCTTCATTAGTAGCTGGCTTGATGCGCTCATGTTTAGAATAATTGATACTTCCAGTTTCAACAAATCGTGTCAGGACCTTTCGGAAAGATCTTTCATCTGGATGCCTTCTATCTGGATACCGTTGAGGATAAATTCTACTTGCCAATGAACAATTCATGTCTGATTCACCTAATATGAAAATCATATCAATCAAATCACTTTTTGAAAACAACATTCTGAGGAAATTATATCGAAAGTGCAATACTTATTTGCAGGCAAATATTTTGATCTGTCATTTTCCAGACTACTTGATTTCCAATAAATATTTTATTCGCTGAAAGCTTGTTTTAGACCGGAAGAATATGGCACAAATTCCGAGATTATTGTTATTATTGTAAATATTCAAGACCGTACATTTTGTGGTGTAATTCACAACTTGTTTATCCAGCAACAGGTAATAAATCTGTTACAAATATAACATAATCTCGCTCACAGCCGTCAAATGTGGATTTCACAGTAAAAAAATAATTGATATTATGGCGATGAAATAGAAATAATTGTCATTTTTCGATAAACAATTTTTTAAGAAAAACTATAGGACACCTTCCAATGTACATAATTGAAACAAGATATCTTTTGTATATTCTATCAGTCGTCAAATGGATTTTGCTTTGGAAAAAGTCGTTTATTGAGATTATAGCGAAGAAATATGAATACTTGCCATTTTTCGAAAAAAATAGCTGTTTTAAGAAAAGCTAGTAAACTTAACCATAGGGAATACTCGATGACATTTGTAGAGCCTCTGTTGGCGCTTCTAATGGATCGATAATAATACAGGGTGTTCCATTTAAAATAAGGAAGATTCTGCAAATTTTTATTTACAATATGTGGCAAGCTGTTATTCATACCTTGTATATCACAGGTCGATTTCAGATATATCGTTTGAGAGAGTTACCAATGTAGAATATTTAAACAAAAAAAAAATTCAATTGGACTTGACACAACTTTATAATTTCAAATATTCTGAGTGACGAATATTGGAAAAAAAAACCTGTCATGCTAGAAATCTCGAAAACCGGCAATATTTTCGAAGTGAAGATATACGTAAAGTATCTTTTATTTTCTAAAAAGCGAAAAAGCGATAAAAAATATAGGTTGCCATTTAAAAAAACACGATTGGGATCCGCCCAGAAAAAATTGAACACCCTGTGTTACCGACAATTCTTTTATTTTGTCGAGCTCGAGGAATGAGGTTATATTATAGAAATATAGATTCCTATCTGTTTCCTAAATAGAGATGTGGAACACCGCGCCACTGTTGCAGCACCCTGTATATATATAAAGATTTTTTGAAATCTTCCTATTATTATGCTTATTGTTTTCCTAATTTAAGTTTTTTCTTTCCCTGGAATTCAAAAATATTCAGACGTTATTTAGAAGAAATTCCACAAGAAATAGATTAATTTCACAAAACTGGGAAAAATGTGTGTCCTCCAATAACATGTAAGCTTGATTGACGAAAATGTCACGATCAATAATTACATTTTCCATTTGCGACATGCCACGCCAAGTATTTTATGTAGTCTCGTAACCTCGACCAGAAATGTTGACACTTGTACGCCTCGGTATAAAAATATTAATCATTACCCAATTCTTCAGGGAGGTGGGAATAAATCCGTCAAATCGAGACCAGATCTCCCCTAATAGACCAGGGCTGAAGCCTTCGAAAATTGTAAGAAGTGAAAAGAAATAATAGTAGGATGAAACCCATTGGAAAAGGAAAAGAATATAACAAAAATGAAAGGAAAAATAATTTACGGGCGATCTGAGGTCGGAAAGTGGAAGGGGGTGAGTTTTCAAGGGTTAAAAAAAGTCCTATGGAAAAATTCAAATAACCAAGTTTTTGTTTTTTTTATTTATATCTTAAAAAAAAAAAATCACGAAATTTGGTGAGAACTTACCTTTTTATGTCCCAAACACACTGTAATTTTTTTGATTTAAAATATTTTCATGTTTCACCTTATTTTGACTCGATATTGAAAAATTACAGTGTGAATTTTAATAAATAGCTCAAAATTGTACATAATGATTAAAAAAAAATTTTCGGATTCGATTTTTTTCGTTTCTTTGCATTTTCTGAGAATATTTACCATAGTAATGTATATTTTTTTTATACCATCAGAAAGTAGAGATTTCAACGAACAAAAAGCTCACCGACTTTTTTCAAAAGCTGATATTTTGACGGAGAATTTTCGATTGAAAATCAGGGTGCTTTTTCAATATTAAGTCAAAATAAGGTGAAAAATAAATATTTTAAATAAAAAAAATTACAATGTGTTTGGGACATCAAAAGGTGAGTTTTCACCAAATTTCGTGAAAATTTTTTTTTTTGTAAAAGATATAAATAAAAAACCAAAAACTTGGTTATTTGAATTTTTCAAATAAATTTTGAGGTTATGTGGAAAAAGTGTGGATACAGAAGTTGTAGATTTTTTATTACCTACAACTTTGCTCTTTAACTTTTTTCCATAGGACTTGTATTTTTGCCGGAAATCGAGATAAACCATTTTTTACCCTTTTAAACTCACCCCTTCCACTTCCGGACCTCAGATCGCCCGTAAATTATTTTCCTTTAATTTTTGTTATATTCTCTTCCTTTTCCAATGGGTTTCATCCTACTATTATTATTTTTGGTTTCAGAAATTATCGACCCTGGTCTATAACACTATCCCAATCCTTAGCGATAGCTCGCGCTGCTGCAACACTCTTCTATTATATTTCTTCGGCAATTCAGTTTGACGTGACCCACCTGATTCCCACGACATCCTGCACATGGCCTGCTGCGACGACGTCCAATTAGAATCAATTGACCCTATAACGGCAAACACTTTTTCGACGTGCTTTTGTTATTTCATGCCGGTCGAGGTATATGGCCCAAAGAACAATCATTTACATGATAACCGTAATAACCATAATGATCACATCTTCTTCGAGTAATAGGATCTTCGGCGGGATAGTCGAGTTCTCGAAGGTACGGAATGAGATTATTTGGCAGGAAATGGTCAAAACCTCAGCGATACAACTAGAGTCGCCAATATGGATTTATTGGATGCAGGATTATGCCAAGTGGATTTCGCTAAAGTTTCAATATTTTTCTGGCGACCTCGTATTAACGAGTCTGTTTAATCTACACGAAATCGATCGTTAGTGACCCGTATTAACGTTCAATTTCTCTATTAATGCTTAATTGTGATATACAGTGATTATCAAAAGTCTGCTCCCCCCCCTCTTATTTTTGGAACGATTATACATAAACAAGTGAAATTTGGAAACTGAATATAAAAAGTTGTAAACTTCCCTACTAGTGATGATAGATGACGAAATCGTCAAAGATGACGTCACAAGGCCATTGTGACCAATAATTTTGAAGGGAACCCTACGGCAAGCGACACCTCTTTTAAAAGGTATCGAAAAAATCTATTCAATGATACTAATTTTGTTTGTGTTTATGGCAGTTTTAATGGCTCATTAGTAAACATTGAAATTTAAATGCCATTCAGTATGATATTAATTACAGATTTAAGAATCAGTATCTACTCAAATAAATTGCTCGAAGTGACCTCCATTTACTTCCTGACAGTGAAATATCCTATTTTTAAACTCTTCTCGTACTTTTGCAAATGTGTCTGCGGAAACAGCCTCACATTCTGCAACAATACGTTGTTTTAAAACGTCAATATTGTCAGGTTCACTGGCGTAAACCTTCGATTTGAGGTACCCCCACACAAAAAAATCCAAAGGTGTGAGGTGCGGTGATCGAGCTGGCCATTCCGTTGAACCTCGTCGTCCAATCCATCTACCACGATACTCCTCATCCAAATACCGTCTTACTGCACCGTAATAGTGTGGGGGAGCGCCATCCTGGTGGAATGTTATTTCCAAATTGCCGAATTCATGTGGATTATCTTCCAAAATTTCAAGGATTAATTGCGTTTTGCAGCAGCTTCAGATAAACCTCACCAGTTAAATTGGTATTTAAAAAAAGAGGCCCAACGATGTGGTTTCCCAGGATACCTGCCCGAACATTCACCCTCTGGGGAAATTGGATATGTGTTTCACGAAACGGGTGAGGATTTGCGTCAGTCCAATACCTCACATTCTGTGTATTTACATTTCCATTCAGATAGAAAGTACTTTCGTCACTGAAACAATTTGTTTTGACATAGTGTGGCTGTTGGTTAATTTTAGTTTCCATATTTTCACAAAATTCTAGTCTTCGGTCTGGGTCGTCGTCTGAGAGTTGATGAACCATTTTTAATTTGTATGGATGAAATTTGTTTTTTTTCAACACCCTGTGTACTGTTCTTCGACTGACTTCACAGGTAGATGCAACGTGAGTTGTTGAAGAAGTAGGATTAACTATTACTTCTGCCAGTATATCAATTTTTTTCTCATCAGAAATTTGTGGTCTGCCAGATCGTTTCGCATCATTAATACTACCCGTTGTTTCAAACTTACGAAAAAGCTCCCTCAAATGAGTCCTCGAAACGGGGCGATCGGGAAACCTCTCTACAAAAATTCGTCCTGTTGCATGAATATTTTGTCCAGTATCACCAATAATTAGGATCGCTGCTACTTTATCACCTGAAGCACGTACCATTTCGCTTCTTGAAGCACTTAAACGTTCGGCTCACAACAGTTCAACAAATTATTGAAATGTACAAAAATATTAAAAGTACCAAAAGCTGCTAAAACAGTTAAACGTTCGATCAACAATACACAAATTATTAAATGTACAAAAACTTGGACAATCACAAAAACGTCGAATTAGGGAGACTAAGAAAAACGTCAGCTTATTTGAGGCGGAGCTTGAATTTGGAATTTTAGTATTAACTGATTTAATTCATCACAGTTTGCGTTTTTTAAAAGCGAGTTGCCAAAATTGCCATAAACACAAACAAAATTAGTATCATTGAATAGGTTTTTTCGATACCTTTTTAAAGAGGTGTCGCTTGCCGTAGGGTTCCATTTAAAATTATTGGTCACAATGGCCTTGTGACGTCATCTTTGACGATTTCGTCATCTATCATCACTAGTAGGGAAGCTTACAACCTTTAATATTCAGTTTCCAAATTTCACTTGTTTATGTATAATCGTTCCAAAAATGAGAGGGGGGAGGGACTTTTGAGAAGCACTGTATGCAGTCAAACAATACACAGAAGTAGACTATCAATGGTCGATTTCTCTATTCATTTTTCCCAAACAGGAATGCAAATAGGACAAACCCAAAAACAGTATTCACACAGAGATACTTTCATAAATTATGGTATTCTCGCAGTACCATCTATATATATAATTAAACTATTGACATTCATTTAAAACAACGAGAACAATGTTGATAAACACAGCGATACACACGGATATAACACGAGAAATAAAAACAATATATTGGTAAATATGGCAAAACACTCTTTAAAAAAAAAACGCCGATTAGTACGGGTTGTCGCTTCTCCATTAAACTACCTTCTTTCTTGAAGAGCTCGAAATGCGTAGAGGTTTTCAAATGCCTTCTAAAAAAAACTCCTAATAAAGCAATGCTTTTACACTGTAGAACAGCTCGAAAACTACATTAATGGTAATTAAATCATATATTTTATTTGTTTTCACTTTTTTGTTCTTCTTAAACATGAATGTTCTGTTATGTCATTTTTTTTTTCGATTTATTACTTCATCTTCATACAAAGTTGTTTTTTTGCGACTCGTCCAATCTGTTTTTTGTAAATAGGAAACGGACTCAATAAAATTTGATGGGACTAGTGCCATGCCCATATCTCCTTCACTTATCAACCGTTTTGAATGAAATCTTGTACATAGATATGAGACACAATTTCGGATTGACAGACATATGGAAACAAAATGGCCGACTTCCGGTTTTGCCAGAATAGCCACCAACTTCGATTTTTCAAATAGTTTGATGTTTTTCGGATTCTACGGCTCAAATTACAAACGACAGTGTTGCCAAATTTTTATTTTACAATTGCAACAAAATTATTTCCCAAGTTTTTTTTAGCCCAGTAGGCCTTGATCAGGTTGAAATCTATACTAATTGACATCAGTAACTCATAGTGATAGTCATTTCATCGATAAGATCAATAATAAATCTTACAAAAGGAATTGAAATATTCTGAACGCATTTTTTAACGAAAAAATGTTTTTTTTCAAATAGTAGTTACCTACCGAGGGCCATTTCGCCATTCGATAAAGAATTTAATGACCAATTCAACGATATACATTATGTACCACTTTCTTTTTGTTCAAAACTAAAAACGATCAATTATTGAATTTGTACAATATTTTATACGATGCCTACAAATTCCAAAGAGTTATCCGTTCAGGTTTGATGAAATGAAAGGTAACCGTGGAATCATGGAAAACAGTAGGTGATTAATGTCATGTTAAAAGTAAAACACCAATTTTACTTGTCATCTCGTTTCGTTTGTAAAAAGGTTTTTTTGAAATGGAAAATATTAATCGGTATTCTCGAAACGAACAAATCCATATGATATACGGAGAATGTCAGAAGAACGCCGTCAATGCTAGTATGCTATACGCTGTTCGTTATCCGTTAAGACGGCACTCATCGAGGACCTATTTCAGGAAATTAGAAATGATGCTAAGGAAAGAACCAGCCGATCAAAACCACATCCACTTCATCGTCAGAGAAGAAGCGGAAACTAATGTTTGAGCATATGTTCATTTTTCTCCATCTGCCTTAGTGCAAGAATTGGAAATTGAATGTGGGATCAGCAGGGAAAGTGCCAGAAAAGTATTGACAAAACATAGATTGCCCCTATAGATACAGTTTGCATCAGTATCTATATAAAAATGACCCAGAACGGAGACTAACTCATTGTAATTGGCTTTTGTGTCATCATGATTTGAATAATGGTTTTTCTCGAAGAGACTGTTTACAGATGAGTCTAGGTTTACGAATAATGGTATGTTCAATAGGAATAATACAATGTATTAGGCTCAAGAAAATTCTAGGTTGCTGAGAAAAGGTGATTTTCAAGAAATATTTGGATTCAACGTCTGGGTAGGAATCATAGGGGCAAGAATCATTGGACCAATTCTTTTCGACGGGCCTTTGACGTGCCAAAGATATCTACAATTCTTAGAGAACGATATTCAAAATAATATAAACTTTTTACCTGAGAACATCAGGGAAAATATGTTTTTTTCAGCAGGATGGTGCAGGACCACATAATGCTAGTATTGTTCGGCAATATCTCAGTGATACCTATGGGCAGAGATGGATTGGAACAAATGGTCCAGCCAGCCAGGTCGCCCGATTGAACCCCCATTGAATTTTAATTATGGGGTCACATAAAATTCAAAGTATACTCGAGGAGACCAACTTCTTTGGAGGACTTGAAAGATAGAGTTGAGCGCGCATTTCAGAAAATTCCTGCTCACGAACTGAGCATGTGATGAGGTGTTCAATGAATACTAGTCTATATATTAGGGAAAACAGTCAACACTTCGAACATATCATTGGTCATCAATAAATAAAATGACTTTTCGATGGTTGTGAAACTGTTCTATTGAAAACAGGATAATGGTATTGTGAGAAATAATTTGTGCGTTGAATGTTTCACTGTTTCAGTCGTTAGATTTATTCAAACAATTTGATTATATCAAAGTAATATTTTCTGTAATGGGTTTATGATCATTACATATTGTCAAGTCGATTATTTTTGGTAATTCATTGTTACCATTCTGAAGTAAAGTTTGGAAGAATAAATAGATGGAAGAATGAATAGATGTCTCAACGTTTTGAACAGAAAGAAAGTGGTATATCGTTGAATTGGTAATTAAATTCTCTATCGAATGGCAAGATGGTCCTCGGTAAAAATGCGTTCAGAAAATTTCTATTCCTGCTGTAGGATTTGTTATCGATCTTATCGATGAAATGACTATTACTATGAGTTACTGATTAAGTTAGAATATATTTCAACCTGATCAAGGGCTCCTAGGCTAAAAAAAAATTGAGAAAGAATTTTTTTTCAATTGTAAAATAAAAATTTGGCAAAACTATCGTATCTAATTTGAGCCGTGGAATCCGAAAAACATCAAACATACAGGGTGTTTCATTTGAAAAATCGAAGTTGGTGGCTATTCTGACGAGACAGGAAGTCGACCATTTTGTTTCCATATGTTCATCAATCCGAAATTATGTCTCATATCTATTTACAAAATTTCATTCAAATAGGTTACTGAGTGAAAGAGATATGGGCATGGCCCTAATCCCATTGTCACCCGGTATACTAAATATGTTATGTTGTTATTCAAATTATACGGTAGAAGAATTATATAAAAAATAAAGAAAATGAAATATTGAATTAATCATCAACTAGACAATGGAACAAAGTGTTTCTTAAGTTTATTCTCAAAGGTAGTTAGTTGAAGAGTCAGAAAAAATATCAATCTCCATTATGTTTGAAATAGAGTTATAACTTTTCAAGCATCGATTTAAAGGTGAATTCAAATAGTAATTTCGGTTGGGTATGGATGTATGGACTAAATTATAATGGCGAGTGGAATATTGTGGAACGTTGTAATGAATCATATTATTTATAGATGGGGAATGAATCATACCATTTATCATTTTGAAGGAAAATTGATGTCGACGATAGCTCTTCTGTCAGCAAGACTAATCAAATTGAGCTTTCGATTCACGAAATGATTTTGTGACGTGTTTCTGAAATATTTTTTATTCATATAATCAATGAATTTATTCTGGATACTTTCAATTTGTTTCATGTATATTTTATAGTGTGGGTTCCAAATAGGCTGAGAGTGGGCTGCAGAAAACCTGACCACTCGAGAAATGTTTTTAAAATATTAGTACTCACAGCAAACATAAGAAAAATCATTGCAAAAGGCGCGCATAAGTTTTTTATGGCCTCTTTTCGGAAAAAGCAACCATAACGATGTAATACATGTCCGAAATACGTCTGACACTATCTATCTCTCTGGCCAAGCGGTCTAAGGAGCTTGGTCACGAAATGGAGCGTGGAGCGTGGGTTCAAACTCCAGCTCAAGCATCTTTTTTTGATTTTTTATTTCGAAATTGAAAAAAGATTTGTTTGGGGCGAATATTCGTCCCATAACATATTTCTCATGTCTGCAGAAAACCTGGCCGATCGAGTAACACCATGAAATGTGTTCACAAGCTTTCATTTGAATTCATATATGTATGTTTAGTTCAAATGTTGCAAGTGAAATTCGACCTACTTCTAGTTGTCCGATTTACCTGAAATTTGGCACGTTTTCATTATTGCGGTGAAAATGCACATACAAATTTTGAATAGAATCGGACCATAAACCCCATCATTTTGATTTTATGAATGTGGAGAAAAAATCATAATCTTTGACCCTAAACCCCCAAAACCATTTTCGAATCGAATCGGACCACAAACCTAAATATCGTCTGCTATCTTAGAGCGCCATTTTGGTTTTTCTCTAACAAAAATTCCATGAGCCGCCATTTCAATTTCATAAATTCTGACAAAAAATTCATAATCTCCGACTCCGAAGATCCCCACATACAAATTTTGAATTGAATCGGACCATTATAACTAAACTTGTCCACCATCTTGGAGCCGTCATCTTGAATTTTTCAATTTTGACTAAAAATTCACAATCTTCGTCCACAAAAACCCCCACATACCAATTTTAAATCACAATCATGAAACTTGTCCGCCATCTTGGAGACGCCATCTTAAATTTTTGATTTTTGACAGAAAAATTCACAATTTCTGTTCCCAAAAATCTCCACATACCAAGTTTGAATCGAATCGTACCCTAATCACAAAACTTGTCCGCCCATCTTGGAGCCGCCATCTCGAATTTATAAATTTTGACAAAAAATTAATAATCTCCGACTCCCAAAACCCTCCACATACCAATTTTTGATCGAATCGGACCTAATCACAAAACTTGTCCACCATTTTGGAGCCGCCATCTTGAATTTATGAATTTTGACAAACAATTGATAATTTCCGACCCCGAAAACCTTTACATACTAATTTTGAATCGAATCGGACCAAAATCATAAAACTGTCCCCATCTGAAACCGCAATCCTGAATTATTGAATTTTGTCATGAAATTCATAATCTCGGACCCCTAAAACCCCCACATACCATATTCAATCAAATCGGACCATAATCATAAAACGCGTGCGCCATCTTGAATTTATGAATTTTTACAAAAAAAACATAATCTCCGACCCCCGAAAACCCCTACATACCCATTTTAGACGCGCCATTTTGGTTTTTCCTCTAACAAAAAATTAAAAATGCATTGTCACCGAAATAATGAACACTCGCCAAATTTCAGCTCAATCGGAAGACGAAAAGTGCTCCAAAAATGGATTACAAAATTTGTACCGGAAAGAATGTCAGAACGAAGGAATGACAGAACGAATGACATACAAACGAAGCAAGTTAAATAACAGCTTGTGAAAAAGGTTTCATTACTGCCAATTTGATGCACCAGTTTTAACAAATGAATGTCACCAAACGGCCTAGATGATAAATCAGCACATTATTACAGTATATTCAAATGGATACCATCAATACCGAAGTCTGCTTTGTATTTCAAGTATTTGATAATGTTTTTGATTTCAGTTTCATTGGTATTCTTTTTTTATTCTATTTTCATTAGATAGGGTATACCTCATAGTTGATCATATTTCAATTTGGAATGAAGTGATCCACCCCTATGGGTAGAAAAATAGGGAATGATTGATTTTTCGCTTGTGAACAATAATTACATTCTATGAAAGGATGGAATGATATACAAAGTGATGAAATCAACTAACCAGAACTTTCAAAAATGCTTTGAATTATATAACAATAAATAGTTAAAGTAGATAATCATATTACTCAACAGTTAATAGTTGAAGTGAGCTAGGTAAGTAAGTATTTTGGAAGTAATCAAAAATTAAGTAGGTAGTAATTAGTAGATTTCAGCCACAAAAAATTGAAAAATAAAAACTTTTTAACAAATAATTAAACCGACGAAAAAACAACTGAAGAGCAAAAAATAAAATAAACCTTCTTAGTCTTAATGATAATTGAGCTCCTAAACTAATGTGAGTAACTGATTTTGAGTCGGCGCCAAACAAACTAGCAATTGAATTAGATGAAGCTTAAAATGATGACAGCGAGATGCACCGCGGCGTTTTGATCACTTCTTCAGAGTAATATAATGATCTTCGATAATTGTTTGTTTGGCGCCGACTCAAAATTAGTTACTTACGAAAATATAACGTTTTTTTTACTAAATTGCCAAAATGTCCATTTTTATGAATGAGTTCCTGCTTAAAATTCTTGTTTAGAATAGAATTATGAGTTAATCTTTTGATGAACTTTATTTTGGCACCGACTCAAAATTAGTTACTAACATTAGTTTAGGAGCTCAATTATCATTAAGACTGAGAAGGTTTATTTTATTCGTTGCTTTTCAGTTGAAAATGTCGTCGGTTTAATTTTTTGTTAAAAAGTTTTTTAAAGATCTATTTACAATACAGACTAGCGGCTCAGCTTAAAAATCAGCACATCCTTGATCCTTCGAGATCATTTGAATAAATAACATCCATACAGGGGCTTTGTTAGGTTTCAAGAATTTGATAATGTTTCCTCAGTATTATCTATAAATAGGATATTTTGCGTTCTGAATTCATTATTTCTTCGATTTTTCTTCCCTCCGATATTAAAAAAAATTACCGAGCCTTTCTCCGCCTTCGTATGAAAATATGTGAGAAGCCAATTATCGAAAAATCGAAATGCCCGCTATGAAAGCACACTTCCAATAGAACTACCCGAGTACCAGCACTGGCTCTCCTCTGAAACCTCACTACACCAGATGCTCGACGGAGATTGCATACCGCGAGAAATATTTCCTATCATAGATGGTATCGGCGAGTATCTTCACGCCGGACCAATTGTCCCAAGCGATAATAAAAGCAGGAAGAAGAAAACAACAAACGAACGCAATGATGGCGGCAATTATTTTCGAAGTAATGAAGAGTTCACACGATGGCGAGGCGGCGTCTGTGATCAGCCTTATCGGCCCGAAAATCAGCCGCGATCGGGCACATTAATCAGGGTCGGCCAGAATCGAAGCGCGCGATATGGATCTATGTGGATCGATAGAATGAATATCGATTTGCGGCGTTAGATTATCATCGCGAGTCGCTTCAAAAACTCAACATTTAGTTCGGTCACCTACAATTACACTGATGGAGGGTCTTTAAATTTATATTCGAAAAAACTTATTTGACAAACAAAAATTGAAACCACATTAATTTTAGATGACGATGAAGTGAAAGCAAAAAAGCTTCAGAATCTTCTGTGAGACAATCAGTCAAATCATTTATTTTCCACAATTGACAATATACATTGTATTGGAATAGTCATAAGTTCTACTAAACTGAGCCATAAAAAAAAATTAAATTCTATAAAATTATTTTTTTATATATATATGTATATATTTTAATTAAAAAGTCTTTGTATAATATGGATAGATAAAAATGTCAAAATAATATAACACAATCAATTTCATACACTGTCATAATGATCATAAACCATAATTGGAAAAAAGCCAACAAAAAGTCTAAATTTACAAAATGTTTCATGAATAAAAGGTGATCAACACATTTATAAATTTGAAACATACAGTATATGAAATTGGAGATAACTAAAAGTAACCACTGGTAGAACAGCAAACGTCTTCATGATAATAGCCAATCAGAGAATAGATGGTCATAGGTAAAAATTGGAAATTGTGAAGGAATAGCAATTGGTTGATATTATAAGCAATTATTATTAGAATTTGTAAATAGTAATAAGTATGGAAAAATAGTTTGATATATAAATTGAGTAAGATAAACCTAAACAGTGAAATGTGACAATTAAGTGCGCGAATTCAAAAATTCAAATGGGAAAACAGGAAGGGAAACTTGTATCGATGCAACAATAAACAAAGCCAACGAGGAGATCGAAAATAAATTTCCAAGCGGATGCCACGCAAAAATTTTACAAAAAGAAAAATTGAATAATCCCATCATTTGGTCAACAAAAACAATATTACCTTAATGATATAATATATCAACGGATCCTTATGCTGATTCCTGCATCTATATAGTTCCTGATTCATGGTATTGCAGTCCTGACAGCGATTGGAGAAAGGAGACATCCAGTTTCATGGTATAATTAGAACACCAACAGTTCCAACCAGGTATAAAACTTTAATAGTGCTTTTCCGGTCCAGAACTATTTCACAAATAACCAATTTCACATTCGAAGAACTTTATTTCACCTTATTTTGGACAATAACAGAAAACTTTACATTCACGGAAAAAGTGAGGTTCTGTTTATCTATCCATGATTTGATTTATTATTATTATCCGTGAATATATGTTTGATTCACCATAGTATAAGTTATTTCTCGTAGGCCAGGTATTTTTAAGTCTTCCTGAATAAAGGAGATAATTGTTTTCTGATATTTTGTTGTTTGTTCTTTCACAATGATCAACAAACATACATACGACCAGTGAATAACTTGAGTTTGACATATCAAGTAGTGGCTAAATTGCTTTCAACCGGCTATCTGAGATGAGGGCGTACCAACTGTGCTAGCTGTGGTGAGAAAAGGAATAACAATTGTCAGCTACGTGACGAGAGAACAGTGACGTTCGTTGGCAATTATTATTACCACATACAAATTATTATACAGGGCAAAAATATCTATCTATATCATATCAATTTGGTTCACAAAAAATACCAAAAATTATTAGCTATTTCAATATACAAAAACAATTTATATTTCTCAATTCATCAAAACATAACAATTGGCACCCAAAAGGGGCGAAATAATAACTAAATAATTTGTTATATCATATTTATATACAGTGCTTCTCAAAAGTCCCCTCCCCCCTCCTATTTTTGGAACGATTATACATAAACAAGTGAAATTTGGAAACTGGATATTAAAGGTTGTAAACTTTCCTACTAGTGATGATAGATGACAAAATCGTCAAAGATGACGTCACAAGGCCATTGTGACCAATAATTTCAAATGGAACCCTACGGCACGCGACACCTCTTTTAAAAGGTATCGAAAAAACCTATTCAATGATACTAATTTTGTTTGTGTTCATGGCAGCTTTAATTGCTCATTAGTAAACTTTAAAATTTAAATTACATTCAGTATGATATTAATTACAGATCTAAGAATCAGTATCTACTTGAAGAAATTGCTCGAAGTGACCTCCATTTACTTCCTGACAGTGAAATATGCTATTTTTAAATTCTTCTCGTACTTTTGCAAATGTGTCTGCGGAAACAGCCTCACATTCTGCAACAATACGTTGTTTTAAAACGTCAATATTGTCAGGTTCAGTGGCGTAAACCTTCGATTTAAGGTACCCCCACAAAAAAAAATCCAAAGGTGTGAGGTCCGGTGATCGAGCTGGCCATTTCGTTGAACCTCGTCGTCCAACCCATCTACCACGATACTCCTCATCCAAATACCGTCTTACTGCACCGTAATAGTGTGGAGGAGCACCATCCTGTTGGAAATTCCAAATTGACGAATTCATCTGGATTATCTTCCAAAATTTCAAGAATTAACGGTTCTATTGCGTTTTGCAACAGCTCCAGATGAACCTCACCTGTTAAATTAGTATTTGAAAAAAAAAAGCCCAACGATTTGGTTCCAGGATACCTGCCCAATCATTCACCCTCTGGAGAAATTGGGTATGTGTTTCACGAAACAGGTGAGGATTTGCGTCACTCCAATACCTCACATTCTGTGTATTTACATTTCCATTTAGATAGAAAGTACTTTCGTCACTAAAACAAATTGTTTTGACATAGTCTGGCTGTTGGTTAATTTCAGTTTCCATATTTTCACAAAATTCTAGTCTTCGGTCTGAGTCGTCGTCTGAGAGTTGATGAACCATTTTTAATTTGTATGGGTGAAATTTTTTTTTCAACACCCTGTGTAATGTACTTCGACTGACTTCACAGGTAGATGCCACGTGAGTTGTTGAAGAAGTAGGTTTAACTATTACTTGTGCCAGTATATCAATTTTTTTCTCATCAGAAATTTGTGGTCTGCCAGATCGTTTCGCATCATTAATACTACCCGTTGTTCCAAACTTACGAAGAAGCTCCCTTAAATAAGTCCTCGAAACGGGGCGATCGGGAAACCTCTCATTAAAAATGCGTTCTGCTGCATGAATATTTTGTCCAGTTTCACCAAGAATTAGGATCGCTGCTACTTTATCTTGAAGCACTCAAACGTTGTGCTCACAACAATTTAACAAATTATTAAAATGTACAAAAATATTAAGAGTACCAAAAGCTGCTAAAACAGTTAAACGTTCGATCAACAATACACAAATGATTAAATGTACAAAAACTTGGACAATTACAAAAACGTCGAATTAGGGAGACTAACAAAAACGCCAGCTTATTTGACAACTCTCCAGAGGCGGAGTTTGAATTTTGAATTTTAGTATTAACTGATTCAATTCATCACAGCTTTGCGTTTTTTGAAAGCGAGTTGCCAAAACTGCCATAAACACAAACAAAATTAGTATCATTGAATAGATTTTTTCGATACCTTTTGAAAGAGGTGTCGCTTGCCGTAGGGTTCCATTCAAAATTATTGGTCACAATGGCCTTGTGACGTCATCTTTGACGATTTCGTCATCTATCATCACTAGTAGGGAAGTTTACAACCTTTAATATTCAGTTTCCAAATTTCACTTGTTCATGTATAATCGTTCCAAAAATAAGAGGGGGGAAGGGACTTTTGAGTAGCACTGTATATATATTGTAGTGATAGGCTCTTTATTAAATTCATATTTGTATTTGTTATTGGCTAATCGTTATTATAATATTGATTGTTATTGTTACTTATTTTAATTTTTTAATAACAACTAGTCACCATAAAATATTTGTTATGGTTGATTTGCTTCAGTGATTTCCTTTTTACACGCTTTATATTAGCTTCACTTGTATTTTGTTTGTTTGTTTGTAACCGACTCCTTTGGGCGCGATTTTGACCCACTTCCAGAATTCCGAATGATTTGAAATTTGGCAAGTGTACATAATTCCGGTGGCAATGCATTAAGACATTTTTGTGTGGAGAAGAAACAAAATGGCGGCTCCAATATAGCGTACGAGTTTTGTGATTATGGTCGTTCTCATGTATCTGAGGTTTTTCAAATGATCTTCAAATGAAAATTCGGATAGCGGCTCAAAATGGCACGAGTTGTGTTATATTGCTTCAATTGGTATCGAGGTTGGTCGAAATTGTGATTCTTCTGTCAAAATGGAAAAATTCGGAATGGCGGCTCCAAAATGGCTGACTAGTTTTCTGATTATAGTTCGATTCGCTTCAAAATTGGTATCTGAGAGTTTTCGTGGTCGTAGATTATGATTCTTTCGTCAAAATTGGAAAATTCAAGATGGCGGCTCCACACTGGCGGACAAGTTTTGTGATTCTGGCCCGACTTGCTTCAAAATTGGTATCTGAGGGTTTTTGTGGTCGGAGATTATGATTCTTCTGTCAAAAATGAAAAATTCAAGATGGCGGCTCCAAAATGGCGGACGAATTTTGTGATTAAGGATTCTATTCAAAATTAGTATGTGGGGGTTTTTGGGGTTGGAGATTTTTACACGTTACACGCAATATGGACTAAAGTGTTGAAAATAAAATTATAGTTCAAAAAAATTTAAAAAACACGCTTATATAGCAATAAGGACGAAAAAGTTGAGAAGAAATAATAGTTTAAAAAAACTAAAAACACGCTTTTATAGAAAACCAAACTAGAGAACACGCTTGTATAGCAATAAGGACTAAAAAGTTGAAAATAAATAATAGTTTAAAAAAAACTAAAAAACGCGCTTTTATAGAAAACCAAACTAAAAAAATAGAAAATGTTTTTTTTTTTTATTTTATTTAAAAAACTCGTGGGGTGCATGGTATCAATGATTATAAAGTACATTACACACCTAGGGCAGTAAAGTTAGAAATGTCTCAGATTACAGGTAATTGATACCATGCACCCCACGCTTTTTTTCAAATGAAATAAAAAAAAATCACATTTTTTATTTTTTTAGTTTGGTTTTCTATAAAAGCGTGTTTTTTAGTTTCATTCAAACTATTATTTATTTATTTATTAATAATAAAATTCCTATCATAACAGTAATGAAATTCCGGCTATGTTGTCTTACCATTTTTCAACACTTTTTTTACCTTATCCCAGCTCAGTCGGTACGCCTATGGAGTATGAGTCATGGCAGGATTCAGTAGTGCTAACTTGGTGCGCTGCTTGATGTCAAAAGTGCTATTTTGTGGGAAGGTTATGATGAGGTGTTCACTAGATAAACAAAGAATGCAGAAAAATCGTCAAATAGATCTTTTTATTGAAATGAATCCTTAAACTTGACCTACTCTGCGATATATTACTTATCTAACTCAGAACAGCGATGTGAAATGGTAAAACTGGTTTATGTGTGATAAATACTTGGTAAATAAACGTTTCAATGTTATGAACAGTCTGTGAGAATAGAAAAAAACCATTAAATGTTTAAATGAAAAGACACAAGTGGTCAAATAACCAATATAAGTGTCTGGACCCGATATGTTGCACTTTATTTAGTTCTCTTTTTGAAATACCTGCTATTTCTTCCTTTCTGGTGTTCTCCTGACTATTAGAAGTGTTCGTGCTCACTAGAAAAAAACAACTACTCTGCAAAAAGCCCCTCTTTTGTTCCTGGCAATAGCATGGACAGGATGTTTGTTATCTTAATAGGGTGAGTGGTTTTTTCTTGTTTGTTTATTTTTCCATTCGTATCTGAATTAGTTGTATAACGTTGTAGGATCGTTTTTCTTGTTTTTTCTCCTGTATTTTATTACAATTTTTCTTCCAGAATTGGTATGTAGTTTTCGTTTCTGCATCCATTTTTCATCTCCCCAAGCTTGTTACATTTTTTCTTGGCAACACACACATTTTGATTACTTTCACAAATTTTCAAGTTTATTCCCACTTTCTATCTGACTTTTTGTTATTCTAACTCATTCTGATGATTGTATTTACAATATATAGTTCTAGATCTCATATTATATGTACAAATTTGGATAAAATTCATATTTGACATTTTTCTGTTTTCATAATTTCTATATTTCATTAATTGCCTCCCATTGTTTCTGACATCTCGCTCTTGGGTTTCCTCCTGATATGATTTACCATACAGGATGTTCCAACTGTATACCATTTCTTCTACTTGAGATCCAAAGTTTTTTCAAGAATTTAAATTTACATATTATTTTTATTGTTTGTGCAAATTGAATGTATTGTTGGTAACATACCTATGACAATAAAAATATTTCAGGACACATCTTTTTGATACAAATGCATTGACTAGAACATGGTTTGAGATTCTAGAACAGTAAAAAGTATGGAAAACATAGCATGAACCACGATAACTTAAATACCTAATAATAATAATGAATTACCAGTTTGATTGCTTTTTGAACGTTTCCTACCATAACAATATATATATATATATATATATATATATTATATTATATATATATATATATATATATATATATATATATATATATATAAAATTATTATTATGATGAGGTTATTTGCTAGTATTTTGATTTTTATTATTTTTAATTGTTATTATTTTTTATTTTTTTTATAAAATATTTGCCATTTGTTATGATAAGTTTGATCAATTCATTTATTTTCATTTAAAAAATTTGAAAATAAATACCCATCATAACAGTAATGAGATAGCCCGCTATGTTGCTTACGTTTTTTCAAATACTCTTTTACCTGTATTCTTTTACCTTAACCCAGCTCAGTCGGTACGCCTATGGAAACCTCCCTCCCAAAGCAGGATTCAATGGTGCCATCTAGTTGCTTTGCTTGAAGTCAATGTTCAAAATACGGTTTTATGCATATTGCAGGTTGTAATGTGATCAACAGATGAGTAATGAATGCAGAAAATAGTCAAAAAGTGAATCTTCAATCAAATCAAAAGCTTAAATGTACCTATCCTGTGAAAATTAACTTATAGGTAAGTTTTTGTCAGAACAGTGATCTTTTATAGGTTGTGCAAGTTAATTGAATTGTTGACAAGATACTTATGGCAATAGAAAAGCTCCATTGCTGAACTCTTGAGACATCTGCGTAGACTAGGAAATGGTACAAGGTTTCAGAAAAGCAAAATGTACAGAAAAATTGCAAAACAAACATAGAAGGCTATTCATGCGATATATAGGTATCATTATATCACTTTTTATTCTTTTCACATTGAACAAATATTTCTTATCATAAAATATATATATATATATATATATATATATATTTATATATTATATATATATATATATATATATATATATATATATATATATATATATATATATAAATATATATATATATATATATATATATATATATATGACCGAAAATCATTGCTCTGCTAATGACTTTGAACTTTTGCATGTAGAAAATAAGGGTCAAAAACTCAATCTGCTAGAAAGCTTAGCGATTGCAAAGACAAGAACTCACAATATTCAATAAATTATTTTGAATAATTGGCTCCTTTTAAATCTGTTTACTGGAAATTGAATGATCGTCCGTCCAATAATCACTCAATCACCTAAAATCCAACTGAATACCTCCTATTATTTATATCGAACCCTCCAGTAATTAAGTTGATCTCCACTTGAAAGAGCTATAGCAAAACACGTGTCGTGGATTTTGTAAACCATTTTGTTGTTAAAATCGTAGTGAAGCGTTTTTAGTTCACTTTAACTGTATTCTCATTATTATTATAACACTTCATGGAAATGTTTCCATTGAACAGATTTATATTATTAAGTATCTACAATCATTTCACTACCACTGGTGTTGAAAATATTCTCAACACTAGTGTTAGAAGTGATTTTGACACATTATGTGAAAACGTCAGTTTTTAATTCGCATACCTATGAACTATTAACGTCATTTTGGATGGCAGTCGTACAAAAAATTATTCATTTGAGTTTTTCTCAACCAGACGATCTCGAATATTGAGTTTCTACCTTGCAACTTTCACAATACCCAGGATTTCAGATATTTATCGACTGAATTTGTACAATAATGCCCCGACATGAACTATTTCAACCGCTTTGTCTTCTGTTAAGAACAAAACGAATTGAGACAACCTTCGTCGTTTTCTGTCAGTATGAACTGTCTATGATCGAAAATATATTCAAATTTACAAATGTTCTACCTAAAAGAGGTATCTTATTATCGAAAAAACTGATACATAACATATTTATTCCGACGTCTCGTGTTGAATTTCAAATGAGAAGGCAATATATCATAAATTTTTTTTTTTAACGTGAATGTCAAGGTGAATATCGACTATTTCTGTGCAATGAATATACATCTATTATACCGAGTGGATTATTTGAAAGTGGATCCTCAATATTATCGAAATTTGGTTGGAATGAGAAACCGATAGAATTCACTGATTTTTAATAGTGATAAAAGATCATTCCAAACTCAAACTTTTTAAATGCACTAAGATTTCTTCTAAGTGATGAAATGACTTCATTTCTTTGAGCTACCACTTATACTTTTCTACCAAGAATCTCTCTACCGTTCGGCAGAAAATAATGGATTTAGCAACCTGTGGGATGAGTGGGTTCTGCTTGGAATATCTGCGCTTCTTACTGTTTTCAGGTAGGCCAATCAATAGACATGTTTTCGTGACAATAAAAGTGCCAGGAATAGGCCAGTAGATAAAGACAATCAATTAACATCAATTCCAGAAGTTTTCAAACTTTAATGGTAAGTAAGTGCATTAATAAAACCATACTATAAAATTTTGAAAGGAAATGTTGTAAAAAAAACAAACGTCCCTGTCACATTTAAGACATTTTTCTATACATATCATGACATGGGACGTCTATATACGTCATGTTGAAATGTTATAAGGATTCAAAACTAGAACAGTTATATTGATGCCACATTTTAAAACATGGAGCATGGTGGTTTTTCTGGACAAGCGTCACATCTGTATCTAGTTTCCTTTCGCATTTAATTTTTTTGTACACCGTCTGCACTTCAAGAAAAGACAGGGCTTTTTGTGATTTTCTGGTACTGGAATTATTTGAGGATAATGCTGGGTATTGGGTGTTTGTATCAATCATTCTAACTCCTTTGGGATCTTCCTTCACTAGATGTCTCCATCTTCAACATCTTCTATTTTTTAATGAGAATTTTACAATATCCTCCCTAAACTGAATAAATGAAAAAAAATCCTGACTATGTGTACCGAAAATAAGCATTCCAAACCGCAACATCAAGTAAATGGAATATTACCTTTTCATACCAGCGTTTAGTTCTCCGCGGGCAGCTATAATAACTCAACATCAGGTCGCTTTCGTCAATTCCAGACATATTTTGGTTGTAGGCATCAATTTCACAAGGCTTTTCTCTTTGCCGCCATGTAATAATAATAATTATATAATACTGATTAATGTATTATTATTAGTGGTTAACGTATTATTAGCGCGTAAATTTTTTTTTTTTTTTTTATGTTCTGGTTCCCACGAAAAGAGATATCCTGTAATGTGGGAACCTAGGGAAAGAAGGTAGGAGTTGGTGTTCTTCTAAAATTTCTGAAGGTTGTATGCCTCGGGGAACACCTCCCTAGGCAATGAGTTCCAAAGCCTCGCTGTTCGTTGGATGAACGAGTCTTTGGAAAGTGATGTTCTGCAGGTTTCCAAAGTGACCACGAAGGGGTGTGATGACTGAACTTGACGGGTTAATCTCGAAGAGACTGCCAAAGCCCATGAAAATATCTATAAAATAGAGACAAATCGCCAACTTTTCTACGGTGTTCCAGACAAGTGAGCGAGTTTGTAAGCGAGGCATCACCGACGAGACGAATTGCCCTTTTTTGGACAGAATCCAATAGCCTCAGGATATGTTTAGGTGCCGCACTCCAAATATGGGAACAGTATTCCAGGACAGGTCGGATCTGTGCCTTATAGATCATAAGCAGCTGACTGGGGGTGAAATAGCTCTTGGCACGAAACAGAAATCCAAGTTTTTGGGATGCACTTTTGGCAATGGACCTCACGTGATTTTCCCAGGAAAGGTTATTGCTGATAGTAATACCAAGCATCGATATGGATGGCTTCAGTGGTATGGTTACTCCTGACAAAGTTATGTTAGGCACAGTGAGATCGGCTTTTCTAGAGAAAAGACATGCTTGTGTTTTGTTTGCATTGAATTCTACCAAGTTATTAGATCCCCATTCGAGAATTGTTGCCAAGTCCATATTTATATTATTAACATTTCTTCCTCGTTCATTTCTGGTTTCACGGGCTGATATAGGGGCCCTGGAAGAGAAAGCGGTATGGAGGGTACTATCATCGGCAAAGCTGTGTATTGGACATGAAGTTGCTTTCAACAGGTCGTTGATGTGAAGTAGAAATAGTGTTGGTGCGAGAATGGATCCTTGCGGAACACCAGCATTTACGAGTACAGTTTCAGATGAAACTCCATCGACCACTACATGGAGAGACCTGTTTGAGAGAAAACTAGCAAGCAGAGAACACAGCTGAGGGGGCAAGCCATAAGACGGAAGCTTGGCGAGGAGTCCCTGGTGCCAAACTCGATCGAACGCCTTGGAGATATCTAATGCCACAGCTAAAGTTTCTCCATGCTTTCCAATAGATAGCTGCCATATCATGCATTCTGTGATTTTTGCTGATCACGTGTTTCGGAATCTCCCACCAAGTCAAAACAAAAGCAAAGTGGTGACTTGCTGTGCCTACTGTGACACCTGAGCGAACTACAATGGATATCCGACGTCTGGGAACGTACTGTCTCTAAAATGGGGGTATTTATAAAGACGGCTATATTCTGATTTGTTGAAAATATAAACAGGATGTTCATAAAATCAGATGTGGAATCAATTGAAGATGTTTCCCTTTTCAACGGCTATATACGTTGTGAAATCAGAGTGCCACAACGTTCACATAGCCTTCGACGTCTATACACGTCGTTGTCCGTGAACGTGTTAAATTTGCAACTTTGTAAAAGTTACGAAACCTTGTTTTTTGTCATTTGTTTAAGTTTTTCATTGTAATTTGTTCAAAAAAATTCTGCAAATTGGACAAGTGAACGGACAAAAAGTTTAAAATATTCACGTACATTTGCAACCTTTTCTGAAAAACGCATCATTTATTTATCAAACTTTTTTATCGACGCTCCCATTTTCAATAGACACAAGCATTGAAATAATTACAAAAGTGTGGTTGCAAATGAAGAGAAAATCGGTCCCAGTGGATATGTAACTTTGCAACCTCATACGAAAAACTGAATCTATTTATCCACTAATATACATTTTTTTTTTTTACAACTGCTGGAATAATTGCAAAAGTTCTGCAAATTGTTATTAAAATTACGATTGATAGTTTACGTGACGCAAGAGATTTGCAACCGTCATTGTTCAACGGACCTTTTTTTTTGTATAATTGATTTGTTTTTTTTTATAATTTGGCCATAAATTGCACACATTGTGCAAATAGGTTTAAGATTTTATCAGACCGACATATATCTACAGTGGTCCAGTTACATACTTGATTATCCTTCGTATCATCTGTTATATTTTGTACTGGTTGATTGAAATTGCATCCGAAGAATAATACAGTTACGTAGTTAACCATTACAAAATTTGAAACTAATTATTAATCTCAGAAGCAATTACTGTTTTTGACTAATCAGCGAAATAAGTTTAATCTAATATTTTGGAATGCAACAATCGAAAGATACAAAATTCACCTAAATTCTGCTAAATACTATTAGTCCAAGATCCCAGAGTTGTGTGATGTGTAGTTAAGAACATTGCATACTTGCTAGCAGGACCCTTCGACTGATAGCTGGTACAAAAATACATAAAAATCTTACTCACGTATGTTGAAGTATGGTAATACTTTCGACAATTAACATGACCCAGTTGGCCAGGTCGTCCAAGGCGCCATATATAGTGCTTCTCAAAAGTCCCCTCCCCCCCTCTTATTTTTGGAACGATTATACATAAACAAGTGAAATTTGGAAACTGAATATTGAAGGTTGTAAACTTCCCTACTAGTGATGATAGATGACGAAATCGTCAAAGATGACGTCACAAGGCCATTGTGACCAATAATTTTAAATGGAATCCTACGGCAAGCGAGACCTCTTTCAGAAGGTATCGAGAAAACCTTTTCAATGATACCAATTTTGTTTGTGTTTATGGCAGTTTTAATGGCTCATTAGTAAACATTAAACTTTAAATTCCATTCAGTATGATATTAATTACAGATTTAAGAATCAGTATCTACCCAAAAAAATTGCTCGAAGTGACCTCCACTTACTTCCTCACAGTGAAATATCCTATTTTAAACTCTTCTCGTACTTTCGCAAATGTGTCTGCGGAAACAGCCTCACATTCTGCAACAATACGTTGTTTAAAAACGTCAATATTGTCAGGTTCAGTGGCGTAAACCATCGATATAAGGTACCCCCACAGAAAAAAATCCAAAGGTGTGAGGTTCGGTGATCGAGCTGGCCATTCCATTGAACCTCGTCGTCCAATCCATCTACCACGATACTCCTCATCCAAATACCGTCTTATCGCACCGTAATAGTGTGGAGGAGCACCATCCAGTTGGAATGGTATTTCCGAATTGCCGAATTCATCTGGATTATCTTCCAAAATTTCAAGGATTAACGGTTCTATTGCGTTTTGCAATAGCTCCAGATAAACCTCACCTGTTGAATTAGTATTTTAAAAAAGAGACCCAACGATGTGGTTTCCCAGGATACCTTCCCAAACATTTACCTTCTGGGGAAATTGGGTATGTGTTTCACGAAACAGGTGAGGATTTGCGTCACTCCAACACCTCACTTCTGTGTATTTACATTTCCATTTAGATAGAAAGTACTTTCGTCACTAAAACGAATTGTTTTGACATAGTCTGGCTGTTGGTTAATTTTAGTTTCCATATTTTCACAGAATTCTAGTCTTCGGTCTGGGTCGTCGTTTGAGAGTTGATGAACCATTTTTAATTTGTATGGATGAAATTTGTTTTTTTTTCAACACCCTGTGTACTGTACTTCGACTGACTTCGCAGGTAGATGCAACGTGAGTTGTTTAAGAAGTAGGATTAACTATTACTTCTGCCAGTATATGATTTTTTTTCTCATAAAAAATTTGTGGTCTGCCAGATCGTTTCGCATCATCAATACTACCCGTTGTTCCAAACTTACGAAGAAGCTCCCTTGAATAAGTCCTCGAAACGGGGCGATCGGAAAACCTCTCATTAAAAATGCGTTCTGCTGCATGAATATTTTGTCCAGTTTCACCAAGAATTAGGACGCTGCTACTTTATCACCTAAAGCACGTACCATTTCGCTTCTTGAAGCACTCAAACGTTCGGCTCACAACAGTTTAACAAATTAATAAAATGTACAAAAATATTAAAAGTACCAAAAGCTGCTAAAACAGTTGAACGTTCGATCAACGATACACAAGTTATTAAATGTACAAAAACTTGGACTTTTTAACCGGCGGAGCTTGAATTTGGAATTTAAGTATTAACTGATTTAATTCATCACAGCTTTGCGTTTATTAAAAGCGAGTTGCCAAAACTGCCATAAACACAAACAAAATTAGTATCATTGAATAGGTTTTTTCGATATCTTTTAAAAGAGGTGTCGCTTGCCGCAGTGTTCAATTTAAAATGATTGGTCACAATGGCCTTGTGACGTCATCTTTGACGATTTCGTCATCTATCATCACTAGTAGGGAAGTTTACAACCTTAAATATTCAGTTTCTAAATTTCACTTGTTTATGTATAATCGTCCCAAAAATAAGTGGGGGAGGAGGGGACTTTTGAGAAGCACTGTATAAGCTCGTGGGTTCGAACCCCGCGCCTGACGATTTTATTTTTATTTTCCCATCGAAATTGAGAAATGATTTGTTTTTTTTTATTCGAATATTCGTCCCAAAACAAATTATATCTCAATTTATAAGTGAAAAAAAAAATCGTCAGTCGTGGAGTTTCGAACCACGCTAGCTTTCGAGATCCAGATCATAAATCTGGCGCCTTAGACCATTCGGCTAACTGGATGATATTGATTGTCAAAAGCATTACCATACTTCAACGTTAGGGAAAAAGTTTTTTATGTACTTTTGTACCTGCTTTCAAGCTAGCTAGTACTCATACGTTCTCAACCACATGTCACACTATTCATACTAAAAATTTCAGCTTAGCTGAAATGACGTAGGTTTGCCGGCTCTGTGACCTTGCTCTATATAGCGGAAGACATTAATTTTTTATCGCATTAGAAATGACATGCAATCATTCTTCATTTAAAATCTTCACTTGTCACAACATGCTTTATGGCAATCGACGAGATTTTAAAATAAATAATCGATGCTCTATGGAAGTAAGGATATCAAAACGTTATCGATGGTGTATTTCGAAAGTACATAATTTTCATCATCAAATAGAAACGTTGCTGAAGAATAAAAATTTGTGAAATCGATATTACATCTCAAATTTAGTTTTTACAGGTATGTATATCTTGAATTAAATAAAACTATAATATACCTGTCCACTCGACTTTCTTACTCCAATTGTGGTTTCGCATGAAAAATTTCATTGAATCCGAATGGTGGACTGAAATGCTATCGACACGTAAGAAACATTTTCTTGATTCATACAAATTTTGAAAATCAAGAGGAAAAAACACATCGGTAGGCAATTCTATTTCAGTTGTAGCTCCAGGACTATTAGATGAATGTGCATAGTTTTTGGTTAGTTATGTAGTTGTCTGTCATGAAAATACAATTGTCAGTCTTCTTGTTTTTCTGGTAATAAATCATATTACTAAACTGCTGTGCATTCATTACTCTGTAAACAAAACACTATTAAGTATGACGGTTATAGGTTAATCGAACTAATGTATGAATGTACGAGTATTTTTTAAATCTCAATATTTCCTCCATTTTTTAATGAATCAAGAAAATCATGAAAACGTGTCGAGAGATTCTCGATCCTCCATCAAACGTACTCAAGAGTATTTTTTATGCAAATTCCTAATTGTAATATGATGTTTTGAATTCATATCGAAAACGTTAGCTTTCAACATTGAATAATTTCACCCACCGTTGACGAGCTTTTTCTTGGTCGATAGTTAACTTGGTAACACAATGAATTTATTAGGTTTATAAAAATCTTCATTATTCAGATAACACAGGTGTTGCAAAAATACATGTTTCTTTAATTCCTAATGTGCCGCATTGTAACATAGTTTGCGAATTATTATACTGCCACCAATTGGCAAGTACAAATACGAAAATATTTTTCTTTTGATTTTATTATCATGCCCGTGTTGCAGATGAAGTTGCAAATTGAAGAAAACATTTTACGTCAGGACATCTCCACTTGCAACCATTATTTGAAACTTTTGAAATAATTCCGATACTTATTTCAATAAAAAAAAACAATTTATTGAAAAAATATATGTTCCGTTTGACGCAAAAGGTTGCAGATTGAAACTCTTGTCAAGAACATAATTTTAGTAATTTTTTCGAGTTTGCAGAACTTTTGGAATTTTAATCGAAAAATTAGGACTAACAACAATTTTTTTCGATAAAACAAACATTTCCATTTTGTTTGAATGGTTGCAAATTTATCAGAGGATGTAAATTGCTATTTTTTAAAACATCGAAAGTTTGCAGAACTTTTGCAAATTTTTCCGCGCTATCAATGTGAAAATTCATTAAATCCTGATTTTCAACATCTTCCGTTCGGAAAAAAGGGTTGCAAAATCAGACTGAATATCATATGAAAGTCCTCTTCACTTCACTGCAGTTGTGAAACTTTTGTAATCATTGTTAAATTTTGGGAAAATCATGTCTATCTCTACTGGCCTAGAAACCAAGTTGCCGGGTGACAACGAAATCAGTTGTTTTTTAAGTTAGACTTTTGACATTTGGATCGTGTAGTTTCTCAGAATATTATGTATAGTCCGTAAAATAAGGGCATGGAGTAATAAACCGTTCAGATGCATCGAGTCTATAGACGTACCGTGATTCCATGAATCCAGGTAGGTATAAGTACGAACTGCTAGGAAAAACCAATAATCTTTTAAAGACCAGCCCCTTTCATAACTATAGGTACCGATAGAAGGGTAAGAACAGGTTACAAGCTAGAATTGTAATCAGTAGCAGGTACTTGGTATCGCTGGTCGTGCTTTCTGGAGATCATTTGTGTGTGCTTCTATGTTTAGCTTGTGTATATGAAATAAGATTCAAGTATTATGGATGCTGAACAGGGACCATCAAAACGACCAAAATTGGGTCCATTATCGTTAAATGGAAAAACATTTATTTTAAACTGTTTAATTTCGTTGCAAAATCAGAACAAAAGTGCCAGTGTAGATGAGAGTGTTACAAAAGTATCTTCTATGTTGTGCATAGCGAAGTTCACATCTATAAATTAATAAGAGAAGAGAAAAGTGGAGCTCTTCAACCACCAAGAACATCTTTAGATCGACCACAGAGGTTAAGGCGTAAAGTCCATGCGTTTTGCCTGAAAAGTTAAATTCCCACACTGGATAAAATTATGTCTGCAGTTCAAGCTGATTACCCAACTTTCTCTTAAATGACAATATCAAAAATTTTAAAACAAATCGGCTTCGACTATTCCAAACATAAGAGACAATAGGTACTGCTAGATAAACCAGATATTCGATTTGGAGAAGAGACTATTTACGCAATATTAAACAAGCCCGAAACGGAGATCGACGCATTTATTTCTTGGATGAAACGTGAATAAACGAAGGATATACTGTATCTCAGTATTGGCAGGGCAGCAATATCAAAAGCGGAAGGCAAGCCTTCGTCAAAGGATTGTCAATCCACCATCAAGCAAGGGCAACAGATTAATAATCGTTCATATAGGTAGTTCAGAACGGTTTGTGGAAACAGGACTTTTGTATCAAAACGAATCGGTGACTATCACGAAGATATGAAAGGTGACGTTTTTGAAGAAGGGTTCGAACAAATGAAAGTGCTAGGTTTTTTTTAAAGTACGGTTTTAAGTCTTTTGAGTACAAAAAATTACTTTTGGAGGCGCTTGAATTATTGTAATTGGTTTTATGAAATTTATAATATCGATAGATTATTCAAATATCAAATACTATTCTCAGATTAATCTAGATGTCCAACAGAAAAAACACTCGCTATTAGGCTAGAAGAAATCAACAATTGGTAAGAGAAGGTGCTTTTCAAGAACGTTTTGGAATTAATCTTTAGTTGGGTGTACTAGGACTTAACGTCATCTGTCCAATTTTTTTACAGATCATCAAATGGTGTAACGTGTTTGGAATTTCTTCAAAACCAAATTGAACATTTTTTGAAAAACTTGGATTTAGATGTATGATGGATTAGTTTTCCAATAAAATGGCGCTTCCGCTCATAATACAAGAGCTTTAACGAACCACCTTACCGAACGATTTGGGGAGAATGGGTTGGGTACTAATGGTCCAACCCGGTGACCAGCCAGATAGCCCGACTTGACTCCAATGAACTTTTCCATATGGTGTTTTTTCAAACAAAAAGTATATGCAACTCATTCACCAACTTTGGAGATCCTAGAAAATCGAATAATACAGATATGATTTCGGAGCAACATTTAAGAAACTTACTTACTGAAAATAGGAAAAGAATTAAATTGGGCCAGCAAGAAGACGGTCTGCGGATAGAACATTTGATTGCATGATGTTTTGTATCCCCCAGTTTTTTAACTGTAATTGTTCAAAATTAAATTAATGAAACCTAAAATTTATGTACACGTAGTTTATTATTTAGACAACCTTCAATGATTTTTTTAAGTAGAAATGAAAACGAAATGCGTAGTGTGTCAAGCATTCATCTGTAGACTCTGACATACTTTAATATTAATTTAAAAAAGTGCCATTTCCTATTCAAAATTTTCTAGAAAATTCAAGAGAAAAAATGTCATTTAAAGAATAACTAAAAGGAATCCTGATTGGAGATGAATCATCAGAAACTAATCAAAGTTTATTTGCTATTTTATTAGGTTTCTTGACGAAAATTCAATAGATGACGTCACAGTGCCGTCATATTAATTTTAAAAAAATCTGTGCCGCCAATTTGAAAAGAAGTGACTACTTGTGATATGTCATTCAGGGAATTTTTTGCTCTATCGAATGGGGTAAAAATGTCTACAGGGTTCCATTTGAAATCCACGTCCTAGGTCTCTTTCCGGTAAAACCGGAAGTTATATCCAATTGTTTTTCCATGGAGAATATATACACCTGAAAAGGTACTTTCGAAAGAACTAATAAAGGATCTATCTATCTATCTATAGGTTCCAAAGAACTCATAACTTTGATCAAAATGTTATAAGTATATCTTTGAAAACAACTGAATGCTGCTCGAAAAATATCGGTGTTTTGAATTTTTTTAAAAACGCAGATTTTTTCGGTTTTTATCGTTTTTATCTGTTACTAATGATACGATTGAGTCGTGGGTAGAAAAATAGGAGATGATTGATTTTTCACTTGTGAACTTTGGCACACATATGAAGTTGACATTGACAGATCCTCTTACATCCGTCAAAATGATAACATTCTATGAAAGGATGGAATTATATACAAAGTGATGAAATCAACTAACGAGAACTTTCAAAATTAATTTATATTATATAACAATAAATAGTTAAAATAGAAAATCATATTATTTATTAGCTACTACTTGAAGTGAGCTAGGTAAGTTAGTATTTTGGAAGTAATCAAAAATTAAGTAGGTAGTAATTAGTAGATTTCAGCAACAAAAAATTGAAAAATAAAAACTTTTTAACAACAAATTGAACCTTAGTCTAAATCATAATTGAGCTCCTAAACTAATGTGAGTAACTGATTTCGAGTCGGCGCCAAACAAACTAGCAATTGAATTATGTAAAGCGTAAAATTATGGCAGCGAGATGCACGGCTGGGTTTTGATTACTCCTTTCAAAGTAATATAATGATCTTCGATAATTGTTTGTTTGGCGCCGACTCAAAATCAGTTACCCACATTAGTTTAGGAGCTCAATTATCATTTAGACTAAGGTTTATTTAAGTTTTTGCTTTTCAGTTGATTTTTTCGTCGGTTTAATTTTTTGTATAAATTTTTTTTTTGATTATATACAATTTGTCTATTGAGAACATCGAGATTGCTAGTTTTCATGTTCCAAGCGAAAAACGAAAAAAAAAAAATATTTTTGCTCCTGTTTATAACAAATCAAGCAATGATAGTTGGGAGTAGGAAACAGAACCGTATGAGGCAAAGTCCGTTTTTTATACTATTTTTGTCACGGAATCGTTTTCTGCTCTATTGATTGGCCTAAGGGGATCCCGGTATACAACAGACAAAGTATTCATATATGGGAAAAAATCAATAATGAATAATGAGTATACAATAACAATAATTGTACGTTACGTCACTGTTGCCAAGGTTAACTCTGTTATAGTATGAGCACCCACCTAATTAATAGATGCCTCATTTCTACTTACAAAAACATATTTTTCTATTAGTATAGTATAAAAATCGAAACAATGAATGCATTTTGTAAGATCGGTGACTCACCAGCTCATTTGATGCAAATGCACCTGCATAATCTAACGAATCCGACTCACCATCAGTTTAATGATTCTATTGATTGTTGTTGACTGTGAAATCATATCGAATCATCTCAATGAAGCAGGTTCTATAGACTAAGAGGAAAATAGATGGAAACATTATTGCTACAGTACACAGACAGCACAGATAATTACTCTTTTTATACAAGCATTATTAGCCTCACCCGTATGTATGTAAGATTGTATGTAACGGAGTCTTTGTAATTTTCAAAGTTCAAAAATCACACACTTACAGACGTTCGATTGATTTGAAGTTTTTCACACGTATTAAGAATGTAATAATTTCACAGCTGTGACCTGGTATTATCATCACCAAGATCATCAGAAAAAATAATTCACATTACAAATATATGGTGAATGCGTGGCTGGTCTCAGCACATTCACCAAAATTCAGTGAACATTTCAAGAACTATTATTTCCTTACAGTTATTTGGAAACAAAAAAAATGATTGAGAACGAGTTTTTTCGAAAATAATTTCATGTTTAGGAATTTCAATACATTAAAAATACGTTCAGAAATTAATTGTTTGTTATATTTACAGTTATTTGACAATTAGTAAAAGTATTGAACACTGGAGGAACATGGGAACTAGTGGGATTGTTTTGCTAAATTTTTTCCACACTAATAATTTAATTTTTTTGAAAATAATTAATAGTTGGAATTCAGGAAACATTGAAACTAGTCAGTTATATTGTTGATTATTTCCTGTTGCGAAAATTCTATTTACCACTTGTAGCTTATTATTTCCTCTATACTCTGTCCTTTTTTCACTGGCAGCACGACTTCGTGGTCTCAGGTATAAAATAAACATAAACCATAGGCGTTACATTTCTAACCAAAATGTGAGACGGAAATTCAATGATACCTATTACGAACTTTTATACTGTAAACACGGATTTACTCAAGAGCAAGTTATGAGAATATGGTAAAATACCTACAGAATGAATTTATAACAATACTAATACCTATTCCCCTGACCACTTGTTATTATGAAGGAATTGAGGTAAATATTTGAGCACAATCACTATAGTAAATAGTCAGGTCGAAATATAATATTTAGATGAAAATTCCCGAGATACACTTCAACTGTACATTCGTTTCTGAGAATCGGACATTATTACAAAATGAGGGTTCTTAGTTAATACCTCATAATTAACATTGGCTTACTTCTTAGGTAAAACCAATACAATTCGAAATTGTTATCATGAAGGATAATGAATGCAAAGTGGATGTACCTGCCCCATTGTAGGGATCATAAGTTGGTATTGAATGCAAATAAATGAAGGAATTATGGGTTTCCCCAATCGGCTAGTTTCTACAAAATACAATAGAATACTGTTTTGCTGTGGAGGGGAGACCGTGACGAGCTACTGCTTATTCTTAATACGTTTGTGATTTTTGAGTGGTGTTCATGAAAATGGCATCGGGTGCAAACTTCACACCAGTTGAATACATTCGTTGCCCCCCCCAATCGGCTAGTTTCTACAAAATACAATAGAATACTGTTTTGCTGTGGAGGGGAGACCGTGACGAGCTACTTCTTATTCTTAATACGTTTGTGATTTTTGAGTGGTGTTCATGAAAATGGCATCGGGTGCAAACTTCACACCAGTTGAATACATTCGTTGCATACTCTGTAAGAAAAAAAACTATAGTGCTTAATGTGCATGATCCACTTGTTCATCAACAACCCACGAGTTCCATTCGCCAGATAGTGTCTACATGGTCTAATAAGACGGGAGTGAGTGAGGTTTTTAAATGAGAGGAAAAGTGGAGTCATCAGTGCACCAGAACAAAATTCAGGAAGGAAGTCACTATTAATCGATGACTTTGATAGGACCGCCATCCGAAGGAAAGTTAACTCTTTTCATGATGAAGGGATATCAAAAATAGACAAAGTTCTGAGTCAATTCAGGAAGACGACGATTTACCACAAGTAGGCAGAACCAAATTATGGAATGTTTTATGCGAGAGAGGGTTTTCCTGGGAAAAGCAGAATAGAGAGTTCCTCCTCAAAGATAAAGACGAAATTGTGCGTTGGAGATGAAATTATCTGAGGACGATCAGGAAGTATCGATCTGAAGGAAGGACAATTTATTATTTGGACGAAATATGTCTCAACGAAGGACATACTGTGCAGAAATCATAAAAACTATTTTCGCCGAAAATCAAGTAAAAATCGCCCTCCACTTCAGCTGTACGAGGAAAATAGTCAATCAGATGTTGCAGCATTTCAAAATGCTAATAATGTATTTTCTTCCATACTATCACTTTGTTGATTTCCCGTGAATTATCATTCCACTTGCTGAAGACTCACAGTATGTTGATTCAGATAGATCCAAGAATTCCGGCCAACCTGCGAGGAAGCATTCTGATTCTGCGCCTTGTTAACCTAAAATACCATCCAGCACTTTTTCCAACCGAGCAGATAAATAATAGTCTACAACCGGCAGACACCACTTGATGTGGAATTCTCCTAATTAAGCATGAAACGCGGAAATTGTGGAAGTATTGAAGCTGCCCGGGGCCATACCAGAACAATAGGAGACCAGATAATGATCTTGCGTCAAGTGCATCTCGTAATATGAAATTTACTGCTCATTAGATTCTTATTTAAACCAAACAATCGTTGAATGCAGGATTGAAGAGTTTAGGTAGGGGTTATACTGAGTGTTTCTTTTTTATGAAAGCTGTAACTAATGCTGCGAAGGAAAATGAAAAAATAACCCAATTAATCAGTAGCTCCAAGGAGCGGAAGCCGTTGATATTTTAATATTCCCCAATCAATGAAGGGAACGTGGAATTTTGAAAAGAAGTTTTATCATAATGAAAAATAGTCGTAATATCCTCTCAATACCTTCTTCTTTTCAAACTAATTATGGTTCAGTGTTATATACTACACTGAAATAAATGCACTCTTCAATTAATTTGAATGGGGTGGTTTCTAGAGCTTATACGTTTCGGAATGGTGAACGAACGGTCAGACCAAGCGGCTACTTTCACCAGTAACTCCTCCTTTGGGTGCTACTCTATTCAGTGGCGTACGCACAAGCAGATGCTACTATCCGATTCCTAATAGTATGGTTTTCCATAAAATATACCTTCATACATACTCATGTATAGAGCTCATCCAGTATTGAAACGACCTGTTGGTAGGTAGAGAGGGGGAAAACACGAGTGGACACGGTTTGATGTGGCTGCTCATACTACGGCGAATATTCACCAGTGTCTTGACATGCAGCGTTTGGAAGGTTAGGTTTGTTTGATTAATAAATAGGTAGTGCGGTTATTTATTCAACTTTGCAATAGTTCACTTGTTAACTTGCCAAAATGCCCAGTGGTAAGTACTATTCAGTAGCGGTAAAAGAAATTATGGCAAATGTTATCAAATTCATGAAAAATGGGGCCAAAAATGGGATACAAATACCTTTACAAAATTACAAAGAACGTGCCAAGGCAGCAATGGGTATAACAGAATATTGTTTTAAAAAAATTCAAACGGATCAATCAGCTGTGAATTCAGGTAGTATTCCTTCTTTGCCGTCTCCGCAAAAAAGAATAGGAAGAATAAAGTCGAAAAATAATATTACGGAAGGGCAGGGTGAAACAATAAGAACGATTATAAATGATTTTTGTTTGATTGAAAAACAACTCCCTACTTTAAATTATATTCTTAAAAAAATAAAAAATGCTCAGGTAGGGTTTGAAGACAGTCGTTCAACATTGCACATCATAATCGAAGAGTTAGGTTTTGATTGGGAAAAAACGCCTGATAATCGAACGATATTGATGGAAAGTCATGAAGTTAGATTACTAAGGGTGGAATTTTTAAGAAAATTTGAAATGTTTTATTTATTTATTCAGCTAGTTTTTTATCAGTAATTCAATGTTGAACAATCATGGTCGAGATTTTAAATTGTTATTGGCAGAACCGAGCAGAAAATTTTAATGTGTAGTTTTTTTATGGTTTGCAACGAAAGTATATCAGCATATTTTTACATAGGGCAGAGGAACATTCAAGTCATTCATGATAAAACACTAGTTAGCCCTCTTGTATATTCGTATTTTTTAATAAAACAATCTATAAATCTCAAAACTTGTCCCCATCTTGGAGTGACCGTTTGGAATTTTTATGGAAAAACTAGCTGGATCCGGCATGCATTGCAATGCCACGCAAATAAAATATCTGTCTGTCCGTTTCGTTCCGGTCACGTTTCCGGTACGGTCCCGGTCTATCTGTCTATTTTTATATCTATGTATTGAATTTTTAAATTTTAACAAAAAAAACATAATTTCCGACCCCAAAAACCCCCACGGTCCATAATATATATATATATATATATATATATATATATATATATATATATATATATATATATATAGATAAATATATATATATATATATATATATATATATATATATATATATAGGTTCATAATCTCCGACCGTAGGCACGATATTGAATCTAATCGAAATATACACCACAATAGTTATTTGTCCGACATTTTTAGTTCTTTAATTTCGATTTCATAGAAGCCGTGTACTAAAACGTATAAAATAAATTTAAGTCATCGCTGACAATGATTTAATTATTTTTTGTTGAATTATTTGGTTTCAAAAAGCTTGTCGCGCGAAGTGTTCATAAAAGTAGGTACCAATTAATTTGATTGGGCAGTGATTAGTTAGTAAGTAAGAACTTGTCAAAGTATTTGATTTTCACAAAGTACTCATGGATGTAAACAAATTTTCGAAGTATTAATTTTATTACAACTCACATACCAATTTTAAATGAAACCTGACCATAATCAGAAAACTCGTGATTCATCTTGGTGCTGCCTTCTCGAATTTATAAATTTTGACTATTAATTTTATTTCAACTCACATACCAATTTTAAATGAAACCTGACCATAATCACAAAACTCGTCCGTCATCTTGAATTCATGAATTCTGACAAAAATTTCATAATCTTCGACTCCGAAAACCCCCACATACCAATTTTGAATCGAATTGAACCATAATCACAATGTTTGTCCTTCATCTTGAAGCCGCCATCTTGAACTCATGAATTTTGACAAAAATTTCATAATCTTCGACTCCGAAAACCCCCATATACCAATTTTGAATCGAATCGGACCATAATCACAAAACTCGTCCGCCATCTTGAATTCTAGAATTTTGACAAAAATTTCATAATCTTCGACTCCGAAAACCCCCACATACCAATTTTGAATCGAATTGAACCATAATCACAATGTTTGTCCTCCATCTTGAAGCCGCCACCATAATCACAAAACTCGTCCGCCAAAAACTACGTCTCGTGTTTCGCCTATACCAAACAATTTGGTACGCCTATGGAATTTCTATTAATAGCCACAGTTAGACAATGGCTCGGGTATCTTCGAGAAAAATTGGTTGTTAGGTGGGGGAAGGCCAAAGAGGTCGTTTCAATACTGGACGAACTCTACTAAACATAACTATTGCCGTATATCCAATTCTGATTTGGGGCTTGTATATTTTTCTTTTTTCTATGTCATGTTATATCCAGTTTTAGAGCTTTTTCTTTTTTATTACAAGCTTTTATTTCATTCTGTCATTATTTCCGGTTCAAAATTTTTAATCAATTTTTGGAGCACTTGTCGACATCCGATTGAGCTGAATTTTGGCGGGTGTTCACAATTGCACAATGCATAATGAAATTTTTGTTAAAGAAAAAAACACAATGGCGGCTCCAAGATGGCGGACGAGTTTTGTGATTGGGGTACGATTCGATTAAAAATTTGTATGTGGGGGTTTTCGGAGTCGGAGATTATGAATTTTTTGTCAAAACCCATGGAATTTTTGTAAGAGAAAAAACAAAATGGCGCTCCAAAGGCGGACGGATTTGGGTTTTGGTCCGATTCGATTCAAAATTGGTATGTGAGAGTTTTCGGAAACGGAGATTGTGAATTTTTTGATGGCGGCTTCAAGATCAAGATGGCGGACAAGTTTTGTGAATATGGTCTGATTTGATTCAAAATTGGTATGTGGGGGTTTTTGGAGTCGAAAATTATGAAGTTTTCGTCAAAATTCATAAATTCAAGAGGGCGACTCCAAAAGGGCTAACAAGTTTTGTGATTATGGTCCGATTCGATTCGGCATTTGCATGAGGAGGTTTTCGGAGTCGGAGATTATTAATTTTTTGTCGGAATTTATGGAATTTTTGTAAGGTAAAAAAACAAAATGGCGCTCCATGATGGCGGACGTGATTTGGGTTTATAGTCCGATTCGATTCAAAGTTGGTATGTGAGGGTTTTCAGAGTCAAAGATTATGTTTTTTTTTTCAAGATTCACCAAATCAATATGGCGGCTCCAAGATGCCCGATGATATCTGTGTTTATGGTCCGATTATATTCAAATTTGGTATATGGGGGTTTTCGGGTTGGAAGATTATGATTTTTTTATTAAAATTCACAAATTCAAGATGGCGGATGAGTTTTGTGATTTTGGCCCAATTTGATTCAAAACTGGTATATCGTAGTTTTTGGGGTCGGAGATTATGAATTTAGTCGATGATTATTGATTCATGGTTAACATTCATACATTGAATGGCGGATTAGTAAATCTTTAGATGGTCTCATAATTGAAGGACTAGATAGCTCATAAAAACGAAGCTTTGACAAAAATGCATAGATTAAGGCGTACTCAAGAACTAAAAAGCACAAAATGAAATAATTAATAAAAACACTTTTTAAAGACAAGTTTTTATTCAAATGCACTGAAAAGTAAAGAATAATTGCTTTGGATGTGCGAAGTAGGTTATTCAGTGAGTTATAGATTCAAAAGTTTGTCGGTTTTCTATTCGAACTGAAAATTTTGCGCGACAAATTTTTTAATCTATAACTTACGGAATAACCTACGTCACACATCCAAAACAAATATATTTTACTTTTTAGGGCATTTGAATAAAAGCTTGTCTTTTAAATGTTTTTTATAATCATTTTGTATTTTATTTCGTACTTCATTCTGTACTTTGTTCTATATTTCGAATTTGTTATTCTTCTTGTATTTTGGCAATCAAACAAATCAATGCTGCTACGGTTCCTCACGCCTCCGAATAGTCTCTACATGTAACTAATGTGTTTTCAATTTATTTATTTTGTTTATTAGTTCATATAAGTTTCATGTTACTGGAAATAAATGCGTATCTATATATCTATCTATAGTATGAAACTGTATTTACCATATGAAATCCAACAAGTATTCAGGAGAACCAATTAATTGACCATATATTACGAAATAAGAAATTAAAATATTTTGGAAGTTTTTATTCCTATAACTCAACTAGGTATAAAATAATTGTAGTAATTCACCTAAATGGGTAATTATTCACTAGTCGTCGCTAAAACTGCCATTATCATTCACCTATGTTTATAAAGAGCAATTCAACCCTAATGTCAAGTATGCGCTTCTTCTCCGACTATTCATTTTCAGTTTTAATTGAAGCCCTTTCTCCAAGTTACTTTAGTCACTGTTAAAAAAGAATTTTCTGTTAAAGTTCTGGCATCATCGAGTTTGAATGTCTTGTTGGGTTTGCTATATCGCCTTCTACTATTTCCAATTTTTTTTCGATAGGATTCAAATCCGGGTGTTATGGAGGCAGGCGTGAAACCGTATGACCGTATTCTTCTAACAACTGATCGAATTCATGGGCAATATGTTGAGTTTTTCGAACCTTGAATAATTCGTGGAGTTGAGGTTTGTACATAGTTGGCAAAAAATATATTCTTGTCAGGAAGTCATTGCATCATTTTCGTCTTTCAGGAACTGAATGTAGGAGCTTTATTTACTTGAACATTATGATGACGCATTCTCAAGCATTATCATAATGACGGAAACTGATACTATCACTTCGGCTCGGTGGTTATTACGTAATTATCACTAAATCTACCACTCTACAATAAGAATAACTAAAACTTTATTTTTGCATGGTTGCAGTCACGTATAGTATCCACTACACAGTTCCATAACTTGTTAGTGTCAATTGAGGTATCTGAAACATTATGGCCACTGAGCAGAATCACCTTAAAGGTTTCCCAACTTGAAAGTGGAAAATGACCGTTGCGGTAACTATCCTGAACCACATAAATATCACTTAGAAGTCACAATCACTTTCAATAGAGTATGAATAGTTTCGATGACGTTTTAGTAACTTCCATCAAACCTTCAATGTTCTTGCTATCTCCAGAAGTGATTGCCACAGTTCGCATTTAATATAAAAATAAGTTCAAAAACTAAAACCCGACCACAAAAAAATCACGCTCTCTGAAGTATGAAACAAAAATAAGTTCAAAAACTAAAACCCGGCTAATGAAAAATCACGCTTTAAAAAGTATGAAACAAGAAAATATTCTGTTTTGAAATTGTTTTGTACAAACTATTCAATATTTATCATCTATTAAAAAAAACAACTTACACGTAATATATTTGAATGTATTTAATACATATACATAGTGATGTTCAGAGGATAGCCTTGGTCAAGTGCCACCTTCCCTAATAAAACAATACATTCTAACAGTAGTAAGCGATCATATGCTCCAGGGAAAAATGGCATATGACCACGGCTTATCCTCTGAACATCACTATGAATTTGTATTTAATACATTAAAAAATAATACGTGTAAGTTGTTTATTTAATAGACGATAAATATTGAATAGTTTGTACATAACAATTTCAGGTGAGAATATTTTCTTGTTTCTTACAAGCCACACTGCTTCTATTCTTTTGAATTATTATATTTGAATGACATCATTACCTGTAATCATAAATCGTAAATCTGACAATATTGCACACAATTCGATACGTGAGAGCGAACGTTACATTGCCTTGTTGTTGGCAGAAATTTCAAAAGTTTCAGAAAAGTAAAATTTATCAAAGTTAGTAAATTTTATTATTGGAACCAGGATCATATAGCAGAAGTGAAAATGCTCACCAGACTCATTTCCATCAAAATGATTGTTATATTTTCATGACTGGTACTGAACAATCTTTTCAATTTTTATATCAAAATTACAATTAAAACATTTTAGATAAGCACTGAAACTGGTCGCAGGCCAAAAGCGCTTTGCTTGAATATACAAATTTTACACGGAATAAGAATTTTTGAATTCAGAATCGTCGGGTACATAGCAGTATTTAATTTTTATATTGTTTTCTGAGGATGGGGCACTCAGAGTCTTTTCCACGATTGGGATAGTTTTTTCAATCTTGTATTTAGAAAAGACATGTTTCAGCTACATTTGTGTCCATCTTCAGTGAAAGTACAAGAAACAGGGGGGTGAAATATGTAGGGGAAGAATACATCTAAATACAGTATTGAGGATCGTATGAAATGCCCTTGGTTATGGTTGATTAGTAATAAACTTGAGTCTGGGCCTAGGGCCCCAAAACACAGAAGAAAAATACATTGTACCAAAGATTTTTGACGTGACAATGAAAAACAAATCTTTGATACAATGTTTTTGCTAGGGTATTTTGAGGCCCTAGGCCTAGACTTAAGTTTATTACTTATCAACCATAACCAAGGGCATTTCATACGACCCTTAATAGATGTATTCTTTCCCTACATATTTCAACTCCTGTTTCTTCTACTTTAACTGAAGATGGCCACAAATGTAGCCGAAACAAGTCTTTTCTAAATACAAGATTGTAAAAACTATCCCAGTCGTGGAGAAAACTTCAACTACCCCCTTCCTCAAAAAACTCTCAACCCCATTTAGAGAATGGATTACTTCCTAAAAATTTCATAAAAATGTTCAACTACCGTCTACAATTGTGTAGTATTTTCGAAAATCAATCAATACAAAAAATGTATAAGCGACTAACATCCATTACACTGTTTCTATTCTCTTGGGGAATTCATGACATTTAAACATGATTTTATGACACTCCCGCTCAACCCAACTCTGTACTTGTGACTACATTTTGAATGTTCTTGTTAACCTCTTGTGCATCAGGAAACAGAAAAACTCCAAGAGTTCCATCTATCAATTCAAGTCAATGGACATTTGGGGAGATATTCAAGGCTCTAGGTTGGAAATAAATATTTCGGAAGAGATAGATTTTACTTTTCGTGTGATTTCCAAATCAAGCATCAGTCGCAAAGTATTTTGATTTTTTTGTTATTCCAGTTTTTCTCAACTTACCCAGTTACCCCGGACTATAACTAACAAACCACCTCGGGTGTAGTGTAATTCAGTGAGGTGCTTTGAGTGAGTGGCACATTAAAGATTCTGGACCATGATTGTTGGCAGCTACCGTTCAAGATGGCGAGATAGGTTGTCATATGCCGGCGGCATACTAACACTTCATCACGTCACGTGGGTGTCTTCAGCTACTCGTCATGCCACAACAGTCGAGCGTAATTTTGAAATAACATCGTTCAAGTGTTTTGGATAAGCAGCTCGAAATTTTCAGTGTTGTGTACTTGCAAGCTGGGACTGTTTCGTATGGGTTCCACTTGTATCGAGTAGTTCATAGTGTGAAGAATGAAGATGAATCTAGTTAGTGAAGAGTGGAATGAATAATTGAATTATCATGCACTTCAGGCATTCCGTTTCAGGCAACGAGAAAGCCCTCTAATGCACTGAAAATCCTTGTAAACTTGAACCCAACCAAAAAAGTCCCCGAAATCATAATGCAGCTGAAAATAAAAATAAAACACCCGAACACGATAATATACGCGGAGAAATTTGAAAAAACATAGCTGAAGAAATGAATAACTGTTGTTTTGAAAAAAAAATAAAATTTCAAAACCGCTGAGATAATGCAAAATATTTATTTTACGAAAATCTAACAAAAACTACAAAACACCTGAAATTCTGGATTCAGGTACTTTAATGTATGAAGTATCCAAAAAGCAAATCTTTATTATGCCACAACCCTAAAAATCCCAAAACTTTTTGTATTTCCTTATTTTTGGCTGCAAACATAACGGAGGTACAGAAATATGTCGAAAAAAAAAGTACTAGCTCGTACTTTTCTCTACAAAAATGGCATCTATAAAAATTCTATATATATATATATATATATATATATATATATATATATATTTATATATATATATATATATATAGAGGAGAGGTAGTCTTTGCTGACTAGTTAGGAAAAAGTCTGAGAAATTCTTTGGGACAGCAGCATACGCAAATGTACTCTTATAACATTATATTTCCAATATTTCGACAATGAATATTGTCATCACAAAGGTGAAAATACTATAGTATGTTGATAAATATAAAAATAATCTTACTTACAATGTTAGTGAGAATGGTCGTTTTTCGGTGAAATACAAAGAGATGTAAAAGACAGCATTAAAACATGTAAAAACATGGAGCAACAATTAGATTTATATGGAATAATATTTGTACCAAAAACATGACTGGTAAATTTACTAAAAGTCGAGAACAATTGTGGTGAACATTCTTTGGTTATGAATGTGAAAAGTGTGGGAAAATCAAAACATAGAGGTTAGGATTTAACATAACCTAAAATGTCAACGTCAAAATTGTACAATTTTTTAGAAGACATTTGGTCTAAGCTGTCCAAATAAAAGTGGAAACATCAATTGCAATTACTACTGAAGATGAGATTTTCTAATGCTAAAATTGGATAAATAAATTTTATTATGTTATTATATTTGTAAAATCTTTCATGTTGGTTTGTATTGAATAGAAAAGGAAGATGAATATTTATTGAGAGCATTCGGGTTCTTGTCTAAGAATAATAAATAAGAATAGATCTCACTTAAATGATTGATATCTGTTGTTTTGTTTAAACAATTGTTGGATTGAGAAATAAATGCCATGTCCAAAAAGATTCGTTCCGAAGCATTCTTTTCACAATATATATATATATATATATATATATATATATATTTTATGATGCGTTGATTGCGGTTCGTTTTTATTTCATTTCATATTTGTTTATTTTTTTCCACAACCAGACATCATAACAAAATATATATAATTTTTTTGTTTTACTTTTGTTTTGCTATTTTAAAAAACTTCAAGCAAGTTCCCGTTTGAATTCAATTTAATATATATTGACAAATGAATACCCATATAAATATTTAATATCCCCGGCTATGTATTTTACCTTCTTTCCATCCACTCTTTTACTTTATTTTCCTTCACCTCAGCTAAGTCAATCGGTACGCCTATGGAATCCTAGAAGTCGGTTCTACTGTGGAGCCCTCTAGTGATTCTTGATGTCAAATTCAGAGAAGAACAACTGTTATTGCTCAATCATTGAAAATAATGCAGAAATACAGTCAAAATAATTCCTCCTTCATTCAGGAGAAACTTACTACTACCTATTCTGCGATAAATAACTTAATTAGTGCTTCATAGCAAATATATACAGGAAATGTAGAGTTATGTGATACTAGAAGGGAAATTTAACCTAGTTTTATAGATTATGTCGTCAACATACTAAATCATGAACGAGTTCTATCAAAAACTGTACCTAAAAGTTATAATTTAATTGCACTGCAGTAACTTTTTATGGTTTCGAAATACCTGTGACCTCTTGTAGTGAGAATGTTCAGTGTTTCGGATTTTCTCCCGTTCCTTTGTCGACTGTGACTTCGCCTCGTACTTGTAAATCTCCAATGGAAAAAGGTGAGATTAACTCTGGATCTGGGATCTTTTATCTGCTATTGTTCTTTATAGTATTTCCCATATTGTCTTGTCAAATAACTGTTTTTCTAATACATATTGATTGATTTGTTTAAATTTCAATTTTCTACAATCGGTTCTTCCAAAAAAAAAATGTTTTCTGTTCTCCTCTACGCTTAGCTTGTTGATTCTTCTCCCCTTGGTACCAACATTCTTCATTTCCTTCTCGAATTTTCGATTTTCACGCACCTTTGGTTGCACTTTTTATTATTTTCACCTTTTTGACAGTTTTTATTTACGAAACATTTCCAACTACCTTACATACTATTTACAAAACATGTAAAAATCATTCTTTCGATCTGCTTTTCATATTTTCAAAGTTCCTAATTTAGCATCAAGATCTTTCCTGGCATCTGATTGGCTATTGTGTTCAGATCCAATTTCATATACAGTATGTTCGAACTTTTAACATTTTGTTATCTGCTTGTGCTCAAAATAAATTAGTAAAATTTGGTTTCTATAATTTTCAAAATTATGCCAATATCTTGTTTCAGAAACACGGCAGAATCTTCAGAAAAGCTGTAAAATAACATAGCTCAGATTACTAAATACGAACATTTTTTTATTTATGGGTTTTTTTCAATTTTTCATTTTCATTTTAACTCTTTGAATATTTAACGTACTCCTAAACATAACAATATATAAATATATATATATATATATATATATATATATATATATATATATATATATATATATATATATATATATATGTATATATATATACAGGGTGTCCCACGACGATTAAGACAGGACATATCTCGGAATTCGAGAGTAGTAGAGAATTGCAATTTTGGGGTTGGAAATTAAAGCAATTGGTGCAGCTGTTTTTGATATTATGTTACCCAATGAGCTTTTTGTTTCCGGTCACGTGACATCAGATTCCCAATTATTAATGGGACAACCTGTATATTTTGGCATTTCTATGTTTCTCCCGATAAAACGATTCCAACAAACTATCACACTTGGGGTCTGAAACGAATAATTTGAGAACTACAGGTACTTCAATATCCTTGGGCCCATGATTACGACAGACGTCTGAAACGAGCAATCGCCAAATTATTCAAGTTTAGGGCCACCCTGTATATTTGAGCAGTCCTATATTTTATGTAATGAGTAAAACAAGGCAAAATTATAATAATCATTCATATTTTATTAACAAACCGTCGTGGGTTCAAGGATATTCAAGTACCTGAAGTTCTTGAATTCATCGTTTTAGACCACAAGTGTGATGGTTTGTTGGAATCGTTTTATCGGGAGGAACATAGAAATACCAAAATATACAGGTTGTCCCTTTAATAATTGTGAATCTGATGTTACGTGACCGAAAACAAAAAGCTCATTGGGTAACATAATATCAAAAACAGCTGCACCAATTGCTTTCATTCACAACCCCAAAATTACAATTCTCTACTACTATCGACTTCCGAGATATTCCTGTCTTAATCGTCGTGGGAAACCCTATATATATATAAATATATATATATATATATATATATATATATATATATATACAGTATCCGCCAAAAAGTATGTACCAGTATGGGAAAAAAGTTTATTATTGGAGTATTGGAAAAAATATTCTGGGGAAAAGTTTGTGCATGTCCGATTACCTAAAAATCGATTTTGACACATGTCACGAGATCGCTAGTATGGCGGCCATTTAAAAAAAATTGATATGAAATTTTATGCACATAAACGAAGTTTCAAGAGATAATTGGAAATAGCTATTTTTTTTTAAATATTTTCCCATAAAAATATCAAATTTGTTTCTTATGAATAGCTTGACTATACTGTAACATTTGCAATTCAATGATAATGACAGAACTTTCTCATTTTCTCCTCACCAGAGGGCACTATATTTAAAAAATAGTATTTTGTCCGAACCCTTGCTGTTACATCGGTTCGAATCTAACAGTTATATCAGAATTCCACGACCATTGTTATGACATGAGACTTCAAAAACATCGTGTTTTCTAGATTATAATTAAGTTTCGATGATAATCGTGCATGAACATTTCACTTCGTACATAAACTGGAAAACTATTTAATTTATCGCACTATTAATCTAAAATAGAAATTCCGAATATTTACATAGTTTTTTCAGCATTGATCGATGGCTAATTATTGGTGTTAGATATAAATGTATAACTGAAAAGACATTCTGCAGAACAGGTTTTTTTATTCAATCGAGTAATTCAAATATTCTATAAACAAAACAACAAATTTTCAACTATTTCTATATAATAACAATTCAAATCTCAATATGCCTTCCTTCTCTTTCTATACATAAAATCGTTTTATGGTATATCTCTTTTCGAACGGTCAACAAAAAATTTGGAGAAATTTCTGCTGCACAATGATGGATAGTTTCTGAAAGGTCTAAATTTGTAAATAGTATTTTTTTAAAGAAACCACAAGAAAAAATCACATTGGGTCAGGTGAGGTGAACGTAGCGGCCAAGGAATTTCTGGAAACCTACCTATCCAGTTTCCAGGAAAAGTGGTGTCCAGCCAATTCCTTATTGCCAAAGTACTGTGGCTAGGAGCCCCATCCTTTTGGAAATATATTTTTCGCCATTCTTCTAACGTGAAATTGTCTAATTCATTGTAGAAATCGTTCCTCGAAAAATCCAAGAACGTTTCATCATTCAAATTCTGACAAAAGAAAAATGGTCCAATTATTCAGTGATTAAAAATCTCGCACCAAACATTCACTTTAAATGAATATTGATCACGGGCTTCTACTGCAAAATGTGAATTCTCACCATCTACAATTTTGAGATGAAACAACACCATTTGAAGTGAAAGTTGACTCATCACTAAATAAAATAAATTTCGTAAATGATATATTTTCTTCAATTTGTCCCTGCAGCCAAAAGGAATAATACAAGCGTGGATCGTAGTCTCTCTCCTTAAGCGTGTGAATAAATTTTGGTTTATAAGGCTTTAATTTGTTTTTTTTGAGCAATCTTTGGATATAAGTTGAAGATAAACCCAAATTTTACTAATTGATGTTCTTGGAGTTTCAACTACACTCTGTATAACTTCAAACTCTGTTTCCTCAGCTGTAACCCAGTGCCTATGTTGTTTTCTGAATGAGTTTTCCACGGACCCAGTATTTTTGAACTTGGAAACAATTCTTCCAACAGTTACATATGAAATAATTTTATTGGTATGCCTCTCGTTGAAAATCGCCGCGGCTTCTCTATAGCTTTTGTAATATTCTCCCACAATCAAAACAATTTCGATCTTTTCTGGCTGGCTTAACTTCGACATAATGAACCAAAAACTTGCTGGTATTATCAACGTCACTATGTATAAATATGGAGTTCTCACTTAGACTTTTGTTGCAATAAGTTTACGTATTTTCTGTCAAATGAAATCCATGGCTATCTTGTGGAATATGAGTGAGATTTTGATGCAATTCTTAAACACTGACTATTTTCAAGAGATCAAAATTTCATGTTTTGGTGCATTTCATACTCAAGAAAGCATGTTTGGTGAACTACATTTTGATTTTGTGGAAAAGAAGGAATTTTACTATGCTCTTCTATTATAGGATCTTGATGTGATAAATAAGTAGGTAGGTAGGTATTTGTTTGAAAAGCACACGAAATAGTATTTTGGAAAGTGAATTTTGTGATATAATTGAGGAATATTCTCACGGACAGCGATGTAGATCACTGAATGAACCTGATTTCATTCCAGTATGGTTTATTTTCGATGTTTATATTTGCCAAAAAAATTGGGAAAATATTCAGAATGAAATAGTGAGTCAAATTTAAGAGACTTATAATTTACATGTTTATGTGCAAAGTGAAACGCTCATCCACGATTATCATCGAAACTTGATTATAATCTGGAAAACATCATGTTTTTGGGGTGTCATGTCATCACAATTGTCGTGGAATTCTGATATCACTGTTAGATACGAACCGATGTAACAGCAAGGGTTCTGACAAAATCCTATTTTTTTAATATAGTGCCCTCTGGTGAGGAGAAAATGAGAAAGTTCTATCATTATCATTGAAATGCAAATGTTTCAGTATAGTTAAGCTATTCATAAGAAAAAAATTAGATATTTTTTAATAGATGGGAAAATATTTTAAAAAATAGCTATTTCCAATTTTTTCGAATTATCTCTTGAAACTGTGTTTATGTGCATAAAATTGAATTCTAAATAACTTTTTCAAATAAATTCTTTGATATCTTGCCATCTTAGCCCACTTTTCGTCTTTTCATAGCGATCACGTGACATGTGTCAAAATCAATTTTTAGGTAATCGGACATGCACAAACTTTTTCCCAGAATATTTTTTCCAATACCCCAATAATAAACTTTTTTCCCATATGGTACATACTTTTTGGCGGACACTGTATATATATATATATATACATATATGATATATATATATATATATATATATATATATATATATATATATATATATATATATGCCCAGAGATGTCCTGATTGAATAAGGGAATTAAATTATAGAGGAAACAACTACTTCCCTGGCTAGTGCCTTGACGGACTTTGGATTACATCTTATGAATGATCGTGCAAAGCCTCTCTATTGAGAGGTTACTTAGCAAATGCTTGCTGTGGAGAAAATACATTCCAACCTGTATACCGGATTCGGGGTTATTGCTCCTCATCAGTACACGATAGGTCATACAGACAACAACTAATGTATGCAAGCCCAAATTGATTGATCCAAATATCTTCACTGCCATGTCTGAGGCGAGAACTATCAGGCAAAGAAGTCCGACTGGTAGCGCCACCTCAGATCGAGCACCAGCATATTCGTAAGATGTCATCCAACGTCCGTCGTGGCATTAGCCAGAGAAGTAGTTGTTTTCTTATGGATATTTGACCCCCTATAGTTTGGGGTTGGTTCACCTTGAGATTCCCTGATTTAATCAGGACATCTTTGGGCACATGCAGAAACTCAATATTTCAACAGCCGCCATTCCAAAGCAATTTGGCCCATGTTTGAACTTTATCCAGGTATTCATATAAATAATTCTTGAACCAAATTTTGTTCCGTTCGGCTCAATTTTCATGCCTAGAAATTTTGTTATATCCCATATATTCTGGGTCCTTGATCGGCAAAAATTCCACCAAAATTTGTTGGTTACGTCCTCAATGAGTACCCCCATGAAGTGTACCTGGAAATATGGTCTGATACAACCAGCATCAAAAAGACACCTAATATATTTGTATGAACGAATTTTATATCTCTCCAGCTTTCTAGGCACACCCTGTATATTCGATTGAAAGTTAATCATTCCTCTAAAACGTTGTATACCAGGAACTTCTTAAAATTCATATAGGATATTGAAATTGATTTTAGTGCCCTTTGACCGACGTGCTAACTATCTCACACCTCTGAGTGCTATTTTATGTGCATTCCTATGTGTCAGTGCATCTATTCGTTCGAGCGCATTTACATTCACGATATGAGGTGGCAATTAACTCAGTTCGCTCTCGAAAAGTTTGTTGGCTCAGGTTTGTGGTGTAAGTGTCGAATAAAAGTTTTATAGATGACCGATGCGACTGCAGTTCATGCTGCAAGAAGAAATTAATACAATGTTGAGATCAATGAATATGTTGGTTCTTACTAGGAGGAACACTCGTTATTTCAATTCTATGTTATGTAAGGAAATCTGTTGGGAACTAATCTTATTTATATATAAATCCTTTTAGTCCATTTACTAATTTACATTTTCGAGTCATTGCAATGATTACAATGAGAACGATATATAGCATGCTTTTAGGTTAATATAGACTAAGTTCAAGAAATAAAAATATATATACAACACATATACACATACGTATACACAACTACTACACCTATTTGCACATCATACATCTATACGCCCCTACAAATTCTAAAAAATATTTAATGAATACACAAAATACTTCAAACATACTAAAACATTTGTATACCTGTCCTTACTAAATATTAAATCGAAACAAACAAAATGAGGAAGTGCCTACTAGGTTTTTATTGATTAAGAAAATATGATTCTAACTTTCTCTTGAAGGATGTTAAAGATGTTAAACGTTTGATATCTTCTGGCAGATTATTATAGCTATCAAGTCCCTTGAAAAAAATAGAATTTTGGGTATGTGTTAATGTGACTTGTTGAAAATGGAAGTCAGTTCTGAATCTTGTATTATATCCGTGGATTTGGTAATTGTACATAACTTTTTCTTGTAAATAGATTGGGGAAATTTTATTTCTTATTAATGTTTGGAATAGGAGAAAGGAATTAATTGGTAACCATTCTAATTGCTTCAACATATCTCTCATTAGTGTTAGTCTTTCGCAATTAAAAATTATGCGTATGGCCCTATTTTGGAGTTTCTCTAAACGAGCTAAATCATTTTGTTCCAGTAGATACAGAACTGTAGAACAATATATGAAATGAGGGAACACTAATGAATTGTACAGTAAAATTTTTGTCCACTTAGACAAATATGGGGCACAACGAGATAAATAATGTATTTTAAATGCTATCGTCTTTATAATGAAGTTGGCATGTTCTTTAAAATGTAACCCCCTATCCACATGAACCCCAAGATATTTAAATTGGTTGACCCGTTCCACCTTATCAGGACCAAACATTATCCCAAAATGTTGGTTACAGGAATTTCTGAATTTTTTTTCTTTACTTATCACCTTGTACTTGGTCTTCTCAACATCGATCTTCAAATAATTAGCACAACACCAAGTGTAAATAGATTTTAAAGTTTTGTTGATGGTTTCTGGGAGTTTCGTGTGATCATTACATGAGAAATAAATCAGTGTATCACCTGCAAATAAATGAACTGAGCTCTCACCTACTATCTCCGGCAAATCATCAACAGAAACAACAGGTGGCCCAGTACAATTCCCTGTGGTACTCCTTGATTACTTTCTATTTCATCTGATACTTTATTATTTACCCTAAGCTTCTGTTTTCTGTTCTCCAAAAAGCTTTCCAACCATTTCAAGACTATTCCATCTATTCCTAATGCTACTAGTACTTTGTAACAATCTATTTCTGTGTATTGCTTCGAAAGCTCTCTGAAGATCCAGAAATACTGCAACAGTAGTCTCATTTTTTCTAGGCATATTTTTCCAATCATCTGGTACACACTGAACTGCTGTTTCACAACTATTTTTATTTCTAAACACTGATTGGTATTTACTTAACAGTTTATTATTTTCAATATACTATTGGGGTTTCTTAGACAATAGATTGGAAAGGAGGTGTAAAATCAATGAATCATCCCCAATTTTTCTACCCTTAGAGATGTTACTTTTTTTTCAAATGGGATTAACTTTCAAGCATACCCTATACAATGAGAAAATAATCATCTATATCGGATAATCCGTTACAAAGTTATACGGGGTAGAATCGGTAAAGAAGTAAAAATTCAGTGGGGGAAACAACAATCATCCCCCATTTTCCTACCCTTAGGAGTGGAATTTGTTTTTCAAATCCAAATGGGTCACTGTTTTAGCTCTGTAACTCTCTTGGCCAATGCAGGGGGCGACATGACATCCAAATAACACAATTGAGATTTCTAATATAATTTCGAATTGTCCATCTGCTTTCAAACAAATCGAAATATCTGATAAAATTGTGGAATCACATCTTCAAGGAATATCTAGCGTTTCCAAGCAGCAGCAAGTTGAATATCTTCACCATCAATTATTATTCTAATAAATGAAATTGTTTTATAATAAATAATTGATCATTATTCTTTGTTGAAAATGCGTTCTTCAAAAAGTAATGTTTTTTTTTCTGTGAATCATTTTTGCGGTGAAAAAAATCCTTTTTCCACGGTGAAAAAAATAAAACGTTTACACATCAACAGGGATGCAAAAATGTCAATTTTTTTGGGCAGTTGTACGAAAAACCTTGTTTGACAGGGATATAATTTCTTGTTTCACTGTTTTTTTTTCGGTATACTTCAATGCAGACTCATTAATTCCTTTTTTGTTATTTTATGTTATTGGTTCATGCCTGTGGGCATATTTTGGAGAAGATATCATTTTCTTCAGGCAAACACTATTTTCATCATAGTTCAACTTGAACAGATGGGTAAAATATATTTTGTGGGAAAAAGAATTGAGAAAGTAATATTTTGTTTTTCGGGAGGTTCTACAGTTTCAATTTGGTACCATAATTATACCAGTACACTGGGATTTTTTACTATTATTATTATTGTTATAGATATAAACATGTCTCAAGAACTATCCGTTCAACGCTTCATACAGTGGAGACCGTTCACCCGCATAATATGGCATTGTTAGATCAATGGATGAATTAGAATTCAATACGTATGTGTTCCTTTATGCTTGCTTGACAATCGCCATGAAAATCATGGCAGCACGCTTTGTATGAAACTTAGAATACAGAAGTTTGTTCGATAAATTATATATCGTCCGAATAAATTATGAGATTGTTGATATCTCGGTTGGGAGAGAGTGGGGCACATTCGATAATACAATATATGATGCATGAACTTAATTAGATAAAGATTATTTTTGCCCGCCAAAAAAATTCATTTCGATCGCCCAGTCATTCAATAAATTAAAAAGTTATTTCAAAATTAGTACGGTATATTTCAGTTTCCTATAAATAATATACAATATGTAATACATTACATAATAATACATTTTATTTCGCATATTTGATCGCAGTCTTCCTTCGAAGGTGGCCAGGGATATGATAAACAGAATGGAGCAGTTCAGGATCTTCTATCACTATTACTTGAAACGAGTGTAACCCTAAGACTCTTACTCTTCGAGCTTCAAACAAGTGGGCAACAGCCATTCACGGTTTGGAATTTTGACTGGACAAGGGCTGGAGACCGGTCTCCAGCCCTTTCCATGATGGTGGTACTAAAAAATGGCCGAAAAATAATTTTGAATCTGGATTTTGAATAAAAACTTTTTAACAAAAAATTAAACCGACGAAAAGTAAAAAATAAAATGAGCCTTCTTAGTCTCAATAACTAAGCTCCTAAACTAACGTAAGTAACTAATTTTGAGTCGGCGCCAAACAAACAATCAAATTAATTAGATAAGGCGTAAAATGATGGCATCGAGTTGCGCGGTGACATTCTGATAATTTTTTTGAAGTAATTTAATGATCTTCGATGATTGTTCGTTTGGCGCCGACTCAAAATTAGTTACTTACGTTAGTTTGGGAGCTTAGTTATTGAGACTAAGAAGTTTTATTTTATTTTTTACTTTGCAGTTCCGTATTGCGTCGTTTTAATTTTTTGTTAAAAAGTTTAAATTTTTCAATTTTTTGTGGCTGAAATCTACTAATTACTACCTATTTGTTTTTTGATTATCCAACTCACTTCAACTATTACCAGTTAAATAATATGATTATCTACTTTTACTATTTGTTGTAATATAAATTACTTTTGTTGTTCTGGTTAGTTTATTTCATTACTTTGTATATCATTCCATCCTCTTATAGAGTATAATGATTGTGATGGATGTAGGAGAACAAAAATAATGACATAAGCGATATGTCATTGTCAACTACATATGTGTGCCAATGTTCACAAGTGAAAAATCAATCATTCCCTATTTTCTTACCCGTAAGGGTGGATAATTGCATTCGAAATCCGAATATGATCAACTATGAGGTGTAGCTGATACCAGCGACTTCGTCCGAGTTGAACTTTGTATTTTTTGTGACGACTATTGAAAATTTACTCACCCCTTTAGGGATGGAATCTCTAATAATACTGAAACATATTTTTCTTTATTTGTAAAAAGAATTCAAATATCAATTTTTAAGGCCCTCACTTCAAAACAAACGGAATCCTCACTGAAACTTGTATTTCTTTAACTCTTACAAAGACCTCAATACCAAGATTCACGACCCTGACTTGAAAACTAACCCCATACAAACTTTCATCCCATTTCCCCTTTGGGGTTGCATTTCTAAAAATAACTGAATACATATTTCTTCTATTTGCAACAAAGACTTATATAATATCAATTTTTATGAGACCAACTTGAAAACCAACGGAATTCCTATACAAACTTCCAATCCTAGTTTAACCCCCATTTCACCCCTTTAGGGGTTAAATTTCCAAAAACACCGAAACATGTATTTTTTATTTGTAACAAAGTCCCCCAAATAACAATTTTCATTATCCTTACTTGAAAAGTAACTATACAGACTTTCAACCCCCATTTTTCCGTTTAGGGATGAATTTACAGAAAAATATGAGAGACATTTATCTTCATTTGGGAAAAGGAGCCCAAATAAAAATTTCCATGACTCTAATTTCAAAACCAACTGTACTTTCACTATCACCCCCCCTTCTCTCCCATTTTTTCACCCCTTCACACGAATTGTTTTCAGATCATATCAGAGCAGTTCCAAATATTCAATTGAATTATTCAGAGGTGAAGACAAGTGCACTATAATTCAGTTCTTGGAAAATTTATCTTTCATTATCCATAATCGACTTCTTAATTTTTTTCTTGAATAATTTTCCATCGCTAGAATTTTTCATTTTTTCGCGATTCATTCGGTAAAATCTTGTCCCTAAATACGAAGCATTCTTTTTTCCAACAGTTTTTCACAGCGTGGGGCATTCAAAATTTGTTTTTATTTCCTGTCTTTTAGGAGTGTGTGATTGGTTGTAGATGAGTTCTGCCTTTTTTATGTTGCTGAGTATACTGACACAGAATAGTTGAGGTATATCCAATACGAAGGCTTCTTTGTATACACTCGAGTCGTTTTGCACTTGTGCAATATCATTTTTGATATCCATTTTTGGATATTAAAATTCGTAAGGTAACATTAGTTCACTCCTCCCCGCCCTATAATATGTTATTTTGGACCGTATAAATGAATAGTACAGCAGTTTCAAGTGTTTAGCATATAAGTAGTTCCTTAAGTATTTAAATCTAAATAGTGTATTTCTTAGCTTCTTAAGTATTTTGTGGAATCGGTTTCAGGTATTTGGTAGTCATCACTAATATTGAGTTGACTCATATTCCGTAATCCATTAGAGGATGCAAAGGGTAAGTATTTGATTTTTTTCAAAATTATTAGTTAGTTTGTTGTGACAGAACCATCTTTCAATGTTCATCAAGTCTTTTTCAGCCGTAATTTTCAGTTGTTGCCATGTTTGCTCTCAATAGAGCAAAGCAAAGCTTGACAGATTTCTTCTAGTTTCCAGATAAAGCAGTTCATTCATATATAAAGTAAAGAGGATTGGTTCCTTATGGATACCATAAACAGAAGAAAACTGGTGAGAGCCGTGAGAAATCGATATTGCATAACCAGAAGCTCAATCCATGATTGAGATGTTCTTTGGTGATATCATTTCATTTATTTAACTTCCCATAAAGATTTTACAGTTCTGATTTTGAAAAAAAAGTTTATAGATATAGACAATTGAAAAGTGAGTCAAACTTTATTCATAGAATGTGCGCTATCGTAAAATATTAATATAATATAAACATGTATTCATTTTGTTATTCAGTATTTCTATGGTAAAATGCGTTAACTTCATTTCATCATTCAATCTTAGTACTACTGTTCAAAGGCAGAGTAATCATTTGAAATTATTATAATATAATCATTGAAATCGTATATGAATGTTGATGTTTCACCTAACAATAATATTACTGTGTTATTCTGTTATATCACAAGCTCATGACTAAGAACACTAGTAGTAATATTTGAATTCACTTACTTATTAGTAGTAGCCATAGTAGTAGTAATTTAAATACATACCAAAATAGAAATACATTTTGAGATGTGACGTTCTTTTTGTAGACGTGCGATATGAGAAGTGATTCTTGGGAAAGTTATATTTTCGGTATTTGATGGCCCAAGTTTGACGGGCAAAGTGTCTTGAAGCCATGCCACTACTTTATAATTAAACGAAGGAAAATTTCATAACACAAAATTAATGGGTTATACATACGGACACCTCGCCGCCACATGATTTATTACATTTTTCCAAATTGCACCTATTTAACAAATTGCCTTATAATTACCACCATGCAGTATTTTAATAAACGGTTTCAAACTCGCGGATGAAACTGAGGCATCTTGAGGGGATCGTGTGATACAGGGTGTTGCGAATTTTTTTTTTATGCTGGCAAGTTTTTGTCGTGCTGAATGATTCTTAAGTTTTTTCGGAATATAACCTTCCACAACCTGGAAAATATATATATATATATATATATATATATATATATATATATATATTTTCTTCAAATTCTCGGAATAAAGGTCTGATTCAGTCAATTCATATAATTTTGCTTGACCACGTTTCGACATGCTATTTGTCATCATCAGGTTAAAACAAAATTATTTTATTTGAGTTTTCGCATCGTACGAAGGTTATTGTGAGAGATACTCCCACAATAACCTTCGTACGATGCGAACGCAAAACTCAAATGAAATAATTTTGTTTTAACCTGATGATGACAAATACCATGTCGAAACGTCGTAAAGAAAATATATATATATACAGGGTGTAACTGAATAAGTGTAAAACATTCAAGGAGGTGATTCCTCATCGAAAAAAAGATAGGATCTTTCATATAAAGAAACTTCATTGGAGCATCCCTTGTTAAGATACAGCCCCTTAAAGGGGGTACATAAAATTTGTATAACAATTTTTTTCACAAGCACTGAAAAAGTTACAATATTGAAATTAACCTGACGTTTTGTACTACCAAAAGACACTTAGCCAGTAATTTATTTGGTTTACCCATGGTTGTAAGGGTGAAAAACGCAACCCTAAAATTTATTTCCAATGTAACTTTTTGTCTTATTATTTGTTTACCATTTAAAATTTATTTCCGATAGCCTGTTTCATTCTAAACAAAAAATGTCTCTTGGGTTTTTTGCCCAAAATAAACCAGTAAGCAGCAAAACATTATTTTACGAACAACTACAGAGATACATCGTCATAAATGCGAAAATACGAAACTAATCTATCTAGTAGGTCGCTATTAGCGATAGTGACAATTAAATTGGTATGACGCTGTCAGTTTGGGAATTTTCGAAATTGAATTAATACTAATTGTGTGTTGTTGTTCTGTTCTTAATTTGTTACTTCAATAATTCACTTGTTAATAAAATGGCATACACAAATGAGGAAATGGCTGATATGCATTACGTTTACGGTCTGTCGCAGGGGAATGGGTTAGAAGCTTCTAGAAGATATGCTGAAATGTATCCTCAACGGCAGCATCCTTCACATAGAATATTTGCTCGACTTCATCAACGATTACGAGAATATGGTTCATTCGACAAAGAACGCAGGATTGTGGTCGCCATCGAGAAATACGAACACTACAGCTTGAGGAAGCAGTACTTAATTTGATTGAAGAACAACCTACTACCAGTACTAGAAAGATTGCTTTCCAGCTAAATGTTGATCATATGACGGTATTTCGAATTTTAAAGGAACAACTCTTATACCCTTACCATCTGCAACGAGTACAGGCACTGTTACCGCGAGACTTTCCGAACCGTCTTGAATTTTGCAATTGGATGCTGGAAATGATTAGAAGAAATTGTGACTTTCTGAAGACGATAGAATTCACAGACGAATGTAGTTTTTCTCGGGACAAGATTATTAATTTTCATAATTACCACATATGGGCTGATGAAAACCCTCACGCTATTGTCGAAACTAGCCATCAAGAACAGTTTTCTCTTAACGTGTGGCTCGGAGTTATTGGGGATGATTTAATTGGGCCTCATTTTCTACCTCCTCGATTAAATGGTGAGGCATACGTTCAATTTTTTAAGAGAAGTGCATCCAGTACTGCTGGAGGAAGTTCCTTTGGGCGTCAGAAGGGATATGTTTTTTATGCATGATGGGGCTCCCGCCCATTTTAGTCAAGTAGCACGTCAGCATTTAACTGAAACATATGCAAATCAGTGGATAGGTCGAGGAGGACCACATAAATGGCCCGCTCGATCCCCGGATCTCAATCCTCTCGATTTCTCTATTTGGGGCCATTCACAGCATTTGGTATATCGCACTCCTGTTCGCGATGTAGAGGACTTAAGAAACCGCATCATCGATGCGTGCAGGGTAATCAGAGAGACTCCAGGAATATTTGAGCGAATACGTGGCTCAATGCGCCGACGTCTAGACGCATGCGTAATGTTTGAAGGTAGACATATTGAACATTCACTATGATTTCTACATGTTGTGTGTTTTGTTATTAATAACTTAGTTTTGTTTATTACCCTTTAATCGTTTAATGCAGGTACTAACTACAAAATAACAATAAATCCAGTTCGCATTTATGACGATGTATCTCTGTAGTTGTTCGTAAAATAATGTTTTGCTGCTTACTGGTTTATTTTGGGCAAAAAACCCAAGAGACATTTTTTGTTTAGAATGAAACAGGCTATCGGAAATAAATTTTAAATGGTAAACAAATAATAAGACAAAAGTTACATTGGAAATAAATTTTAGGGTTGCGTTTTCACCCTTACAACCATGGGGTAAACCAAATAAATTACTGGCTAAGTGTCTTTTTGGTAGTACAAAACGTCAGGTTAATTCCAATATTGTTACTTTTTCAGTGCTTGTGAAAAAAATTATTATACAAATTTTATGTACCCCCTTTAAGGGGCTGTATCTTAACAAGGGATGCTCCAATGAAGTTTCTTTATATGAAAGATCCTATCTTTTTTTCGATGAGGAATCACCTCCTTAAATGTTTTACACTTATTCAGTTACACCCTGTATATATATATATATATATATATATATACATATACATATTATAATTTTGTGTATTTCACATTTACATCCTTACCGGTAGGTATGAGTACTCTGAGGGATTTGGTTCGATTTCGAGAAAGACCACAAGCCGTCCTGATGATTGGGAAACCACGACACAGCTGTAGGCGGATGGTGGCTTCCTTGGAATCGGAACAAATGTCTCTCTTTCTTTGTCCACACCGCGCGAAATCACACGCACCACTGCACATGGCGGAATTACACGCACCATTGCACCGACAGACATATAAATAAGTGAGTAGCATCTAGACTTGTCAGTATTCACCTGAAGACGATTGCAGATACAAGCACTCGAAACGTCGTGAAAACTTTTTCACATACATCAAGACGATGGACGTCCGAAACGAAAGTAATCATATTGGTTTCTGTCACACAAATATGAGCTTATACGTTCAAGACATGTACTCCTGAAACCTTAATGATAAACTTTGTCCAAAAGAATTATGTAATTCTTACAATTGAATGCATCACAGAAAATTGTTACAGAACATATTTTGGTAATAGGAATAGAGTGTGAGCAGTACAAACAATTAAATTTGAATAACCTCTGTTTTCATCTTTGGCAATGCTCCGAATATTTCTGCTCAAAAAATAATATATCAAAAAGGGGCTCAATCCTGAGAGGGATGTTTGTCTCTATACGGGGTCTCTGGACTTCCTCTTTTTCTCTCGTGAATGTATAGATGGGGTCAAAATATCACCAGTACTTCATATAACTTTTGTTCCTAGAAGCCTTCGGTACCAAGTTACGGGCCCTCAAAGTTAAAAAATGAAAAATGTTTTTCTTTGATAACTTTCAAAGTGAATATTCAAAATCATCTAAATTTTGGTGAATGACTAAACAAATGAATTCCTTCGATGAGCTTTCATGCAGAAGTCAGGTGTTTTGCTACAAAGTCAGGAACGATGGTCCACACTCCAAAACTTTGAAATGACAATAATGTTTCAATAGTTTTCAACAAAATAAGGTTACGTAGACAATTTTCTGAATAAAAGTACTTTTGTGGAAAGTCGATCGGAGCAACGATTCTTAATAAAAATGCAGTTTTACTCGACGACATCAAACCCGATCGTCCACCATTATTCGAAATGAAAAATTTTCACAGTAGAAATACCAATGCTAACGTTAATTCAACAACATTTATAACAGGGATAATACAAAATATGCTAAAATAAAGTCATAAACAAAAAGTACAGTACCTAGTTGAAAGTTTCATTCACAATGTAGATATTTTTTCAAATGAAATATAAAGTTATGTAGATTCGTGGTGTTTTTGAACTAACAAGCTACTCCACTATGAAATATCGAATTCAGTCCATATTTTGTTTGTACGCGTAGAATGAGCACGTTTCGTGTTGTGTTATCTGAATCTCATGAAACTCAACATTTGGATGTTGCAAATTCGTATTCACAGCTTAAATGTTGAGGAGTTTCACTGATAAGTATAATTTCATGGGATAAAATCTTTAACCCGAAGATAAATTTAGCTGAAAAAACGCACATCGGAAGACATAACTAATGAAAAGCAAACGAATGAACTACAAAAACGGCTGCACAGGAATAGGAGAAAAATATCCGCTGAATAAATTTATGTTCCATTTCTTCCACAGATGTTGTCAAAAACACCTTGTAGAAAGAAATAAAATTAGTGTGGATAAAAAATTACAACTGGAATGCGATTTTGTTTTGTTGAGTGGTGCGTTGTCATTGTATTGTTGAAATTCTGATAGGACAGTTTGAAGTGTTTTGATATGGCCGAACAGTTTACATTCAACGAATATGGAGATATGCATGCATTGTATGGACGAGCATTTGGTAATGCTGCAGAAGCCCGTCGTCTGTATGCCGAGCATTTTCCCAATCGAACGTTACCGACAAGAGAAACGTTCGAGCGTGTCGATCGCAGCTTGAGGGAGACAGGTATGTCTAATGGATAATTAATTGAAGCCTGTTGTTTTATTTCGATAGTATTGTAGGTTCAGTTTAGCCAAAACGAGGTGGTGAGGGCGCTCCTAGGGCTGTGCGTATCGCTGTAATGGAGAAAAATATTTTGGAAGCTGTCGCTAATGATCCTTCAATGAGCATCAGAAACCTATCGGAACAGTTCCATATATCCAAGTCCACTATTCATAGAATAATTAGGGAACAATTGCTCCACTCATATCACATCCAGAAGGACCATGCCATGACAACTGAAGATTTTCCATAACGACTGGAATAATCCTATTGGTTCCTGGATAAGCAAAGAGGGGAAATGACTTTTATTACTCGAGTTTTATTCACTGATGAAGCAAGTTTCAGTTTCAGTAGAGATGGAGTAATCAACTCTCATAATCTACACATATCGGCCGAAGAAAATCCCCATGGGATATTGCAAACCAAACACCAAAGGAAATTCAACGTGAATGTTTGGGATGGTATCATAGGAAACCATCTCATAGGAACATTCGTTCCACATGACCAATTGAATGGAGAACGTTATTTGGAGGTCATTCAGAACGATTTGAATGGACTTTTGGAACATGTTCCATTGAAAACCCGAAGAGATAAGTGGTTTATGCATGATGGTGCTCCTCCTCATTTCAGTTTGATTGTGCGGGACCATCTGAACCAGATTTTACCCAATAGATGGATTGGTAGAGGTGGGCCATATTCATGGCCACCGCGGTCTCCGGATTCAAATCCATTGGATTTCTTTCTGTGGGGGCATCTGAATAGCCTCGTTTACGCTACACCCATTCACACCAGAGATGCCTTGTTGAAAAGAATTACATTACATTGTGAAGCCATACGAAACGACCCTGGCATGCTATTGCAAGTGCAGAAAGGGTGTTTGCGCCGACTGAGAAAATGTATTGAGAAAGACGGGGGTCATATCGAGCAGTTTTGGTAGCGGATTTTGCATTTCTGTTTGCTCTTGAGGCTTGCGATTGATTATTTACACCATGAGTTTTGTAAGGTAAACGTGTTTGCATAATGAAAATTCGTTATGAACATTGTACCTATCATTACTATTTTCATTACAAATTATTGTTTTCGAATAATGGTAGACACCTCAGGTTGGATGACGTCGAACAAAAATGCATTTTTATCAAAAATCGTTGCTCCGATCGATTTTCCACACGAGTACCTTCATTCAGGAAATTGTTCAGGTAACCTTGTTTTGTCAAAACATATGGACAAATCCCAGTCATTTCAAAGTTTTGGGGTGTGGACCATCGGGGGTAGTCCGTTCCTGACTTTGTAGCAAAACAACTTACTCCTGCATGAAAGCTCATCGAAGGAAATCATTTGTTTAGTCAATCACCAAAATTAAGATGATTTTGAATATTCACTTTGAAAGTTATCAAAGAAAAACATTTTTCATTTTGTAACTTTGAGGACCCGTAACTTGGTAACGAAGGCTTTTAGGAACAAAAGTTATATGAAATACTGGTGATATTTTGAACCCATCTATACATTTCCGGAAGGAAAAGAGGAAGTACAGGGACCCTGTATATGATCGGCCAAGATGTACCAACACTTTTTCCTCATGAAGTCGAATCCCCTTAATGGTATTTTCATGAAATCTTCCTAAAACTGAAATCACACTATCTTCAGTTTATGTTTATCTAACAGTTGTCATGAATCGCCCCGTATTATTAACGAAAAATCTCTCAGGTGAAAGGTACTATTAATTATGTTATAACATAACATTGTACGAAGATTTAATTGGTCATGATGGCCCTGATGGAAAAGACGTGCACCAACACACAATGTACTGTGTAATTTATTGTAAACAATATCTCTAAATAACAACAATGGTATGATCGTTAGAGGAGGATAACCTCACGGGATGGATGTACTGTTACTCATTAGACGAGAAGGGGATCGTCATGAGAGACTATTGAATCAATTTCGCGGTCTGGAATTATCGAAAAAATGCAATGGCTACGTTAGTGAGGCGGGAGGTGTTCCCTAATTGTTATGTCCAATAATTTCACGTTCGATTAGCGTTGGCTTTTTATGTATTAAAAATGAAAGGTGAAAAATGTTGCTTGCAATCTCTCAAAATATCAATCAATCAATCAAAACTGTGCTTTATTGTCTAAGAATTATTATTCCTATTGACGAAGTGTTGTGAGGGAGTAACATGGAGTGGAGAGACCCACTGTGTCCAATTCAAATATAACTAATTTGAAAGAAATAAATATAAATATCGATAATATAATATACCTACAACAAAATTAGTCACAAAATAATGATAACATTCGTATCACATTCAGCAGGAAGTGACCCTAGTACGAATATACAAAACAGCATCTAGATATAAAATATATAATTTGAAAACTTGAGGCTAAATAACCTCATGCATGAAAATGGCTTCAAAATTTTTTGTTGTAATATTCCTGAAGGTCATAGTACGCTTTTGGAATGAGGAATTCTTTTATCTCCTTCCTAATTTTTTTAATACTTCCAATTTCTTCAAAATGATCTGACGAATGATAACACATTTTTTTTATGTGCCATGTGATTTACGTGGTTTTAATTTGATGAATGATGGCTGATTGATGTGGACAGTTTCCAAAACAAAAACGCATGTGACCGTAAGAATTTTTTTATGGATAAACATTCCCTTGCTTTGGCCTCTCATGAAGAACGAATTGCTCTTTTATAAAGAATAAACATAGAAATCAACCGATATTTGCTAGAAAAGCCCCAGGAGGGTATACCATACGTGATATGGGATTCTATGGAAGAAAAGTATGTGTTTCTAGCAAAAACTAGACCAAGCTCATCTGTCACAACTCTAATAGCATAGCAACCCGATACTAGTCGCTTTTCCAGAAACATTATATGCTCTTCAAACCCAAATTTCGGATATTGCTTTTTACAACTCTTAAATAATTTCGTAGAATAAAAATCAACAGAAGTTTCTTCTTGGAATATCGACATCAACACTTCATTGTTTTTATAGTGAATTGACTCTGTTGGAATTTTTCATGATCTTAGAAGGGCATTGACTGCATTGATCATTACATTTAGAAAAACAGATTTGCCAATTATAACATCAAAGGGTCACTATTTTTTTTACTAATCGTCAACAGTATGTATGCCTCCGGAGTACATATAATGATGAATCATTTATTGAATGAATGTGGTTTTTTGTGGAGGAACAACGTTTCTTGACATGATTTTTGGGTAACCTTCCACAGTCTGAAAATGAAAATATAATCAGGAAAATCTATACAAGTGTAGAAAGGGCAAACTGATTAGTTCACCCCGATAAGTTATTGCGTTCACCAAATTATATTTCCTATGGAAAAATGATTCAATTTGTCAATAACTTGCCGTTTTCTGAATTTGCCTATCAAAAAAAATTTTTAAAAAATTCAAAAGATACTTCTCTATATAGTTTTTGCTTGACGTTTCGGGGACTATATCTGCCCCCGTTCTCAAAATCTTCTAAATCTCCTTTAATTGTTTTATAATTTGGATTTTTGCTCGCAGAGTCTTTTTTGCTTTTTCAACTGACGGATGTCAATTGAGATCTGCCAAAAAAGTTTGAGATTGACGTATTGCTCATTTGATATATGGGGTGTTGTTCGGATCAGTTTATTAGCATTCTACTGATTATGAGAACAAACTAACACAAATGATCTCAAATACCACATATCACACACTCAATCAAGACACTACCATATCAGTAAACAAAGTATACAAAAAACTAAACAAAAATCCAACCCCATCAATAGAAAGCAAAATATACCGAACTTTAGCTAAACACAAAAACATACTCACGAAAGCAGAACGCAGAGTCCTAATATCACACCACAGCAAACCCCCACATTTTTATGGGTTACCAAAAATACACAAACCATCTCATCCTCTACGCCCTATTGTTAGTTCCATTGGATCTCCTTCACAAAAACTCGCTAGATACCTACTCAACATTCTGAAACCACTATCTGGAAATGGAAATAGTTTTATAAAGAATACCCCTCACTTTCTTGAGAAATTGAATGAATTACAAATTCAAGATGGAGATCTTCTAGTTAGTTTTGATGTCGAAAGTTTGTTTACTAATGTCCCTATTGATAAAACTCTAGAAATAGTGAAAGAAAGATTAGAAAATGACACATCACTGAGGACAAGAACAAAACTGGATGTCAGTGCCATCATAGAATTACTCAAACTATGCACAGAAAAAACATATTTCCAATTCAAGAACGAATTTTATCAACAAGAGTTTGGTATGGCGATGGGTTCTCCTTTGTCACCGATTTTAAGTAACATATTCATGGAATATTTTGAAGAATCTTTCGTTGGAACATTCCACAATGGTCCAAAAATATGGTGGAGATACGTGGATGATGTTTTCGCTATCTGGAATCGGAGTGAAGAAGAATTAAACATTTTCTTGGATCATATAAACGGTCAAGAACCGACGATCAAATTCACATTAGAATCAGAACAAAACAACCAACTTCCGTTTTTAGATGTCATGATCCAAAATCATCATCCCGAATTGAAACATCTGTACACCAAAAGAAGACGCATACCAATCGATATCTACACTATTACTCAAACCATCATGCCAGTGTGAAAAAGGCATAGTTAAATGTCTCTATAATCGAGCCCAAACGGTTTGCAATTCCAACCAGAATCTACAGGAAGAAATAAACCTCATAAAATCTGTTCTCAAGGAAAATGCATATCCAGATCAGTTTGTGGAAAAAACAATCACTGACATTGAAAACAAAAACCCATCAAACAACCAATTAACACAACCAACAGGAGTACTCCCACCACCTACACATTTCACAACCAACATAATACCTTATGTCCCCGGATTATCTGAAAAGATCAAACGAATTGGATATAGGTATGATGTGAGAACATCATTTAGAACAACAATCACACTGAGATCTATACTAACACAAACAAAACCGAAAAACGCAGAAGAAAGTACCAAAATTGTGTTTACAACATACCTTGTTCTTGTGGTGATAGTTATATAGGTGAAACATCAAGACCATTGGAAGTGCGCCAAAGTGAACATCAGAGTTACATCAGAAATCGACAAGTAACTGGATCAAAAATTGCAGAACATATCCTCACATCCAATGGCGATCACACGATTGAATGGAATAGGACAAAAATCTTGATGAAAGAACCACATCAAGAGAGGAGAAAATTGAAAGAAACGGCCTGTATTCTTCTTTCCAATAACAACTGCTTTTCAACAAATTCTGTTGAAATGGATCATACATGGTTACCTCTACTCAGAGAGGAAGTGAGATATGGTAGAATGCTAATAAACTGATCCGAACAACACCCCATATATCAAATGAGCAATACGTCAATCTCAAACTTTTTTGGCAGATCTCAATTGACATCCGTCAGTTGAAAAAGCAAAAAAGACTCTGCGAGCAAAAATCCAAATTATAAAACAATTAAAGGAGATTTAGAAGATTTTGAGAACGGGGCAGATATAGTCCCCGAAACGTCAAGCAAAAACTATATAGAGAAGTATCTTTTGAATTTTTTAAAAATTTTTTTGATAGGCAAATTCAGAAAACGGCAAGTTATTGACAAATTGAATCATTTTTCCATAGGAAATATAATTTGGTGAACGCAATAACTTATCGGGGTGAACTAATCAGTTTGCCCTTTCTACACTTGTATAGATTTTCCTGATTATATTTTCATTTTCAGACTGTGGAAGGTTACCCAAAAATCATGTCAAGAAAAGATGAATCATTTATTACGAAATCCCTCCTTGTGGACATTGAATAAGGTGCTTCATTTCATTTTTGTTATATGCGAAACTATCCTCATCACCACGCATATACTGCACCGGCTGCTCAACAGAAACAGCACTTTGGAAAAAACATGTATTGAATTGATTCATGGATTTATTTGAAAATATGAACAGGAGTTTCATAAAATCAGATATGGAATTATCTGCGACTGAAATATAAACTTTGGTCACTATCTTCCTTCGTTCAAGATAACCTCTTGTGGGGTATTCATGTTGGAAAGAGAAACATTCTCAATTGAATATTGAATAGAAATATTTTTCTGTGAATTGAAAAATCTACAATAAAAATGAAGTTATTTTTTGTAATATATAACAGAAAACAACTACTTCCCCGGCTAAAGCTAAACATTGAACTACATCTGATAGGTATTGAGAAACGACCCTAACTTAAGAGAGAAAATCTGAAAGTGAAGATTTGCATTTTGCAAAGATGAATATTTTCTAAAAGACAGTATTCACAAAAAATCATTTGTAACATTGATACAAGAGAGGCATCGCACTCACTAGGTCTTCAATACATTTTGGTCGACGAAAATCTATTTCACGCTTCCACGATCATCAGAAAGATCGGAAGAAATGGGAAACACATTTCCAAGAAGCAATCTCACTTTACAAAGATTGAAAAATGGTAGAAACATTTCTTTTGGAGAGACACTTTTTTCGTGGATTTTTCAATTCACAGAAATATATTTCTATCCAATATTCAATTGAGAATGTTTCCCTTTCCAATTGATTCATTCCTTAGCATCTTGGTCGTTTGGAAATCCCTTTTTTTTATATTTGAAAGACACAGTATTTCAGGTGTGACAATAGACAGTGAGTTATAAAACTGATCTCATCCTTAAAGATATCAAGTACCCATACCTATTCAATTCGATGTTTCCAAACGGATAATCAAATTGAATGTTTTCCTTCTGGACATAAAAATAGATATCTACATATCTTGTGTTTATTGTTTAGCAAAATATACTCATTGCCAATTTCACCCTGATGGAAAATGGTATATAATTTACTATTATCTTTATCCAAATCGCTTTCTTCAACATAAGGCAGCTATTTTTTTCCTTCAATACAATGGGAAGGATTACTTTCAAAGCATCGTAGAATATCTGAAATTATCATTATGTATGTACAATCGAACAACAATTACCGAGAGAACACACGAAATAATATCATTACAATAATTAAGTTTTCAGTATCGGACCAAATCACACCTGCACCTATAATATCCAACGTTCATGACCTGACAAATAATATACACTTTTCACCAGACTCCAAAATTAAGACATTATCTTACTATTTGATTTTTTATCCACCGTGATCTCTAACCCATTAACGAACAGGCTCGGACTTGGGTAATTTGCATCCTTGGACAACGTATGTTTTGTTGGCTTTGTCAAAAAATACTGAAAACTATTTCATTTAACACTGTCATAGCTCAATATTCTTTATTCACAGAAATACCAGAAGAATTTATTGTTTTTTTTATAGGCCTATTGTTTGGTTTGTTTGAGGTATTCAGTGTTTTCACATCTTTTCATGGGTAGATTATATATATATATATATATATATATATATTTATATATATATATATATATATATATATATATATATATATATATATTGTTATGTTTAGAAATACGTGTTAAATGTTCAAAGAGTTAAAATGAAAATTATGAACTGAAAAAGCACATAAATAACAAATGTTCGTATTTAGTAATTTATGCTAAGTTATTTTACAGTTTTTCTGAGGATACTACCATTTTTCTGAAACCTTATATAATATTAGTCGATACCTATGTTTTAAATAAACATGTTTTCAACCTTACAAGCAATTGGCATAATTTATGAAAATTATAAATGTTGAAGTTAGAACATTCTGTATATGAAATTAGATCAGAACACAATAGCCAATGAAATGCCAGGAAAGATCTTGATGCAAAATTATGAATATTGAAAATATGAAAAACCGAAAACGTCAAAAATGATTTTGAATATATCATGTATACAGTGCTAGTCAAAAGTCCCCTCCCCCCCTCGTATCTTTTGAACGGGTATACTTATAATAATGAAATTTGGAGGGTGGAAATAAACGGATGTAGGCTTCTCAACTGGTCATAACAGGTGACGCAATAGTCATAAATGACGTCACAAGGCCACTGTGACCAATAATTTTAAATGGGACCCTATGGCAAGTGACAGCTCGTTTGAAAGGTATTGAAAATACCTATTCAGTCATACCAATTTTGTTTGGGTTTCGGCTGATTTTGATTGATAAATTGAAGAAATACGAAAATTATAGTTTCGCTTTTAATTAATAAAGATTTAAGAACCAGTTCTTATAATAAGTGTTCAAAATGTGCTCCATCTACTTCCTGGCAGTAATGCATCCTATTGCTAAACTCTTGTCGTACTCGTCCCAGTGTGTCAGCGGAAATTGCCCTACATTCTTCAACAATTCGTTGTTTCAGAATGGCAATACTGTCAGGTGCTGTAGCGTAAACCTTAGATTTCAAGTACCCCCATAGAAAAAAATCTAATGGTGTAAGGTCCGGTGACCGAGCTGGCCATTCGATCGAACCTCGTCGTCCAATCCATCTACCACGATATTCTTCATCTAGGTAACGTCTTACTGCACCGTAATAGTGTGCAGGAGCACCATCTTGTTGAAACGTTATTTCCAAGTTGTCGAATTCATCTGGATTATCTTCTAGAATTTCAAGAATTAACGCCTCAATATCATTTTGTAACATCTCCAGATACAATTCACCGGTTAAGTTAGCATTGAGAAAAAGAGGCCCAACTATGTGGTTTCCCAAAATACCTGCCCAAACATTTACTTTTCTGGAAATTGAGTATGTTTTTCACGGAAGATGTGAGGATTTGTGTCACTCCAATACCTCACATTTTGAGTGTTAACATTCCATTGAGAAAGAAAGTACTTTCGTCACTAAAACAAATTGTCTGTATGTAGCCTGGTTGTTGGTTCATTTTATTGGACATAGTTTCACAGAATTCTAGTCTTCGGTCGGGGTCATCATCTGAAAGTTGGTGCACCATTTTTAATTTGTATGGATGAAATTTGTTTTTAGCCAACACCCTATGTACTGTCCTTTGACTGACTTCACAGATAGACGCAACTTGGGCTGTGGAAGAAGTAGGGTTTACTACCATTTCTCCAATTATGTAAATTTTTTTGTCATCACTAATTGTTGGTCGACCAGATCGTTTGGCATCTTGAACACTACCTGATGCTTCAAACTTCCGAAGAAGCTACCTCAAATAAACCCTCGATATAGGGCGATCGGGGTACCTCTCATTAAACAGTCGTTCCGCTGCATGGAAATTGTTTCTACATTCACCAATTATTAAGATAGCTGCTACTTTGTCGGCTACAGTACGTACCATTTTGCCTATGTAAACACTTAAACGTCTCGTTAAACAATAGCTTAGGTAAATTTTCAAGGTATAAACACTTTTGACAAGTAGAGAATTCAAAAACGTCAACCTTTTTGACAATTAACCAGAGGCGTACTTTAAAATCTTTATTAATTAAATGCGAAACTATAATTTTCGTATTTCTTCAATTTATCAATCAAAATCAGCCGAAACCCAAACAAAATTGGTATGACTGAATAGGTATTTTCAATACCTTTCAAACGAGCTGTCACTTGCCATAGGGTCCCATTTAAAATTATTGGTGACAGTGGCCTTGTGACGTCATTTATGACTATTGCGTCACCTGTTATGACCAGTTGAGAAGCCTACATCCGTTTATTTCCACCCTCCAAATTTCATTATTATAAGTATACCCGTTCAAAAGATACGAGGGGGGGAGGGGACTTTTGACTAGCACTGTATAGTATGTAAGGTACTTACGACTATTAGTGAATAAAATATGTCAAATGAACTTAAATAATTAAGAGTGCAACATGAAGTGCGTGAAAACCGGCAATTAGAGAAGAAAACAAAAGATATGTGGTATCGAGGAAAAAAAATCATCAAGCTGAGGGAGATTGAAAAAATATTTTTTAAAGAACGAACTCAGAATTTAATTTGGAAAATCAAGCATATTTCGCTACAAACACAGTTATTTGCCACTACACCACAAGAAAATACCAGAAAGAACATTAGCTGATGAAAACCAGGTACATAACGAATCTTACCTTCCCATTCCATACATATACAGTCGAACAAGGGGGCTGCACATTGGAACGGCAGTTTCCAAGAACAGGAGAGTGATCCAAGACACTGAACATTTGCATTCCAAGAAACCACAGGTACATTAGAACCATGAAAGTTACAAAACTCAGTGCATTTTAAAAATAAACCTTTTGAGAACTCCTTCGATGAAAAACAGTCATAGATTGGTATTTAGACTAACTATTTCACTAAAATCAATATAACCCACAAAAGTGGGTTACATTTAACTTTTTTTTTATTATCACATAATTGCACTTTTCATGTATATTTTACAATGGAACACAAATTTGAGTTAATTATCGCAGGAACAGTAAGTCTTCCTGAATAGAGGAAATTATTATTTTAATGAATTTCTGACTTACTTTCAATAATTGATCAAAACAATTTGCCATGTTTCTGAAACTGACAAACCTTAAATCATTGAGTTAGCTGAGGTGAAGAAAGTAAGGTAAAAGAGTCAAATGGGAAAAAAGGTAAAATACATAGCCGGACATTTGAAATATTTATATGGGTATTTATTTATGAACATATTAAATTAAATTCAAAGGGCAACTAGCTAAAAGATTTGAAAAAAAAAATGTTGTTGTGATGTCTGTTTGTGAAAATAATAAAATAAAACAAACCACAATCCCCTCATCATAACAATATTTATATATATATATATATATATAAATATATATATATATATATATACAAACAATGTTACCTTATATATAATTAATATAAATTATATATTTTTATAATTATTATTTTTTCGACATGCGTCATGCATGTTCATCCTCACCTTACAACATGTGGGTTCTTTATATGACTCATACCATATGCATTTTATCATGCTAAGTTAATTCTAAATATTTAGCATACTGTACTATGTCCTTACTATATATGTCTCAATCACTTGTTAACATTCCCCATACAAACAATTCCAACTTACCTATCATTAAAATGATTGCTAACATCCCTTAAAATCACCTACCACTATCATCCCTTACACACAAGCAGTTCTCTGCTTCGTAAGTTCTTGTTTCGATTTATTCACTATATATTGTTTAAATGAACTGATATTTTGTGCAGAAAGTGACTAAAATTATTAATATTATAAATGAATGAACTTATTTTTTTATGCGAAAGCCGTACATCAAACGAAAATAAATTATGAAACAAGATTCGCTCAGAAAGGAATAAAGATTTAAAAAATATTTTTTACTTTGAGAAAAAGCAGTGGCGTATCACTTTTCTCTTTAAAATAATTCATCGCAAATCCCGCATTGGCAAGAATAAAAAAAATATGTTATACAGAAGAAAATGCCTTTTGATGCATAGAAGATGCATTCTACAATTTCAGTCTTTGCAACTGAACCTATTATTTTCGTTTTTTTTCTTAAAGTCGTGCAATTGGGGCCATTTGGGAAACAAGACAAATATATTTTTTTCTACACCCGTACTATAATAATACACTTATATGCCCATAATCCGTTTCATAATGAGATCCATTATGATACAGATTTTTCATAACGATACAGATTTTTTAATCAATAGAAACCCATAATTTTTCAATCAAGCATGCTGTGCATTTGACGTTTGTCCTAGATTCCTATCTAATTGTTTATTTGTCAAAATCATAAAATTTTAATCAACATGCATGTGCAGAAAATGCAGTACAAAATATTCTACCCCAAAAATCTACGAAAGTGTACGAAAAACTATATCAACGGTTTATGGACTGGAGAAATACAAATAATATTTCGACATCCTCCGAAAATGTTTTGATTGCTTATTTTCAAGAATTGATGGAAACTATGAAATCATCTAGTACATGGACACATTATTCAATAATAAAATCGTTGGTAACTATCAACCATAATATGGACATTTCTAAATATAAGAAGCTACAAGCTTTATCAAAGCGAAAGTCCGAAGGATATGTTGAAAAAAAATCAAAAATATTTTTACCTGAACAAATAAAAACGTTTATCGACGAAGCACCCGATGAAAAGTTTTTATTTATAAAAGTAATTATCTACCTAACATTGTATTTTTAAAAATTCTGTCATGATTAAATTTTTTCCATTCGACTCATGCATGATATATTTCATTAATGTCGAAAAAACTTGATAAGTTAACTCGTGGCGAAGCGGGCTAAGCCGCTAGATTTGAACTATAGACTACAGTATGAGACGCGAGTTCGAAGCTAGCCTAGGTCAGCCTGCTTTTTATTTCATTTTTCCTTTTTTTTCTTTCCTTGATTTCTTATTGTTGTATTTTTTTAATTTATCTCTTTGTTTTAGGTAGCCATGATTTTTGGAATAATGGGAGCATGTCGAAGGCATGAACTACATGACCTAAAATGTGAAAATCTCAAAGATATGAATGGAATCTTAATTGTTAATGTGGTAGAAACTAGAACAAAAGTACAACGAACATTTACAATTACCGGCAAATACTACGAAAATTTGCCTGACCCCTTCTTTTTTCGTTAATGATTTTAATGGAAAATGCACAATTCAAAACATTGGTATTAATAGATTTGGTGATTTGGGGAAGCAAATAGCAACATATCCAAATCTGCCTGATCCGAATTTATATACAGGGCATTGTTTTCGAAGGACATCTGCAACCGTATTAGTTGATGCCGGTGGTGATATTACTGCATTGAAACGTCATGGTGGCTGGAATTCCAATTCAGTGGCGTAAGGCTACATTGAAATTTCGGTTCAGAATAAAATCAGCATTTCAAATACAATATTGAACTCTATTGAGACTAGTAATAATGAAATAAATGTAAATATTCCTTCCACTTCCAGATCAGTGGGACCTGGAATAAACTTTTCAAACTGCCCAATAAATAATCTTAATATTTTTAAGAAATAAGATTAATCAAAATTATTATGTTCAATATAAATAAATATAAACAGAATATAGTTTTCCTATATCCATGGTAATACTCGAGGTAATACCATTAATTACAATTTTGTAGAATTTTTTATAGAAATGTTATTGTGTTCAATACAAATATAAATATAATATTTATAGTTCTTCATTATTTATCGGGCGTAGAAAAAATAGCGTATGTAATGGTTATTAATACACTCGCATAAACCATACGAAACTCGCCTTCAGCTCGTTTCGTATCCCGGTTAATGCTCGTGTATTAATAACCATCATTACATGATCGTTGCATAATATACTATTAATATTCTGAGATATTCATCAAATTTTGAAAAGAAATACTTGAGTTTGAATAGTTGATATGCTACAGAAACTGTAAACTAATATGGATTCTACATTTCGAATTGGTTAATGAGAAGTTTGGAAGCCCCAGGCTACAGCTCCTTTTAGCCTACTGTTTCGAAGTCCGGCCCTGCTAATAGATGAATATTGCGAGAGTACCGAAAACACATGTTATTTCGTTTTATTATACGATGTTTCACACGATCGATGGCCGATACAGATCTAGAATCACGAATGAATTCAGAATATTCACGTGTAAATTGTTGCACGGTATAATTTCGAGATGATTCGTGACAATTGAAGATCCCAATTCATCAAAATCAAAGCCGTGGATCCATCGGCTCAAATAGCTGTGATCGATGGATAATTCTCACTTCCCAGTCTCCGAATTCCGATGATTGCGAGACGTTAACGGTTATTGTTGGAAGTGTTTTTTCTTATCACAACTAATTGATATGGAAGATTTTGCATGAAAGGGGAGTGAATATACAAGAAACACCTATACTCGATAATACATTTTAATATGAGATCAGAAATATGTGAGTTGAAAGGAGTACGAGACATGGATGATATTTAAGCGCATTGTACAATTAATTGTGATCATGGAGGAAGGGATCAATGAATAAACATTAAATAGCGAAAAATAAACATACGGTAGAGGAATCTACAAAGAATTGATATTTCAGAATAGAAATTTTCTGATGAAGTTTTCTTTACTCCAGAGACTATAGGGCTTCAGATCAGCTCGGAGGTGTAGAAATAGTTATTTATACAACAAGAATATACAATGACTCTTTTTTGCTCAACGCGCTTTCGCAAAAAATAGGATTTATATTCGAGTTGTATACATGATTTTTTCCAATACTTTGTTTTTTTTAAATAAAAATGAAAAACCCTTTAATATTAACGTTTTGAAAGCAAATGTCCAATTTTTCTTGTTTTGGCAGTGACAGTAGCAACATGAAGCAAAATTATTTCAGTCATTCCTAGCAGGAAAAAATTTAACAAATATTAGGTTCCATTGAAAATGAAAAATGTCTAATTCCTCAAAAATATATTTTTGTGAAAGTGTTTTGAAATCGACAAATTTTCATATTAATTAGAATGATACCCTTTTACACACTAGTGATTGAAAGTAAAAATTAAATTTAAAACAATGGAAATATTTTTACTTTTCATATTATATTTTATCATATTATCATATTCCATCGAGTTTGTGATTTTCATTGCGTTTTCTAGAACAATTTTATTAATACACTATTTTTTTCCCTTGTAGTTGTTAGTGAAGACGTTCATTACTTTCCACATATGCTTTGCAGATCCTACGTTCAATTAAAGAATTATTGATTTTTTTACCTTCAATTTGTCCATAAACATTTTGGCTAATGAAGGACTCAAGGGATTATCCATTATTAGACCTTTATCAGAAGAATTTGAATTATTGTTAAATTGAAAATAATTTTGAGTCAATCAAACTGTAAGCGAATCTACCAATATGATAGTTTTTCTAGTGGAATACTCGGAAATAAATTTTGAACATCAAAGGAGATACGTTCGAAGTTGCCTGAAAGTCGTATATCCTTGATTTTATCAATTAGTTCATAATTGTTTTTCAAGCTGAATTTTGGAACGAAATTAGTGGATTCATAATAGTGCTTCTGACATTCTCTTTTCCATCCAGAATACAATGAACTGATTCTTATACTTCTTGTTGGTGAAATAATGTGGGATCATTGCTGACTTTGATAAATATGTCTGAATTCAAGACATATTTCTTAAATTCAACAATCTGTCATTTTTCATCTCGTCCTTGAGTTTGGTGATTTATTGAAACTTCATCTCTGATATCATCGTTTTATCAAATGTTTTCAGCGGAAAAAGGAATGTTGGGAAATGTTTCCAATTTTCTATTTTTGCAAAAAGATCGGACACTCGGTATTTGCCACAGTATTCCAGAATTTGTTCATATAAGTATTGTTTGAAGCTTGTTTTTTGTAGAGGAATACTCATCCTTTTGACAGAACTCTTTTGACATAGTCCAAAAAGACCACGTTCAATCACTGCGAAAGAAACAACAAAGAAACTGAGAAGTTTCAATCCACATTCACAAGATTTTTCGAAAATGGGACGGATACAGTTCCCGAAACGTCAAGAATATATAGAGAAGTATCTTTGAATTCAATAATTTTTTGTGATAGGCAAAAATTGTAATAGGACAGGTTACTGACTAATTGAATATTTTTCAATTTGTGAGAAATAATTTGATGCACGCGGTAACTTTTTGGAGCAAAGTAATTTCTTTGCCCTCCTACACTTGTATAGATTCACTGATCCATTTGATTTTGTTTTCAGATTGTTGAAGGTTATAATCCCAAAAAAAGTGGCAGGAATTGTTCATATAATTTTGACACTGCAATTTGTCGATAATATCGATGTTCAGTCAGGCGCACTTTCAGAATTACTGCAATTCTGCCTATATAACTGCATGAACATGGTATTTTATATATAAAATTTAACGTGTTCCTTCATTTTTCCTGATTTTTTTATATAATGGTACAAAACTAATTTTCAACCGATGCCCGAAGTGATTTCGATGATGCACAGATACTGATTGCGTGATAGTGAGCTCAACATTTCATATTCTAAATAACCGAATAAAGTACCAACACAATGGTTTTCAATGGGTCACTGTGGTCACTCAATCCATCGATAAGTCGCTTTATTTCTATCTAACCCAAGAAATCGAAAAATCGAAGATTTCTCTCTGGTCTCACGCACCTTCTATACCTCAACCGGAAAAAAATCCTTATCTTAACTGTTTTCTGTAAAGTTGCATTGCTTGAGGATGCAGGACTTATTGCGAAATACGACCATTAGGAGCTGTTCTCGGCAACTTGTTACTGATCTTATCGTCAGCGAGCGATCTCGAAACGTGACCTTGCAATGCTCTCAACACCTCTTCGAATCAGCACAGGTCTTCCATTTTATGAAAAAAATCCGGCCATAGTTGGGACTCCTCACTCGCCAGATGTAACGATTGCTTTGATACGTTTAATAGACCTTTCCTGGTATCTGTATCTTTTACCGGTGTAAGAGATTATCTCAGCCTACTCATCATTACTTTGTTTGCTGGAAAGATGTTCATAATATGGAATTTAACGTGTTAGATAATGTGTATGATATAATTCAGATTTTATTTTTCATGAAATTGGTGAGGTATTCTGAGCTACTTTCAGTCGTTCAATCGACATGAAATTTTGGTATATACAGTGTCCGGCATAAAAATCGCAGCATATGAAAAACTTTTTTATTATTGATTTCTCAAAAAAAATCATTTGTGATAAAAACATCCAAACCCCAAAATTGAATTTTTTACGACCATATACGAGGGAGATAGAAAAGCATGCTTTGTTTTCAAAATAATATGATCCCATCACTTTATTTCTCACGGTAGAATACAAATTCATGGGGAAATATTGTTCAAAATCGAATGATGATCCATAAATTCGAATCATAGCCACCTATGACCAATTTTATATTTCAATTTTTTTCCCATTTTTTCCCCATTGCCCTGTACAACATAAGGAATATAGTGCTGGACGAATGGTATATTGTTAGATTTGATATCATCTCTGAATGTTTTCTCATTTCTTCCTCCCATCACCAAATCACATTAATTGAATTATGTGACGGAATTTCACAAAATCTTGCTGCAAATAGTAAATAAAACTGAATGATGCCAAAATGAGAATGAATATATTTTCACACTACGAATAATATTTTTTAAGACAATCAGGAATTGTAAAATATGACAATTTTTGTGTATTTTTTTTTCAAGCAAGACATCAGAATGCATCTACAATATTTTATTGAATTTTTTGCAGCATTCAACATACAAAATTAAGGTTTTAATCCACTCGAAAAATTTATTCACGAATTATTTATGAATTTCGAAATACCGTAAGTTGTTACATTCGACTTCGATAGCAATACCCAGCTTCCATAGTTTTGTTCTTTGAATTTTACGGTAAATGATTGAGGTACAGAACATTTGCCAATCACAGTTGGCTTTTAAAACGAATTCATTTCTAATTGTAAACAAACTATTTTTGACGCATCGAGAATAACTAACAAATCTGTAGAGTAATTTCAGTAGTTTTTCAATTCAATCATAGCTGCTCGACTAAGTAAACAGGAGAGAGTGGAGATTGTAATGATACAGGGTGATAATTATCATACTTGTAGAGACACTACAAATATTTTGATGAAAGACATCCAGGTAAAAACGTTCATAATTCGATAATTACAAGAATTTTGAAAACATTCAGGAAATCTGGATCGGTTTCGAAAAAATACAAAGTGACACATGAACGACCGATAACTGAAAATGAAGAAACTGTTATGAATATTATGATGTATACGATTGAAAATCCAAGAATGTCATTATCGCAAAGTGGAGAAAATCTTGGTATATCCGATCGATCAATAAGAAGAGTTCTAGGTAATAATAAATTCAAACCGTATTAACCAAAATTCATACATACGTTGAAACCGAAAGATCCGGATAATCGCTTGGATTTCTGTTTCTGGTTTCAGTCTATGATGGAAGATAATAAACTGTTTTCGAAAAAAATTCTTTACAGTGACGAGTCAACCTTCACATCAAATGGGGTAGTTAGCTCCCAGAATTGCAGGTGGTGGGCAGATAATGATCCCCATTTCAGGATACAATGCGAAGACCAATATCACTTCAAAGTTAACGTCTGGTGCTGCGGAATTCTTAATGACATCATTGTTGGAAAAGTATTTCTCAGACAACCACTGAATTCTGCAAGATACTTAAGAATGCTGCAGACGTTTCTCTCCGATTATTCAGATGATATTCCTTTGGACATGAGAGCTGGAATGTATTCTCAGCAAGACGGTGCATCCATTCATTCTACGCTAGAAGTGAGAAGGTGGTTGAACGGAACATTTCCAAATCGATAGATTGGAAGATATTCCAATAACGCTTGACCCGCCCGGTCACCGGACCTCACTCCTTTGGATTTTTTCTCATGTGGATATCTCAAACAGAAGGTATATTCAAGAAGACCATTTCAAAATATACGTCATTTGGAGAATACTATAAGGGATTGATTAGCTCACCAGATACTAGGAAATGTTCATGATGCAATGCACCGCCGTACTATGCGGTGTACATAGGACTTATTTGTTTAAAAAAATGTTATTTTTATTGTGGAAATAAATTAATTGGCACCCTGGCATCATACCTTGGAGACAATTCAGTTTTATTTACCATTTGCAGCAAGATTTTGTGAAATTCCGTCACATAATTCAATTGATGTGATTTTCCGATGGGAGGGAGAAATGAGAAAACATTCAGAGAGTGATATCATCATATCTAACAATATACCATTCGTCTAGCATAATATTCCTCATGTTGTACACGGCGATGAGGAAAAAATGGGAAAAAAGTTGAAATATGAGATTGGTCAGAGGTGGCTATGATTCGGATTTAAGGATCAACATTCGATTTCGAACAATATTTCCCCATGAATTTGAATTCTACCGTGAGAAATAAAGTGATGTGATCATATTATTTCGAAAACAAAGCATGCTCTTCTATCTCCCTCGTATAGGGTCGTATAAAATTCAATTTTGGTGTTTGCATTTCAGGTTTGGGATGAAGCAGAGGTTCTTATCACGAATGATTTTTTTTGAGAAATCAATAATAAAAAAGTTTTTTATATGCTGCGAACTTTATGCCGGACACTGCATGTAGTACCTTTTGTGGCGAATTGGAGTAGGAATGTTTGAAGTGAATGAAAGAATGAATGAGTGAATGGGATGTCAGAGTACGCAGATTTCGGCAGGACAAAATCTCATCTCGCAATTTCGTGCTTCGTCCCGGAAAGTATTTGTGTGAATGTAGGCATAGAGAGTTGATCGTAGCCTGTCTACTAGTAATATATAGAGTTTAAAAAGCATAAAATAAATAATTGAAAATATAAGAAACCCCCGACACAAAAAACCTCTAAGAAGTGAAAAAAAATATTGACCCCTTCAAATTCAATATAAGAAGTAATATTTTGAACTAAAAATGATTAAGTATGAAATTGAAATACAAATAATTTACCTGGGCAACGTAAATGAATATAAAAACAATTGAATTAAAGTTAATTAAAAAACACTTCACTACGATTTTCACACAAATTGGTTTACAAAATCGACGACACGTGTTTCGCTATATTATATATATAGCTTTATCAAGTGGAGAAACTAAATTACAAAAAGGGGTACTGGCATTTCGTGATTTTTTTCACAACAAAAAAAATATTTCGACTTTTTTCTGGACCTGCTAAATCAGCCATTCTGAATCGATGGCATCCGCAAAATGTTTCTATCTTTTAGCGTTCTCGAGATATAGCCTACTTTTTACTCCAGAGTACTGATAACTACTGAAGAATTGGATATATACAAAATTCGACTCCAATTCCCTGTTTTCCTTTCCTATTCCCCTACACCTACACCTACACCCTGAAATTTTTCTCAGGAAGTTTTTTTATGAGTTTATACTAGTCGTTTTTTCGGAACTCTGCAAAACTCACCCCTATATATCAAATTTTCACTTTATTTTCATCATTGCATGGAAATATAGATCATGGAGTCTAATAAACAATATATTTTTGGAACCTGCATCAAATTTCCTACATTTTGGTTATAGTTTGAAGCTGATACGAATATTTTCGATATTCGTCTTTTTTCAGGGGTATTGGCATTGCGTGATTTTTTCACAACAAAAAAAATATTTCGACTAGCGTTCGCAACATTTCTCTATATTTTAGCATTTCCGAGATATAGCCTACTTTTTACTTCAGAGTAGTGAAAACTGTTGAAAATATCCAAAATTTGACTTTATTTTCCTGTTTTCCTTTCCTGTTTACCTATACACCCAGAAAATTTCTCAGAATTTTTTTTGATAAGTTCGTACTGGTCGTTTTTCCGGACCTCTGCAATACTCACCCCTAAATATCAAATGTTCACTCTGTTTTCATCATTGCATGGAAATATACATCATGGAGTCTAATAATAATAATAATGACGTTTATTCGTGATTAAATCGATACAATTTATGCCCGTAGTGACAAATTTTTCGCAATATAATCTGAATAAACATGACAATACCCACAGAAGTATTATACATACTTTTATGTGGGAATCTAATATAAACAATTTTAAGATAATATAAATATAAATATGACATAGATAAACATTACATTATTGCCATAATAATCAATAAATATAGTAAGAACAATTTTTACTGTGGGATAAAATAGATAAATAGGTGCATATAAGAATACATTTTTGAAATACGAACATGAATAAACATTACAATATTTGCAGAGGTGTTGTATATAGTGGTAAATAATATAGTGTAGATAAAAACAATTATGTAATAAGAGTAAAATGTTCTATGGGATCAAGTAGATGAATGTGAGCATATAATACTATAAATATATAATAAACAATACATTTTTGGAACCTCCATCAGATTTCTTGGTTATAGTTTGAAGTCGATACGAATTTTTATTGACATTGCGTGATTTTTTCACAACAAAAATATTTCGACTTTCTCCTGGAAACCCTCTATACCCACTTAACTGGCTATTCTGAATCGACTGGCACTCGCAAAATTTCTCTATCTTTTAGCGTTTTCCAGATACAGCCTACTTTTTACTTCAGAGTACTGAAAACTACTGAAAAATTGAAAATATCCAAAATTTGACTCCATTTTCCTGTTTTCCTTTCCTGTTTACCTATACACCCTGAGAATTTTCTCGGGAAAATTTTTGATCAGTTCGTACTGGTTGTTTTCCCGGACTTCTGCAAAACTCACGCCTAAATATCAAATGTTGACTTTGTTTTCATCATTGCATGGAAATATACATCATGGAGACTAACTAATTTCCTGCATTTTGATTATAGTTTGAAGTCGATACGAATATTTTCGATATTCGTCGATTTTTAGGGGTATTGGCATTGCGTGATTTTTTCACAACAAAAATATTTCGACTTTCTCCTGGACACCCTCTACATCCACTGAATTGGCTATTCTTTGAGCGTTTCTGAGATACAGCCTACTTTTTACTTCAGAGTACTGAAAAATCCTGAAAAATTGAAAATATCAGAAATTCTACTCCATTTTCCTATTCCCCTTTCCTGTTTACCAATACACCCAAAAACATTTCTCAGGAAAATTTTCAATGAGTTCGTATTGGTCGTTTTCCCGGACCTCTGCAGAACTCACCCCTAAATATGAAATGTTTACTTTATTTTCCTCATTGCATGGAAATATACATCATGGAGTCTAATGAACAATACATTTTTGGAATCCCCATCATCTTTGCTACATTTTGGTTATAGTTTGAAGTCGATACGATTATTTTCGATATTCGTCGATTTTTAGGGGATTTTTTCACAACAAAAAAATATTTCGACTTTCTCTCATACCTATTGAATCGGCTAATCTGAATCGACTGGCGTTCGCAACATTTCTCTATCTTTTAGCGTTTTCGAGATACAGCCTACTATTTACTTCAGAGTACTGGAAACTCTTGAAAAATTGAAAATATCCAAAATTGGACTCCATTTTCCTGTTTTCCTTTCTTGTTCACCTATACACCCTGAGAATTTTCTCAAGAAAATTTTGGATGAGTTCGTACTGGTCGTTTATCCGGACCTCTTCGAAACTTACCCCTAAATATCAAATGTTTAGTTTGTTTTCATCATTGCATGGAAAAAAACATCATGAAGTCTAATAAACAATACATTTTTGGAACCTCTATGGAATTTCCTACATTTTGGTTATTGTTTGAAGTCGATACGTATATTTTCTATATTCGTCGATTTTTAGGGGTATTGGCATTGGGTGATTTTTCCACAACAACAAAAATATTCCGACTTTCTCCTGGACACCCTATGTACCTACTGAATTGGCTATTCTGAATCGACTGGCTTTCGCAAAATGTCTCTATCTTTTAGCGTTTTCGAGATAGTTTTTACTCCAATGGTACTAGAGCGGTGACGTTCTTTTTATCCATATTGGCAACAATACTATCGCTAACATTTAGTAAAGCCGTAGTGGTAGTGTACTCCTTCCGGAACCCTGCCTGGTAGTCCGGAAGAATGTTTCCAGATATAATGAAGGCTGTTAGTCGATTGTTAATAGCTGTTTCAAGAATTTTAGAAAAGGCTGGTAAAAGACTTATTGGACGTAAATCTGAGAAGGTAAGTGGGTTTTTCAATTTGGGTAGGGGTTTCACAATGGTTTTCTACCATAGCTTGTGAAAATAGGCTTTTTCCAGGCAGTAATTAATGATATGGATTAAGTAACAGTCAATGAAGGGGCTACAGTACTTGAGTATACATAAAGTGATGCAGTCTGATCCACATCCATTCGATTTTGGGCTATATAGAACATCATTCACTTCAGGAATAGTGAGAAATTTAAAATTTAAATTGTTTCCAATATTACTGAAGCGATTATTTCTATAGAAATTGAGTAGGTCGCCATCGGGCGCCTTATCGACAAGGACAGAGCAGAAGTAATCGTTGATTCCGTCAGGATTCTGGAGGTGACTAGGGATAACTACTGGTGTATTATCCAAAATGTAACAGTTGAGTTTTTTCCAAAGATGTTTGGAATTATTTGAACTGAGGACTCGATCATGAAATGCTTTTTTCTCGCGGCGAATTGAGGCTAAAGTAAAATTTTTGAGTTCTTTATAACGCTCCCAACAAGCAAGTAGGTGGTCCTATCGTATTTAGCCAACGCATCATCTCCTTCTTTCATCATAACTCTTAGGGGAAATGTGAGCCAAAGTGCTTTGGGTTTGTTTACCCGTACTGTTCTGATTGCGGCATGTTTAACAAATAAAGCGAGCAGAAGATTATTGAAAAAAAACATTTTTTTCATCAACATTATTGATGGTGAAAATATCGTTGAGTGGGGCGTTCGTGAAATCCTCGAGAAAGTTGTTAAGGTGAAAGTTCTTGAAATCCCTGAAGGTAATGAATTTGGCGTCACGTTGAAATTTATCTATTTTTATTGTACAAAATACCAGGTTGTGGTCTGATACAGTATTAGCATCCAAAACGCCAGAAGTACATATCAGACTGGGATTTGATAGAAAAATGAGGTCTAACAAGGAAACCGTTGTATTATCTACCCTCGTTTATTATTCATTCGGAGTCATAGGTATGAAAATATTTGCCAAGAACATTGTCAGGTTTGAGAAGACAACGTTCATATCTCCTACACAGATAATTTCGTCTACAATGGGTATAATTTGAGAAAGCGACTCATCAACATCATTTTTAAATTGATTTATGTTTCCAGAAGGTTGCCTGTATATATTACCTATGACTATTTTACGATTGTTCACTTTGATCTGAATCCAGATTTGTTCAATGTTTTCATCGAAAAAACTTTTTAACAAAAAATTAAACCGACGAAAAAATCAACTGAAAAGCAAGAAAATAAAATAAACCTTCCTCGTCTTAATGATAATTGAGCTCCTAAAATAATGTGGGTGAGTAATTTTGATTCGGCGCCAAACAAACAATTATATAAAATCATTATATTACTTTGAAGAAGTAATTGAAACGTTGCTATGCATCTCGCTTCCATCATTTCACGCTTTTCCTAGTTCAATTGCTAGTTTGTTTGGCGCCGACTCAAAATTATTTACTCACATTAGTTTAGGAGCTCAATTATCATGAATACTAAGAAAGTTTTTTTTTTTTTGCTTTTCAGTTGATTTTTTCGTCGGTTCGATTTTTTGTTAAAAAAAATTATTTTTAAATTTTTTGTGGCTGAAATCTAGTAATTACTACCTACTCAATTCTTTATTACTTCCAAAATACTTACTTACCTAGCTTACTTCAACTATTAACTGTTAAATAATATGATTATCTTCTTTAACTATTTATTGATAGATAGATAGATAGATACTTTATTCGTTTACCATTTTACATATTCACAAGGAAATATAAATGGACAAACATGTCAAAAAACACAGAATGCATATACCAAAATTATGAGATATAACACAGTATGAAAATTGTTACATAGTAACGCAGAAAAAGGAAAAGTAAAACCATGTAATGGAGTACACTTTGGACGAAACAGTTTGACTAGTACGTATTATGTCAGAGAAAACAAATAAATAATACAAAATACTATACTATAAATAAATAAGTACACATACACACACATGCATCCATAAAAATTATCAAAATTCATCTAGTGAGTAGCAGCACTTTTCAATTAAGAATTCTTTCAGTCTATTTTTGAATATTCTGACATTTGGTGGTGACTTTATATCCGGATTTAATTTATTGTATAATTTGCACCCCATAAAATAAAAACTTTTTTGATAAAGTGCGGAGCAGTGAGAATTGGGCTGTAACATATTGCGGTAACGAGTGTTATGATCATGTTTTGGCAAGCACATTGTAATGTTTTTATAATTATTATAGAAATATATACACACCTCCAGAATATATACGTTAAATAATGTCAGGATTTTTAGTTTTTTGAAAAGTTCTCTACAGCTAGTCCTCTTATCAATATTCTCAATAATGCGTATCACGTATTTTTGTAAAATAAAAACCCTGTTTACATTAGCACTGTTTCCCCAACTTAGTATTCCATATCTCATGTGGGAGTGAAAATTGGCATAATACAGTGTGATGAGAATGTGTTTGCTGCAATGATTTTTCAAGTATTTGATGCTGTAGCAGGCACTTCGAAGTTTCTTACATAATTGGTTGGTATGCTCTGTCCATGATAATTGCCTGTCAAAAATAACTCCTAGTAGTTTCACGTTTTCAGAACAGAGTAATTGTTTTTCTGTATCTTTAAATATTATAGGTGGGTCTTGTCGTCTGTGCCCGAAATATGTCAACACTGTTTTTTTGTGGTTCAATAGAAATTATTATTTTCTGACCATCGTATTATGTTATCGTATACAATTTCTGTAGAACAGATCAGTGATTGTTCGCTGTCACCTGATATAATGATGTTAGTATCATCAGCGTAACATATAATCTTGACATTCGGAATATTTTCTACAAAATATATGAGGTCATTTGCAAATATATTGAAAAGCATAGGTCCCAAGACAGATCCCTGTGGAACTCCCTGTGTGATGGTATAGGAAGGACTGTTAGTGCCGTTGAGTAAAACAAACTGAGTCCTATTCAAGAGATATGATTCAAAGAACTTCAAAGGTATACCTCTTATTCCATATCGTTCGAGTTTAGCAATGTTATGGTCAACCGCATCGAAAGCCCTCGAAAAATCTATAAATAGTCCAAACACATAATCACCCTTGTCTAATCTACAGACGAGTTCATTTTGAAAGGTATTCAGTGCAGTCTCTGTACCCATATTAGTGCGAAAACCATGTTGGCTTGTTGATAAAATGTTATGCTGCGTTAAGAATGAATTCAGCTGATTTTTAACGTTCATTTCAATGATTTTGGAAAAGCTACAAAGTAAGCTGATAGCTCTATAATTTGCAAGTTCATTAGAATCTCCTTTTTTATAGAGAGGCATTACCTCTGCTAGCTTAAGACAGTCTGGAAAAATGCCCATTTCATAGGACTTATTTATCAAGAATACCAATGGCGGACATAAGTAGTGACTAGTTTTTTTAATTAAATTATTTGAAACTTGATCATACCCTGATGAGTTGGATGTCTTCAAGTTATCAATAAGGGTTTCCACGTCTATAAATGTGACAGGTTTTAGGAAAAAAGTTACAACTAAGAATATTCAAACTAATGTGATCCAAATTTTTTTTACGGTCTTAAATGATGTCTTTTGTAAAAAGCAAATTGAATTTTATAGCTAAATCCTGATCAGATAATTGCACACCATTTTCCTTCATTTCAACTAATTGTTTTTCTCCTTTTTTTGCACCTTTGAATTTGTTAATTATGTCCCACGTAGCTTTTGATTTATTCTCAGAATTAATTATTAAGTTGTCAAAATAATTTTTTTTTGCCCTTGTTAGTGCCATACAGTATTGCTTCTGACTCTCCATACTCCATATTGTGGATCGGTTTGTGACAAACCTGAGAACAAAATCATCCGTTCTTTAAGTTGTTTAACGTGATCAGTCATCCACGCATTCTTTACCCCTCTTTTCTTAGGGTTTGACGCAACTTTGCGAAGAGGAAAGTAGTTGTTCTTATGTCTAATTATGGTGTTAATGAAATTATCCCATGCTATATTAGAATTCTGTTCATTGTAAATAGCATTCCAATTTTCAGCTTCCAAACATTCCAGAAAACGATTGTTATTGTTTTCCGAGAAAAGCCTCCGGTACACATAACTTTGAGAACTTTCTATTACATCAATTATATTAGAGATCCTAATGTGTTGAGCATAGTGATCAGATAGTCGAAAATCAACCACATTTGATTCGTAGCATTCAAAACTAGAACTAATGATAAAGTTATCTAAACATGTAGAGGATGCAGCCGTTACTCTGGTTGGTGACTTAATTGTTGAACACAGATCATAACACCCTAAAAGATCTTCCATTAATGTTATTCCATTGTTTTATGATATAAATTATTTTTGAAAGGTCTGGTTAATTGATTTGATCACTTTGTATATAATTCCATCCTTTCATAGAATGTAATTATTGCGACGGATGCAAGATGTGTGCCAATGTACACAAGTGAAAAATCAATCATCCCCTATTTTACTACCCATAGGGGTGGTTCATTTCATTTCAAATTGGAATAAGATCAACTATGAGGTATACCCTAACTAATAAAAAAAAAAGATCCAAATCGGAAAACCCACTACAAAGTTATACCTCATAGAATCGGTTAACGTACCAAAATTCAGAGGGTGAATGATCAATATCCTCCATTTTGCTACTCTCAGGGATGGAGTTTTCTGTTCAAATTCAAATGGGACCAGCTTCGAAGTACACCCTACCCAATGAAGAAATAATCATCGGAATCGAATCGGATCATACATAAAAAAAATACGCGTCGACTAGAGAATTTCCTCCTTTTTGGTTTCGTCGGTTAAAAATGAAGGGAAAATCATATATAAAACATGAAATGTTCTTATTGACATGAAAAGCAAGATCTTGTTCTGTCAGACATGAAAAGGTCATAATCCCCCATAGAGACAGTATCATCCCTCAAATCATTTGTCAGCCACGTTTCAGTTATTGCCACCATGTCATAGGACTGAACAGCATTTTTAAATTGCTGAAAGGATGATAACAGAGATCTCACATTCAAATGGCATAAATTGAGAAAACTCATTCGTGAACAAAAAATGGATAATACGGATACATACAGACCCAATTCGGTATTTATTTCAATGAAACGTAAAGAACAAATAAGAAAGCCTCACTAGCAAAATATTAGGGAATAGACCAATTGACTTTAATAACAGTTATTATTACAAGAAATGTACGAAAAGGTAATAGTTTCAGCTCATCGGTTCCTTCTCTGTGACAATCCAGTATACAATACGACTCTTTCTTGGTGCAGTAATAAAAACGATTGGCAACGCCTATTGTAGATGTCACAGGTCACACTAAGTTTTCTCACGTAGGTAGAAGTCAACCTTGCAAATTCGATTATACCTCATTACAAAATTATAGAAGCAGGCCACTTTCCACTGTGAAATATTTTTTTATCAAACCCATCATTAGAAAAATATCGTTCTCTCTCTGTTGTAGGTACTTCGTATCCATTGTTCTGTGTGACACAGACTCTTGGTACAACCCCCTTTTCTCCTTTTATTCTATAGCTATATTTCTGAAATTTGGAATATTGAATATGCTCAATGGACATATTTGAAAAAAAAACAACGTCCGGTTTTTCCGGAAATGACATCAACTTTGGATGAACTTTGGGACACCCTGTATATTATTACATTTTTGAAACCTTCGTAATTCTCTGAATCCAATGATACCTTATAGTTGATGTCAGAATACTCATTTTATTTTTCGATCTAGAGAACCATGAACTTCCTAAAATTATTCCGAATAATCAAAACAATTCTACACTATCGCATTTTCAATATAAAGTAAGTAAGTAAGTAAGTTGTCTTCATTGGTTCTGTCAAACAATATACCTCATAGAGGTGTAGAATGAATAGTATTGTGCTTCGAAATACGTGGCAAAAAATAAAACAAAAGTTTTTTTTACTCGATATTCAATTTTTTCAAATGGTAACATAATGGTATCCTGACGTCACTCGAAAGTACCATCGATGGGATATCCATCTATATTAAGTCTTTTTGTGTATAACCAATACGAACGCAATAATGTAGTTAATAGTTATTTATGCAACAACTGCAAAAAGTAAGTGTTTATTGTATTCTACGTGAAGCAAGAAACAACTGCTGTTATCGTAGATTTTTATCTAGGAATCCGTGCTGATTGTTGAAGAAAATTGCAAAATGCTAATAATCTGTTAAGGCATACTCTTCACAAAGCGTGAATCACCATTTTTATGAATTGGCTCCAGTTTTCCAGTCTCGAGGAGGTCTGGAAATATTCTCGTTGAAAGAGATAAGTTGACAACGGGTGTAAGAGTAGAAATAAAAAATGGCAAAGAGTTTTTCGAAACGAACATAGGAACCTCGTTATATCCACACGAGGATTAATTTTTAACCGACGAAACCAAAAAGGAGGAGGTCTCTAGTCGACGCGTATTTTTTTTATGTATGGTACCACGCGTAACTTTTTACTGAGACGTCCGATTTCGATAATAATTTTTTCAGTGGATAGAGTATACTCCGAAGTTGGTCTCATTTGAATAGAAGAGATGAAATCCACCCCTAAGGGTAGCAAAATGAAGGATATTGATCACTCACCCTCTGAATTCACCCTCTGAATTCTGGTCCGTTAACCGATTCTATCAGGCATAACTTTGTATTGGGTTCTTCGAATGATTCTTCTTTTAGTTGATCATATCTGGATTTCGACAGGAATTATCCACCCTTACGTGTAGAAAAATAGGGGATAATTGATTTTTCTCTTGTGAACATTGGCACACATATGTAGTTGAATGACAGATCGCTACTGTCATTACTTTTGTTCTCCTACATCCGTCACAATCATTATATTCTATGAGAGGATGGAATGATATACAGAGTAATGAAATGAACTAACCAGAACAACAAAAATAATGTATATTACAACAAATAGTAAAAGTAGATAATCATATTATTTAACTGGTAATACTGAAGTAAGGTGGGTAAGTAAGTATTTTGGAAATAATCAAAAAAGATATAGGTAGTAATTAGTAGATTTCAGCCACAAAAAATTTAAAAATAAAAACTTTTTAATAAAACATTAACCCGACGAAATACAAGTAAAAAATAAAATAAACCTTCTTAGTCTCAATAACTAAGCTCCTAAACTAATGTAAGTAACTAATTTTGAGTCGGCGCCAAACAAACAAGCAAATGAAGTAGGTAAGGCGTGAAATGATGGCATCGAGTTGCGCGGTGACATTCTGATGATTTTTTTGAAGTAATTTAATGATCTTCGTTGATTGTTAATTTGGCGCCGACTCAAAATTAGTTACTAACATTAGTTTAGGAGCTTAGTTATTGAGACTAAGAAGGTTTATTTAATTTTTTACTTTTCAGTTCTGTACTTTGTCGGTTTAATTTGTTTTCAATTCAAGGTGTAAAATGTTGAGTAATTCTAATTCAGAATACGGATCGAAAAGAAACTATTTTATGTTTGTTTTGGAAAATTGTAGCTATTCACTGTATTTCGACTAGCTCATTGATATTTTTTATTTTTTTGATCTTTGTTGAAAAGAGTGATTTTTGTTTGTTTTGACATGGTATCTTTGTTACTCAAAGAGTTCTCGATTTCCAGGCTGTTTTTGACGGATTTTCTGAATTGGTAAGATTAATTTGATATAATTATTTTTTTGTTGTAATTGTGAGTCTGTCTTTATTTCGTTTCGATATTTTGTAAAATCTCATTAGAGATCTATAACTTATTGCCAGTCGACGTAAATCTTCTAGGTTTTGACTAGACTTCCTCAATTCATCTGAATCCCATTCATTTCCTGCGATATTGAACATACTTTTTTTATATTCCAACAAATATTTTCGATTCGATTCGAGCATAACTGTTACATCTGGAGCCATATGATTTGAGTTTACGAGGCGACGCAACACATCCGAATTGACACAGCTTTCTTTTCCGTGAACAGTTCGATAGGAAAGGTACGAAGGCGTATAAGGGCCAACAACAAAATATTTTTTAAAATATTAGGAATTGTCACTTCAAAGTGACCATTGTCAGTTCGAACTGACAATTGTCACTTCGAACTGACAATTGTCACTCTGAAGTTGAAGTTTGATTTAGTTATTCGATACAAACTATTGCAACAGCGAGCGGCGGTGTAAAAACCCATTTCCAGATGGTTCTATTAATAAAATTACGAAAAAAATTAAATAGTTCATCTATTGGTATCAAACTACTTACTCTATTTAACTTGAGTTATTTGAAAGAAAAATAGGATATTTATAAATTGATCACAGAATATAGAAGAAAAAAGGTGATTTTAGATATTTTCGAATAAATGCTTGGAACTGCACATAAGCCATAGTATTGGATTCTAACTGTTTTCGAAATTCTGCCATCTTCAAAGTTTTTTTAACTTGTTGCCTTACTGGCCATCATGTAAAATTTCAATTGATTTTGAGGTTATTCGACATGCACAATCTATAAAAGTTTTTTCAATACTTTTTCCTATATCTATGTTGAAAATTGACTAAATATTCAACCTGTTTCATTTTTGATGGCCTACTCTCCTATGAACATCTCATTTTGTATACAGGGTAGTTCCTTTCGAAAAATGAATGGAGTTTTTTCTCAAATGTCTCGGACGGACACAGTGCTCTTTTTTTCAAACAAATTAGGAGATTTTCCACGAGAATTCAATTGGTTTTTCTGAAATAGTTTTTTTATCGAAAAGGAAGTCATTTTCAATCAAGAATAAAATATAGTTTTTTTATTATAACAATATTATTTTAGCAGTTGGCAAAATGTCCTTTTTGAGTGACAATTGTCACTTCAAAGTGACAATTGTCAGTTCGAAGTGACAATTGTCAGTTCGAAGTGACAATTGTCACTTCAAAGTGACAATTGTCAGTTCGAAGTGACAATTGTCAGTTCGAAGTGACAATTGTCACTTCAAAGTGACAATTGTCAGTTCGAAGTGACAATTGTCAGTTCAAAGTGACAATTGTCACTTCAAAGTGACAATTGTCAGTTCGAGGTGAAAATTGTCACTTCAAAGTGACAATTGTCAGTTCGAAGTGACAATTGTCAGTTCTAAGTGACAATTGTCACTTCAAAGTGACAATTGTCACTTTGAAGTTTTAAAAAAATATTTTGTTGTTGGCCCTTATACGCCTTCGTAGAAAGGCATTAACTATCTCATTGCATGAGTTTTCATTAGTATTATTTATCTGCAGCGTGGGTGAGGTTGTTTGTACCGGTCGGACACCTCTTGTATGCAGTCCCATAGTCAGCCGCGAAAAGAAGAAGAAGAAGAGAACGCGCCGCGACAAATCATTGCACGGGACAGTTCGCACGACCCGCGACCCTTTACAATAACCATTGCCAATCGGGCAATTATAGCAGCGCACACAACCAGACGAATTGATGCGGCGTACCGGAATTTTATCGTTGCGAACACAAAGATGGTATATTTCTCGAAATCGAATTGTGGAATTGAAAACAATCCAATATATAGTATATAGTCCTGTATATAGCTTGGCCAATTAATGGCCAAGGCATTTTTTAGAAGAATTTCCAGGAAACATTAATCTGTAGAGTTTAAAATGACGCGACAGTTACTTGATAAAAGTCACATGTAATATTTCAAAATCGTTAGCGAAGCAATGTTACTCGAGAGGTGAGCACACAGAACTCATAGAACTAGAAGGCTAAAATAAGTGGAAGGAATTGATATGATTCATAACCACATGTATAGATGGGACACACGTAATCATGCGCATATCATCAACAACATTGCCAGTTCATGTACTTGTGCGAGAATTCAATATAATGGCATTATGATGTATTACATTATATTCCCATCAAGAGATCCGAAACTACTCGACTATCGATTACTCAGGATCCTTAAGTTCTTTCGTCATATGTATTCAGAAGATAATATACAAGTTAAGTGGAGCAATTAACAACTGATGGAATCGTAATAAGAATTATGATTTCCTACAAACTCATTTGGCAACGCTGTTTACATCAACACCTGTTATTCAGTCTACCGACATTTTTATTCAGAGCCGGTCTTGCGTCTGTTGTTAATTTGTGTCCTTGGTGGGATATTTGATCTACTGAATTCTAGAAATCCATTGGGCAAATTCTACAAGGTTCCAATAAAGGAAAACAACAAAGATTTCTGGATTCCTTTTTTTGAAAATGCCTTAGGATACTTGAAAAGTCTCAAACATACTGATGGTAAACCACTGCATTTTTCAAAAAACAGGAAGGACTCCAATTTTGGATTTCTCCATCGCAATAAATTCAATTATTGGAATGTGTGATGAGTACATTGACAAACATTAACATGTTGAAATACATGTTAACTTAACATTCCAAGTACTAATGTATTTTACAATAATAATGATAAACTTTTCAGGTAGAGAAATGGTTGGAATAACAGTATTTCAGTTCAATTTCACTGAGGCTGATCTTGCAACACGATATAGAAAATGTTTATGGAAATTGTTTTACTTAGGACAATACTTTCATTTTAACAACTTCCCAGAAAAAAATCCAACCTGAGAATAACACTGCATGAAATGCCTTTAATTAAAAAATATTATTAATTTAGATATTAATGATAGGATTATTTACAATGAAGAATTTCAAGGAAGATTGAATTCCTTCCTACATTATCCAACTGTGACAGAAAATGTTGATATATTGCAGGTTTTGTAGAGAAAAGTAATAAAGTGTAATGTGTGCCTTTCCGTACTGAAAGAAGAAAGAAACGCAAGTGTAGATCTTGATTACTTCAAATTATTTCATAGAAAACACAGAACTGCCACTTTTTGATCATTCAAGACTTCTGCAGATGTTGTGAAGTGTTGTATGTTTACAGAGAAAAAATCAAGCAAATAATGGCGGGAACAAATGGATGTTTTTGTATAATTATTTTGGGAACGCTTCTCGAAGATAAAAACATTGTTTTCTGAATAAGATAAGCATTTTTCTGATAAAGCTATATACGAGATGTACCACAAAATAAAATTGATAAAATGGGTAATCAATTTAAGAGTCTTGTCTAACCGACAAGATGATTCTCCAAGCTAAGGGCTGAGTCTCAATAGATTGCAGCATGGAAACAGCTCTACCAGGTGCAACACCTTGCCAGTTACGCGACTCGTCTACAGACAACTCCTAATTCCAATATCGGAAGCTATGACAAGAAAGAATACGACCTTAGAAGCATTCAGGCATAATCCCACGGATATTAGTTTCGCACTACCGCCCGCTCGAGCAAAGTTTCTTGATGACTTTTCTAAAAAACCGATTTTCTTCACTAACGGAAAACTTAACATTTCTTTCCGATAGCCCATTACAGGTTTCTCGATAGGCATCAACTTTTATCAAGGATACATTTCTTACTTCTTGAATTTTTCTAAACAAAATTAAGTTATAATGTTTAATCAAATATTAAGCTTTTTAATTGAAACATACGACTTATGTTTGTACACTTTAACGATACATATTCATAGCATTCACATTTGAATCCCCCAATATTTTTACTTTGTGTCAAAATATTTTTTAGGCGCGAAATACTTGGAAATTGTTTGTTTATTTACTTCAAAACTGCAAGGGAGAAGTGAATTGTGATTGTTATTTAGTCTCCATCATACCTACCGATTCTATTGAAATGATAATCAAAGAATAAAACCAAATTTTCATTGAAATGAGATATTTCATCATGTGAAATACTGCATACAATTTAGTTCATGTCGAATAAATAATTCAGAGAATGGGAAAGTAAACTTCACAATAGCCACTAAAAATTATTCTTTTAAATAAGCCTTTCTTCCCGAAACCTCACGGATATTGGGTTCAGAAATTCCTCATAATTTCAGTTGCACTCCACTATTCAATTCGATCTCAAGTACACCCATCTTCAGAAAGTTCTCATGGTAAAAGTCAGTATGTTTCAGTTGATAGAGGTTATAAATTTCACTGAAACCCCCCTTGTCATGGCAGCGGTTTTACTGCGCATGCCCATGTGTGTACCATGTAGTACAGTAGGGCTCGTTCCAGCAAAACGGTATTGGCCTTCTAGTTCTATGAGTTCTATGGGTGAGCAGCAAAATTTTATTAGTTCAGATATTCTTTTTTTTATGGTTTGTCTGTTTGGCCTATGTAAAATCTTGGAGAAGAACCACATGGTAATTCACACATTTTTGGGACATACAGGGTGATCCAAAAGTACTGTGACAAACTTCAGGAGGTGATTCCTCACAATATTCTAATATGAATTGTCCAAATAAATATATGTCCGGAAACGCTTCGTTTCCAAGATACAGAGTGTTAAAGTTCTGTCTTTATTTTCGTTTTTTTCAAATAACTTTCGAAATACTGACCTTAATTAAACGAAAATTGTTATTGGGAAGTTTTTTGAGGTGTCGAATTCGAACCTGATGTTATTATTGCTCTTACTCGTAGGGGGCGCCACCTACACATCTTTGTCTTTTTTGAAGATTCATAACTTTTTTGAGCGTACCTTTAGCACATTTTTTAGTGGAAAAATCAATTCCTCTATCATATCCACGTAAAAAAGCTACCACTGTTACAAGTCGATATAAGCAACCGTTTTCTAGATATTTCAAGTCGATTATTTGATAGATAGATAGATAGATAGTTTATTTCACCACGTTACATAATAAAATGTTTGTAGCAAGTCAAAAAATAGCATAAAAGTAATAAAATAGCATAAAAGTAATGATCAGATTAAACAATTAAAATAGTATGAAATGATCAGATTAACAATTCAAATAAATAAAAACGAGCAAGAAACACAAATACAAAAATATAAAAACATAGATGACATTATAAACATTTCTTTGACAGAATAGAAGCAAAAACTCAAAAGATAATTTTTTATTGTTTTTTTTTAATTTGGACACACTAAGAATTTTGAAATCATCGGGAAGATAGTTGTAGAGATTGAGATCCAGAGTATTCTTTTGTGATTTACTTAAACGATAGCGGTTTGTTCGAATTTTGTTACAATGTCTGGTATCATAGTCATGAAGGTCTGATTGCTTAATTAATGAAGTTGATTTTTTATGAATTTCTATGAGAACGTTGTACAAAAATAATGTGGATAACGGCATTATCCTCAATTTCAAAAAAAGAGGTTTACAATGATCTCTATAACCAGAATTTGTTATTATTCTGATAGCTTTTTTCTGCAATTAAAAATGTTTAAAGCCCCAGTTGAGTTGCCCCAGAGTATAACACCATAGCTAATGTAAGAATGGAAGAGGGAGAAATATGTTATTTTCAATGTATCGAAACTAGTTACATTCTTCAGCTGACGCAATAAAAAAAGTGTTCTTGATAGTTTTTTGCTCAATTGGTGATAATCGATGCGTGTTGAAGTTATTACCATTATTCTGCATTTTTCAGAAGAATGCTTAGGACATGATTTTGACGTTCAAGTAGGTAGTTTTGGTAATTATATATTATGTGACAGTTAAAAGTTTTGTTGTTTTTTTGAAGTTTCGGTAAGTTTTAAAACACTAATTTTGAAAAAATTGATTATCTAAACAATAATGCTCATTTAGCAGATATGCGTTTCGTTTATGGCCTTGCAGATGGCAAAACGCGCGGAGCAAGACGTATTTACCAGAAGCGATTTTCTAATCGAGTACTGCCTACAGCTCCAACATTGACCAGTCTCCACCGTCGTTTGGCAGAAACAGGAAGCTTTGAAAGGGCAGCTGATATTATTGGAAGACCACGAGCAATCCGAACCCCAGAATTGGAAGAAGCTGTTTTGGAAGCTCTCGAGGAGAATCCAGAAACAAGTACAAGAATAATTGCTGAAGCTCTCAATTCCACTCAGTCCACAGTTTGGAGAATTACCCACGACCAACTATTTTATCCATACCATATTCAAAGGGTTCAAGCTATTTTGCCACGGGACTTTCCTCAACGCATCACTATGTGTCAGTGATTTTTGAGAAAATTTTCTGGAAATCCTCAATTTTTAAGATATGTACTCTTCACGGACGAGACAATCTTCTCCCGAAATGCTATCACAAACTTTCATAACAACCTTGTTTGGGTTCTGGAAAATCCGCACGCAGTTAGTGAAAGACATTATCAGTATAAATTTTCTGTTAATGTATGGGTGGCAATTATTGATAATTACTTGATAGGTCCTTTCTTTCTTCCTTTCCGACTGAATGGCGCAACTTACAGAGACTTTTTAGAAAATGAGTTGCCGAGACTACTTGTACCATTAGAAATTCGTATCCGCATGTGGTTTATGCATTTTAGCGTTGTAGCCAGGGAATTCCTTAACACTGTCTATCCAAATCGATGGATCGGTAGAGGTGTAGAAGAACCAGGCGTGGGCACCAAGATCCCCAGATCCAAACCCGCTAGATTTTCATTTTTGGGGACAATTGAATTCACTAGTTTATAAAACTGCAGTAGCGAACGAGAAAGATCTAAGAAACCGAAAAGTAGACGCCTGTGAAACAATAAGAAACACACCAATAATTTTTGAGCGGGTACGAGTTTCGCTGAAGGTGGACACTCTGAACGAAGTATTAGAATACAATGAAGTTTGCTTTATTTTATTTCATTCTACATATTGAAAATTTCTTGATATAAAATGTTGATATTTCTTGCAAATTTTATTAAAACAAATACAGATTTTGCACCCTTGAAACAAAAATAACTATTTTAAACGAGTGAAAATAAATAGAATAATAATAATAATAATAATGGTTATTCACTAGAAGAAGAATTACAATGAAACATAGAAATATATAAGTAAATAAACGGAGTAAATCACAGAAGCAAAAAGATGCTTGTTTGTGATTAATAAATTAAATTGAATTGAACCTGATAAGGACCACAGAAGCATCAAAAAAAAATCATTTTTTAAAATTTAATATATAAAGTTTAATGTAGTGTTATTATGGCTAAGAATTATAAAGTTAAAAACAGAGATAAAAATATGAAATCACAACGATAGGGACTATTCAAAATCACTCGATCCATAAATATTTTGAAATACTGCCAATATAATTTAATTGAAAAAGATATAAATAAATAAATAAAATCGCAGAAATATTAATATCTAGGTAATTACAGGAGTAAAATGTTCATAATCAAATGTTATAATCTATATATAAAATAATACATGTAAATTATCAGTTTATAGAACAAAATAATATAATATAATGTCACCAAGAAATCATATCTCCAAAATTAACACTGAAACCATTTACGCGCGTTATTCTTGCCAATTGTCTGGAGAATTTAGTGAATTGGTGGCTATCAGTCAGTGACAGATAGGTTTTTGTTGCTGTCTAATTTCTCCGGTCAAAAATTTCGCGAATTCTTCCACGCGGAATACTTGAAATGAATGTATTTATGTCCTTTTTTAGCCGTGGGAATGTTTCAGAGGTCTGTATGTTTTCTGGTAGTGCTTTAAAGGCTGTTGGGCCCAAAAAACTATATGATCCCTGCCCTATGGTTTTCATTGTAAGTGGAACTATATATTTGGTTCTGTTACGTGGCGCCCCCTGCAAAAAACCAAAACTACTTACTTAAACGTCAAATTATTTCCTAAACATTCTTGTGAAAAATGCAAAATGATGGTAATAACTTCAACACGTATCGATTATGAAATAATCGACTTGAAATTTTCAAGTCCAAATATCTAGAAAACGGTTGCTTATAGCGACTTGTAACAAAGGTAGCTTTTTTACGTATATATGATAGAGGAATTGTTTTTTCCACTGAAAAATGTGCTAGAAGTACGCTCAAAAAAGTTATGGATCTTAAAAAAAAACGTGTAGGTGGCGCCCCCTACGAGTATGAGCAATAATAACATCAGGTTTGAATTTGATACCTCAAAAAACCTGTCAATACCAATTTTCGTTCCCTTAAGGTCAGTATTTCGAAAGTTATTGAAAAAAAAAAAAACTTCAACACCCTGTATCTTGGAAACGAAGCGTTTCCGTACATATATTGATTTCGACAATTCATATTATTAGAATATTGTGAGGAATCACCTCCTGAATTTTGTCAAAGTACTTCTGACTCACTCTGTATAAGGAATTCCATTATTCATAAACAAATATCTGTGGGCTGGATATTGTTTTCAGATGAGAAAGGTTAACTTCAAATAGAATTGAATTACTGGGATGATGCGAACCCTTCCTGGACGCACTCAGTGCCCTTATTGAGTTCTAGTTACATAATATATGGAACTAACGTGCTAATTGACTCAGAAATTGTTCAACAAAATATAATTGTGTATACCAGTATGTTCTAGAAGATAGTTGTATTTGGTACCTCGGAGTTGCATGACATGTCAAGGGGTTATCAGAAAACGAATAAATAAAGAATAGAGGTAAGATGTCTAAAAAACATGGTGTATTCACTTATACCTGTAAAATATTGGGACAAACTGGGGGACACCAGCCCACTTGATAAAGGGAGTTACCTAGAGTTTCTGATGGCGCCAATGTCGTTTCTTGTCATAATTCAGTAAACTGCAATTACAGACCACACAGGGTGTTTTTGTGATTTGTGTCTCTGATCCGTTCTGTGATTGTGCTTTTGTCGTCTTTGAGGTTATGTCAATTCGTTGTGAAATATTTTGAGGTTGATCGATCGATGTAACATATTTTAGAACAAACTATTCCATCTACTTATGTCAGTGTTATACAGTATTTCCGAGAAGTGTTCTGAAATAATTCTAATTGTAGTGCGTACCAATTTTGTATGGTTAATTTTCTATTGATACGGCTCCACCGAGTTGGTACCTATGTATTTCTGTCACATGAACACAAATTCAAAGTCGGTGTTTGTTCAAAACGAATGTGGATACTGGAAAAGGCCTAACAAATGTCATGAATTATAATCAAGATGTGTTTTGAACGTTTCTCATTGCTAAATAAGGCGGAAAAGGGGCTTTTCCTCATCTTTGAACCTCCGAAAGTATTTGAGTGTGAATTTCGTGTTCATGAGGCAAAATTCGTAGGTAACACCAAGCGGAGCCGTATCAACAATTAATTTGGACCATCCCGTTTTGCTTAAGAAGTTGAATTTTATATTATTTTCTCTGTTCAAGATATTCAGACATGTTCTGTATAATTTTCAGCAAATGACATGGGGTATTGACATGAATGCATGAATGTCAATACCCCACAAAAACTTTTTTAAATAGTTCTCTTTCAAAATGAATTTGGACAGATTGATGAATAAAAGGAATACCAAAATTTCCCGTAAGATTATGTGAAGTGTTGGATAATCCTTCACAGGTAAAAAAATAACTTTTTTGTTGTTGTCTTGTGTGGCACTTGTTATTCTATTTTGAGGGTAGCCAATTCTCTCTACTTTAGTCTGGAAACAGCAAATGATCAAAAAAACTAGTTTTAAATTTTTGACAGAATTCATCATTGAGTAACAAATCCAATCTCATGGTTTTTATGCTTTTCGCAATGTATTAAAAATACAATGTAGAAAAAGGGAACTCTTCGGGTATTTTGGTATTTGCAAGATCAATAAGATAATTATGTTTTTGGGTAGAAGTAAATATATTATGAGACTATACTGTCATATTCAGTCAAAAAATTCATTACGAGATTCCTTTGATTGAAACATTTACATGTTATATATATATTTTTATGGTGCATCAGATGTGTTATCTCATTGACAATAGGTATGTATATTCCATGGTTTATCATTATTGTCCACATTTATTTTGGAATATAAGTTGATTGTTAATTATGAATACACAATAGACGGGAAAATCCCTTCAATAAGTGATGATATCGGAATAGATAAATATGTATGTGCTAGTAATTTCAACAAGGAAAAAATTTTGAGGAATTTGACATACATGATGGATCCATAATTACAAAGGACGTTTTCTAAATATAGTGGATACTTTTTTCCAAAGAGCCATAGGTCCCTCTGTGACGGTTCGGAATGCACTAGCCAAAATCAAGATATTTTCATAGAATGAAAAATCTACGCTTACTTATGGAATTCATGTATTCATTATAAAGATATAATTATCCTAATAATAGTCATTAGCCTTATCGAACTTGGGAGTGGGCCTTGTTTTTCCGAATAACTACTTGGTTTAGATCGCCCTCCTCCGATTATTTCATGCGGGGTGTTACTTACTGAAAAATAAAAGAGAAGCTGATTGAGATTATTGTTTTCTCCCCTCACCTCTGTTAGTCGAGCTCACCTTTTGCGAATAAGTCATTCTAAGATAGCTGGAAGCAGCCTAGACTGTCGCAGACCAGGATTGATCGATTTCTCAACTTCATCAACAGATTTTATGATATCTACAATGAACTCTCTGATTTTGTTCAGGTCAGAAGGTTGTTAGAGAGGTTATAGTCTGGCAGAAATGGGCAGTGAATGGCTTGGTAATGGTTTGTATCGGAAAGTTTAATGGAACAATGTCACCGGGGACATTTTCCAATCCCCTCAATTTTCAAGTTAATTCATCATCTAGAGGCATCAGCCCACTCTCCCACCTCTTCTCCTTCCTTCGTGGAAGTTTCCATGATCCCAGAAAAGCCATTTGAGTAGAAATCACGTTGGAAAAATCGCCAGGTAGACTTCAGAGAAATCTTATTTTTGACAGACATTGTAGTAAATTTCAAAGATTTCATCTCGTTTTCGCGAAAACTGTTCTGAGCGGGATCGTGTTGCTCTAACTATAATCTTTGTAAGCGATCAATTCACAATTTTTTGCATGAAGTAATGTTGACAGAAAAAGATAATTTCATAGGTTTGAAGTTTGACATTTTGCGTGACACAAACAACAAACATACCTTAACCGCGCCATCTTCTAACGAAGTTCTAAGCAGAATTTAACGTTTTTCATTTGTTGTCCCCCAAAAATTCTAAACAAAATCGAATCAGTGAATACACCTAGGTTTTTAGGAATCTTAAATAGAGGTTCATAAATCATTACGGATCTATAATTTCTAACAAAAACATGATCTTTTTTTTTTGATTATATTATCACGTTTACTTCACAGAGTTTTGCCATTGATTTGTCGATTTCCACCTGAGTACGTGTATGTTAATATTTCAATCTGCCCCTTTTCGCGGACCACATGCGAAGTTATCGCCTGAACCGCTATAAGATCATCTCAACCTGTTATTAAAAGACATATCGTAACTAATTTGTCGAAACTTCATTCAATTACCAGACGAAAATTGGTGCACGACAGACTTCATTGCGATAACTTCGGTATGTCGAGGAATTTTCGGTTATTTTTTTTCGATGCAGGACCGTAGTTTAATCAGAGACGTCGTGAAAATCTTTTCATTGGTGAATGGACCTGCTTCGAAAATGATTCTTTGTACAACTGCAAATAAAAATTACGTTTTTAGTTTTTTTATGTTCGGGTTCCCACGAAAAGGGATATCCTGTAATGTTCAGAGAACATCGTGGGAACCAAGGGAAAGAAGGTAGGAGTTGGTGTTCTTCTTAAATTTCTGGAGGTTGTATGCCTCGAGGAACACCTCCCTAGGCAATGAGTTCCAAAGCCTCGCTGTTCGTTGGATGAACGAGTCTTTGGAAAGTGATGTTCTGCAGGTCTCCAAAGTGACCACGAATGGGTGTGATGACTGAACTTGACGGGTTAGTCTCGAAGAGACTGCCAAAGCAGGAACGATTGTTGATATTTCAGAAGAGCATCGCCCATGAAAATATCTATAAAATAGAGACAAATCGCCAACTTTTCTACGGTGTTCCAGACAAGTGAGCGAGTTTGTAAGCGAGGCATCACCGACGAGACGAATTGCCCTTTTTTGGACAGAATCCAATAGCCTCAGGATATGTTTAGGTGCCGCACTCCAAATATGGGAACAGTATTCCAGGACAGGTCGGATCTGTGCCTTATAGATCATAAGCAGCTGACTGGGGGTGAAATAGCTCTTGGCACGAAACAGAAAACCAAGTTTTTGGGATGCACTTTTGGCAATGGACCTCACGTGATTTTCCCAGGGAAGGTTATTGCTGATAGTAATACCAAGCATCGATATGGATGGCTTCAGTGGTATGGTTACTCCTGACAAAGTTATGTTAGGCACAGTGAGATCGGATTTTCTAGAGAAAAGACATGCTTGTGTTTTGTTTGCATTGAATTCTACCAAGTTATTAGATCCCCATTCGAGAATTGTTGATAAGTCCATATTTATATTATTAACATTCCTTCCTCGTTCATTTCTGGTTTCACGGGCTGATATAGGGGCCCTGGAAGAGAAAGCGTTATGGAGGGTACTATCATCGGCAAAGCTGTGTACTGGACATGAAGTTGCTTTCAACAGGTCGTTGATGTGAAGTAGAAATAGTGTTGGTGCAAGAATGGATCCTTGCGGAACACCAGCATTTATGAGTAGAGTGTCAGATGAAACTCCATCGATCACTACATGGAGAGACCTGTTTGAAAGAAAACTAGCAAGCAGAGTACACAGCTGAGGGGGAGGAGTCCCTGGTGCCAAACTCGATCGAACGCCTTGGAGATATCTAATGCCACAGCTAAAGTTTCTCCATACTTTTCAATAGATAGCTGCCATATATGTGAGACGTAAGCGAGCAGGTCACCAGTTGATCTCTGCTGGCGAAAGCCATATTGCCTATCGTTGACAATTCCTGAGTCTTCCAGATATTTCATGAGCTCGATGTTGATGGCTTTTTCCATGACCTTTGAAATAATTGATAGCAGTGCGATAGGTCTGTAGTTGCTAGGTAGGGCCTTTTTGCCTTTTTTAGGGACAGGCTGTACTCTTGCAATTTTCCAATTGGACGGAAATACCCCCAAATTGTAAGAGTGGTTGAACAACTTGCAAAGAACAGGTTTGGGGGCACATTTCTTGAGAACAATCGGCGGGATTCCGTCAGATCCACAGGCTTTGTTGGTGTTGAGACCCAGCAAAATCTTTCTGATAGTACGTTGGCGAAAGGTGATCTCGGGCATGTGACTGTCAATAGGTGTAATGTTCGGGGGTTGTTTTCCCGATGAATCCAGAGTGGAATTTCCAGCAAATAGGTGCGCAAAGATATTGGCTTTTTCCTGGGCAGTCGTTGCTAGTGTTCCATCTTCTTTGGTTAGAGGAGGAAATGAGCTGGAAGTGAAGTTTCTTCCCACAGCTTTGGCGAAAGACCAAAATGAACGGGATCCGTTAGGACATTCAGCAAGTTTTGATCTTATTTTGTCATTGTGGGCATCTTTTGAGCATTCTATTGTCTCTTAGCATATGCCTCTAGCCTCGACATATGCTGCTCTGGTCTCAGGGCCCGGATTTTTTAGCCATCGATGGTATGCTGCCTGTTTGGAAGCCATAGCTCTAGAGCAGTTTCTGTTAAGCCAGGTCTTATCGGATGATGTTCTTCTTTCGGTATTCGGTATGTAGGTTTGCATACCCAACATGATGATTTCAGAAATTGTCTCAGCACATCGTGTTGGATCTACTGAAGAGAAACAAACTCTCCCATGGAAACGCTGAGCAAAACATACGAAGACCTTCCCAGTCGGCCGAATTGTATTGCCACATGAGACGGGGTGGTATTGTGCAGCTCGATGGTAAATGTAAAGAGCATGTTGTGGAGATGAGGGTGTGATCAGAGTTTCCAAGTGGGGCACAAACTTCTATTCTATACGGGTCAGGATTGGTGGTGAGGAAAAGATCTAGTGTATTGGCAGACTGGTTGTTGACATCAGGGATGCGGGTTGGTAGCTCGACCAGTTGTTCTAGACTATGAGTGATGGCGAAGGCCTCGGCTTGACGACCCGCATCATCTGTTTTGTGAATTAAAAACTGACGCTTTCACATAATGTGTCAAAATCACTTTTAACCCTAATGTTAAAAATATTTTCAACAGTAGTGTTGAAAGTTAAATGATGTTAGATTCTCAATAATATACATCTGTTCAAAAGAAACATTTCAATGAAATATTATCATACACATCAGAACACAGTTTTCTTCTTCTAATCGAAGCGTTTTCAGCAGAGAGAACAATTATTACATCACGTAAAAACGCACCCAATATTGGTTTTTGAGATGTTTTCCAAGGTTCTTATCTCGGGGTATTGCTTTTTATTTCGTGTGGATTTGAGAACATGAATTGGGATATATCTATGATTATTTTTCCGACCCAAATATCGACCAATAGAATTGCACCATTCGACGTCACGTGGTACAACCTACATGGTATTATACTGATAATTTTTTGAAAATTTTCTCTGGTAGTTGCTATATATAAAAAACAAAACATGATCCAGTCAAATTAACCACACTTCAAACTGACAGGTTGAATTCAATTGTGACAATTGGAGATTTTGCATGAAAATGAGTCGATTTGGAGTTTGTTCTCTGTCCACCATCGATAAAAAGTCAAAGGAAATGTTCCCATTAATACGGAGAAGGCAAAAAACAGTTTGGAACCAATTTACTACTTTTGGGACGGAAAAATAATCCTCGAATACACGAGCTTAAAATTATCTGGCATTTCCCTCAAGGTTCCCTGCAAACAAATAAAGTCGTCAAGTTTTTCAGGAAAAATCACTCGCGCTTCGCGCTCGTGATTTTTTAACCTGAAAAACTTGACTCCTTAATTTGTTTGCAACGAACCTATCGGGAAATACCCGATAATTTTGAAGCTCTTGTGGTATTATAAGTGAAAATTCCACACCTAACATTTTCGACCAATTGAAAGCCTGTATTTTTCATCGTTACTATAGGAACTAAAACAATTTCCGGAAATTTTTCTCCTTGGGGTGAGGAGCATGAAATCACACTGGATTTTTTCAACGTTTATAGGTAAAATGACATTGACATTTAACTTCAGATTATGTCGAATTTATTCTATAAGTTAATGAGCAGAAATCATTTAATAACAGTTTACCATGAAATATTTACTAGAAAATTCAAAATTTACAAAAACACATGTTGTTACTACGTTAGTTTTGATATTTTAACACAAACAACGGTTTTTAACTAAAGCATCTGAATGTTGTGAAATTCCTTAGCTACGTCTTCTTTCTTTAATGGAGAATATAAAAGCGAACATTCACTAATATGTATGAATTGTCTATCTTTCATGAAATATATGTAGTACTTTGAAACAATCTTATTCTGCTGTAATCCACGGAGAGCTCCATATTTTTTACACACCAGAAGCAAATGATGTTTGATAATCCCAAACAGATTCGGTGAATAAGTATCTAGCCCGCATTCTTCTAATAATTACGTTAAAAATTTCGGGTTCCTATGATTTAATTTACGAACTTCATTACAAAACTTGCATAAAACGTATTTCGTGAATCGCTCCATTCTTATAAATTCTACAACACAACGAATTTATTCAGATGATTTATACTCAGGTAACGTCAATAGTTATAATTACTAGGTTGGACATGAATTCCATACGTTTAACTACAATGCACTAATTGATTATCTGTATACTCTGCCCGTTTTGGAAAAAACCTATATTTTGACAACTATAAAGTAGATAAGATTCATTCAAAAAAGAAAAATTAAACCATTTTGTAAAAGTTTTATTCAACTAAAGTGGGTAACTAAGAAATTATGTCTCCTCGAAATAATAGAGAACTATTCATACTATTACATATTATTTGGTTTACTTGCTTGATCAATTTGAATTATATTTTTTTAAATACCTATTTCATCATTTTCTACCAACTTTAGTGAAATGAATTTGTGAGAAACTGAGGGTTAATTTTTTTTTTTAACTAAATTAGATTAATTGTATTTGATTTTACCTAATATTACGCGTGCAAATTTCATTGATACTAAGTACCACTTCGAGTTCCTTGTGAGAAAATATATTTCTACCAACTTTAGTGAAATGAACTTTCTAAACACTGAGAAATTGAGCTACAATCGACTTATTCTTTATTATTTTGTGTAACTAAAGTAGAATAATTGTGTTTTATTTAACCTAATAATGTTATGCACGTTGATTTTACTAATACTAAATACTGCTTCGAGTAACTTGTAACTACCACCAGCTGCCTTATTATTATTTTGCGTAACTGAAGTCAGTATTTTGTATTTTATTCAGCGTAATCTTAACTGAAGTCTTGGTCCAGAATTATCTCTCAGATAACAAGCCGCATTTCTTTAATTTTAATTAGAGTTGCGTTTTTATTCAAATGAATGGCATGATTGACAAGGAATATACTATTTCAAACAATATTCTGTTTTCTGATGAAGCAACGTTTGAGAACAACGGGTCGTTTAACAGATAAAAAATAATATGCATTAAGATGCAAGCGAAAATACTAACTGGTTGAGGACTGTTGATCAGCAAAAGCGATGGTCACTCAATGTTTGGGAAGTATTATTGGAAATAACATGATTGGACCCTACTTTTTCGACAATGTACTGAATGGTGAAACGTATTCACATTTTCTACGCGAACATATGTTGGAAGAAGTGGATTTGAACAACAGAAGGACCGTGTGGTTACAACACGATAGTGTTTGGTGTATAACCATAGGTAGAGCAAGAATTTTCAGATCAATCCTATCCTAATCGTTGGATAGGAAGAGGAGGTACTATTCCTTGGCCCGCACGATCAACTGATCTTACTCCTATAGATTTCTTCCTTTGGGGGTACGTGGAAGAAAGGGTTTTCAAAGATCGTCCGACAACTGCAGATGATATGAAAAACAGGATCACGGAAGTCTTCCATTCAACTGACTTGTGTGGAATATGATGGTGACCTTTTTAAACATTTATAAGTAGACGTTCCTCAAACTTTGTAAATTATTTCCTGTTAATGGATGGAACATAAAACTCCATAAACCGTCCGGATAGTATAGTTTTGGCTGATCGGGAATATGCTTCAGATTGGATAGGATTGTATCGAATGCACAAAAAAAACTTTTAAAACAAGTTCGGACGAATCAATTTTCCAATATGATTCCGATAGAAACGTGGATAATGATAACGAACAGCTTTTATTATCTCATCAGTCACTTTCTATTTCAGAAACACGAATTTGAATTACCGCGTTCAGCTATAAACATCATTGTTGCGAGTTACAAGCACGTATTCTCCAAGATTCAATAAAAATCCGTCATAAATTGTTTGCATGTATGCAGTTGTGTAAGATTTTATTTATACGAATTGTATATTATTACGGAAAGCAAATGTTTGAAAAATTATCTGATGATATGTTTTGCTCGTGATGAAATCTTTTGTTAAGTAATATTATTCATTAAACTTGTATGAAGTCATGCCATATCCTTCATCATGTAGCCTGCTACTTCAAATAATATATAATATGAAGTTATTGCTTTATTCCTTGGGTATTGTGAAAGCTGATGGAAAATCGAATCGTGGTTTCTACGAAGTATCAGAAGGATGATGAAGGGAGTCTACTACTGAATTATTGGCGAAATGTGTTTGGAACCAAATTAATTTTAATAATTGTATCATCTTCATTATGATAATATGTTATGTTAATATATTCGTGTCAACATGAATCGAATACATGAAGTCATGGATACAAGGAGACCAGTTATTACAATCCATTGTTACAATGCTTCAAAATCTAAATAGAAACTTCTTCGGAAGATATAAGCCACTTCTCAGTTTTTCCAGAATAACATCCAACCAATATGGGATTATACGTTATATTACCTAGCATGTTGAATACCATCTCTTTAATCACATCACACATGTTTTCAATTGTGGTATATTAATGTTCCATCTGCATGGAGTCAAGCAAAGTCTAGTAGGACACTCTGGGTTTCGCTACGTTACGGAGTTTGTGTGATAAGCAAAAGGTCGAAATGATACTCTGGATAATAACAATGTGATGATATAAATGAAGAATAGTTGGGTCCAAGCATGGAACCTTGTGGAACACTTTCTTTCATATTTGCCAATTAGTAGTATACATACATACTAGCATATTTGCAGGTGACACATAAAATGAATAATTATGCTTGTGTGATCAGCAAATGGCGAAAATTATACCCTGGTTAATAACAATGTTAATGATATAAATGAGGAATAGAATAGAATTGAATTAATTTCTCGGTATCCATTATTGCGATTACATAGTTCTCAAAAGTATCACATATATCAATATAAACAAGGGAAAAAACCCTAGTAGGCGTAGGGAACAAAAATTATTATAACATGAAATCAACATATCTTAACTTCAACAAATAAAACTATTATTAACACAGAACATTTACAGATAGAATTTCACATATAGGAATAATAAGTGAGGAAAATCCAAAATTGTACAGTACATAGATGAATAGGAGTAGAAATAAAAAAATTATCTGCATGGTGATGCCTTCAGCGCACTTTTCAAAACTGACATTGAAAGAATTCATCCATTCGATAAAAAAACGTGTGAATTTAACAGCTTTTTCAGTTCCTTTTTGAATAATTTAATATTGTCAATATATTGTATTGTCCTGTGGATATGATTGGAGACTTTTATACCTGTATACAAAGGTCTTTTTCGATTGGTGTCATATTTGATATTTGGCAAATCTAACTATTTGTTCTGCCTGGTGTTATGACCGTGGATGTCCGACGTTTTTTTATTGTGCTGCAATTGTGGAATATTATCGATAAGATCTTGTAGATATGAAGGTTTATCACTGTGAATATTTGTAGTCTCTCAAAATGGGGTCTACATGTTTCACTTGGATCGAGATCAGAGATTGCTCTGATGACTTCATTCTGGAGACTGAGTGTACTCTCAACAGATCTACATGCTCCCCAGAATTCAATTCCGTAAGAGATTAAGCTGGGAAAGTAAGCATAATAGACGTTGAGCGCCGCACTCTTTTCTTATCGTTCTTATTCCAAATATGGATTTACTCAGTCTTTTATTCAGATTTTCTATGTGGATACCGAAGTTGAGGTTTTTGTCGATATATATTCCTAAGATTTTAATACTTTCATACGGCTCAATGTTACCAGATGACGTAGTTACCACAATATTGGGATTTGGATTTCGTGGATGTTGAAACGAAATATTGAATGTCTTTGAACTATTTAGCAGAAGTTTGTTTGTAGAAAACCATTGAATTATTCCATGCATTAAAGTTTGGCTTTTTGTGGCCAGGTCCCCCCAGTTTTTGTCATCGATTAGAATACTGGTATCATCTGCGAATTGTGAGAAGAAGGTTTGGGAAGAATTGTAAATAAAATCATTGATATAAACCAAGAACAAGGTTGGGCCCAGCACAGACCCCTGAGGAACCCCGCATCTCACTCTTCGCTTTTGCGATTCTGTATTTGCTCTTATAACACCAATCATTTCACCCAGCCTAACTGATATTTCGCGACCTGTCAAATACGATTCGAACCAATCATTAGGCCATAGAAAAATAGTTTGTTCAAAGGATGCTGAAGTCTACACAGTCAAACGCTTCTGACAGGTCGCAAAATATTGTATTGAATTTTTGTTCCAAATTGGATATTATCTTATTGACGAGAGAATATGCAGCATCAGATGTATTCTTACCTTCACGGAAACCGAATTGTGACGTTGTTAGAATTTCATGTTTTACTAGATATTCAACTAATTGCACTTTCACCACTTTTTCAAAAAATTTTGAGAAGACTGGTAGGAGTGTAATCGTCCTGTAGTTTGATATGATCTCCTTTCCCCCTTTTTTGAAAAGAGGTTCAACGACTCCAATTTTGAAGAGCTTGGGGTAAGTACCTGTGCTTAGCGAGAAATTGAATACATATGTCAAGGGTGGGACTAAGTTATCAAGGCATTCTTTCACCAAAGTAATTGGGATATTATCGTGACCACTAGATTTCTTATTAGCCATGTTTTGAATTATGTTCCTTACATCATGTTCTGCGACAGGATGGAAGAAAAAAGAGTTAATGTTATCAAAACTGGCATTGTTCAGGAGATCTGTGTGGTTTTGATTGCTGGTTAATCCAGATGTGAGATCACAAGCCTCATTGGTAAAAAAAAACAAAATTCTTCACAAACCTCATTTTGATTTGTGATTGAGGTACCATTCTTCCTAATAGTCGCGTCCAAGCATGGAACCTTGTGGAACTCCCTTTTATTATTGCCAATTACTAATGAAAGTTCATGCAAACTATCATATTTTCAGGGGTCACATAAAATCAAGATTGTGCTTCGCTTTGGATGAATTGGTTTGATTATTCAATTTTACTCCAGAGATAGTTTTAGGTCACAACTCTTCCATTTCCAAGATCAAAGATTTATATGGTTTGAATTTCACATATGGTTATCCACCAAATATATTAAGATGATGCCATAATCAAGAAAGGACGTGTTCAATAACCATAAGCACGATCTCTGCATAATGCCCATTCACGAACGACGTCTTCCTCTGGAACGATACAATATGGCGGCGACATTTTGATTTAGTTGTCGCCCACGCTCCCAGCGGAAGTAAGGACAGGAAACAGAAATTCATAAAACACTTTGAATATTATCGCCACGTCTTCTTCGTGAATCTCTGGCCTGCGATCTGAATTTAAAGACAGAAATTATCATCGACTTGAATTGTGAAGCACGGATGGGTGTTGGGGGGAAGTGGGGTGGTCGATTTTTCCCGAATTGTTTCGGAGATGTGAACCCTCACTCACGTCAGTTACACATAAACAATATAACAGAATTTGTCACTTCTAAACAGACATAATTTAATCTTCATTGAATACAAATACATTGTCAAAAATAATTGTTTCTCAAAAAATTTCGAAGTTATCCATGATTTATACAGATTTCTTAATATTATTTGAGTATGTATCGCCATTTTTTTTTTAATTATTGTTATCAGAAGAATCAAGAAATTATTATTAAAATAATTTTCAAAAATTCTACTAAAATGAGACTAATAATGTTTTTCCCAAGAGAATACCATATTAAAGCAGCAAAAAGTCACTCGCTTCACTAAACTGGGTTCACAAAACCACGACACGTTTTTTGCTATACTAGTTAAGACAAGAAACAAATAAACCAATTCTACCGCAAAGACGCTTACGCTGGATGATGTTTGCATTTCACTTTTATGAGGAGTCAATCCGCCATTCAGGTACTTCGATGATTGACCTATACAGTGCTAGTCAAAAGTCCCCTCCCCCCCTCGTATCTTTTGAACGGGTATACTTATAATAATGAAATTTGGAGGGTGGAAATAAACGGATGTAGGCTTCTCAACTGGTCATAACAGGTGACGCAATAGTCATAAATGACGTCACAAGGCCACTGTGACCAATAATTTTAAATAGGACCCTATGGCAAGTGACAGCTCGTTTGAAAGGTATTGAAAATACCTATTCAGTCATACCAATTTTGTTTGGGTTTCGGCTGATTTTGATTGATAAATTGAAGAAATACGAAAATTATAGTTTCGCATTTAATTAATAAAGATTTAAGAACCAGTTCTTATAATAAGTGTTCAAAATGTGCTCCATCTACTTCCTGGCAGTAATGCATCCTATTGCTAAACTCTTGTCGAACTCGTCCCAGTGTGTCAGCGGAAATTGCCCTACATTCTTCAACAATTCGTTGTTTCAGAATGGCAATACTGTCAGGTGCTGTAGCGTAAACCTTAGATTTCAAGTACCCCCATAGAAAAAATCTAATGGTGTAAGGTCCGGTGACCGAGCTGGCCATTCGATCGAACCTCGTCGTCCAATCCATCTACCACGATATTCTTCATCTAGGTAACGTCTTACTGCACGTAATAGTGTGCAGGAGCACCATCTTGTTGAAACGTTATTTCCAAGTTGTCAAATTCATCTGGATTATCTTCTAGAATTTCAAGAATTAACGCCTCAATATCATTTTGTAACATCTCCAGATACAATTCACCGGTTAAGTTAGCATTGAGAAAAGAGGCCCAACTATGTGGTTTCCCAAAATACCTGCCCAAACATTTACTTTTTCTGAAATTGAGTATGTTTTCACGAAAGATGTGAGGATTTGTGTCACTCCAATACCTCACATTTTGAGTGTTAACATTTCCATTGAGAAAGAAAGTACTTTCGTCACTAAAACAAATTGTCTGTATGTAGCCTGGTTGTTGGTTCATTTTATTGGACATAGTTTCACAGAATTCTAGTCTTCGGTCGGGGTCATCATCTGAAAGTTGGTGCACCATTTTTAATTTGTATGGATGAAATTTGTTTTAGCCAACACCCTATGTACTGTCCTTTGACTGACTTCACAGATAGACGCAACTTGGGCTGTGGAAGAAGTAGGGTTTACTACCATTTCTCCAATTATGTCAATTTTTTTGTCATCACTAATTGTTGGTCGACCAGATCGTTTGGCATCTTGAACACTACCTGATGCTTCAAACTTCCGAAGAAGCTCCCTCAAATAAACCCTCGATATAGGGCGATCGGGGTACCTCTCATTAAACAGTCGTTCCGCTGCATGGAAATTGTTTCTACATTCACCAATTATTAAGATAGCTGCTACTTTGTCGGCTACAGTACGTACCATTTTGCCTATGTAAACACTTAAACGTCTCGTTAAACAATAGCTTAGGTAAATTTTCAAGGTATAAACACTTTTGACAAGTAGAGAATTCAAAAACGTCAACCTTTTTGACAATTAACCAGAGGCGTACTTTAAAATCTTTATTAATTAAATGCGAAACTATAATTTTCGTATTTCTTCAATGTATCAATCAAAATCAGCCGAAACCCAAACAAAATTGGTATGACTGAATAGGTATTTTCAATACCTTTCAAACGAGCTGTCACTTGCCATAGGGTCCCATTTAAAATTATTGGTCACAGTGGCCTTGTGACGTCATTTATGACTATTGCGTCACCTGTTATGACCAGTTGAGAAGCCTACATCCGTTTATTTCCACCCTCCAAATTTCATTATTATAAGTATACCCGTTCAAAAGATACGAGGGGGGGAGGGGACTTTTGACTAGCACTGTATATGCCTGATTTCTTCATTTTGAAGTGCAAAGTTCCTTCAGCCTATCTCCTAAAATGCATCCTGTCTGAGATACATGGTGTCAAAGGTACGAAAAAAAAAAATTCAAACTTAGTATGCTATTCTAGGTTAATTGTTGTGATGGTTTGAAGTTTTTATTTCTTTATTCAGTGAAGCAGTGGCGTATTCACTGTCAGTTAGGCTCATCAATGCTCCAGCTGAAATTCATCACAATCCATATGCCATAATGCTTATTTCTCACATCCTATCGAAATATTTTTCAACCTCCTGAATATTTTTGAATGTTGCAAGAATTGAAAAATATTACGGGTGAGTCAGGATATGACCGACAAACTCCGTATTTTCAGTTCCCATATTCAAGTGAACAATTCCGTAACTCCATATAAGCAGAAGAAGAAACAGTAGACTATTGAATAGATTAGGATGAATCACTGGTTTAATCCGGAAAAATAGGAACAATCCACAAAAACTCATGACAAGTAATTGGATATGCAGATAATATACTTGTAGAAGCGTTTTCGAATGTATTGTTTCTGTTTGAAATACTATTCATATTTCACTAAAGATGATTGCCAAATATTAAATCAATTCATTAGAAAGTGGGTCATCATGTCAGTAAATCTATAAAGTAGATGATTCATGTGTCTAGTAGTATTCTGTAGTCGGCATTATATTTTTTTTTCTGTTTCAGAGGCAATTATGAATTCAAATTTATGTTCTGTCGGATTTATGAATGGAAAAAATCTCTTCTCCATTGGTATGAATAATGATAAGAAATATTTTCACCATTTCAATTGTCAAAACTTTGGAATTTCTCAATCCCATTGTAGTCCTTATGGCAATATGTTCAACTATCGATTTAATCACTATTACAGAGACTTGGCCAAATCCATCGGTGTATGATAACGAACTAATAGATAATAGATATATATTGAAAAGGGAAACATTCTCAATTGGATATTGATAAAAATATTTTTCTCATTTTATGAACATTCTGTTCATATTTTCAACAAATCAAGATATATACTGTTTCGAGAAGACAGAAATTTGAATGATACAGGTGAAAAAACAGGTGGAGGTGTTCTCGTTGCCATCAAAAATAATTTTAAGTGCGAATTATTACCCATATCCTGTAATATTGTTGATATAGACGATTTATGGATGAAAGTAGACATTTTTCACAACACTTTTTACATAATCTGTGTGTATATACCACCGAAAGCTCCTGTCCAATATTATAACTCATTTTTCGATAAGTTCGAGCAATTTTTTGTTAATTTGAATGAAAACATTATTAAAATAGGTGATTTCAACATTCCAAGAGTAAAAGGAATATCAATGCTTAATAATTATTCGAATATTGAATTGGCCTACATACGGTGTATTGAATTATTCGAAATGTTCCAACACAATAACATTCCGAATGCTAGAAATAGATACTCAAATCTCATATAATCTCGAACCAAAAATGAACACTACCGAGATGCGACTGTCCAATGGTCAAAGAAAATTCATATCATCCAGCATTATTTGTGCTTGTTGAAATTAAATGTGAAGAATCGCATAACGGAAAAACAATAAACAGTACAATTCAAAAAAAGCAATTTTCGGTGAAATATATTCGAGTTTCGGAGACATGAATTGGGACGAACTTACTAATTCTAGCAACGTGGATACTAGAAATATTTTATAAAAAAATATATGAGATTTTCGATCAATGTGTACCTATGGCTGTATTCAAAAAAGGATAATACCCACCTTGGTTCAGTCGGAGAATCATTTCAGACATCAGAAGAAAAAAAATTGCATAGAAAATTGTTCAGGAAATATGGCAGGGAATTGGATGAACAACAATTCAGGGATATAAAGAATGCCCATAGGCAGTATATTAATGAAATTGAAGAAGGTATAACAGAAAACTCTAGTAATTTTTGGAACCACGTTCATTCTGTTAGAAAAAACCAGTGTACTTCTGATACAGGGGCAATGATTTATGAAGCAAGGAAAATTTAAAATAATAGGGAAATCAGTTTTGCGTTCGCTGAGTACTTCTGTCTGTCTATGCTGATGCAAAGGCGAATTATAATATAGATGAATTCAATTTCAATCAAGATGATTCCATGAACCGCCTTTGCATCAGAACTCTCACAGATGAAGAAATAAAATCGGCAATTAGGTCTCTGAAACCAAAAAAATATTTGGGCCCTGACAAAATACCCGCTTATATTATCAAGGGATGTGCGGATTTTCTACTGGCCCCACTGAGAATAATTTTCAATCTCATCTTAGCAACAAATAAATATGCTTTTCTTTGGAAGACAACTAAAATATGTCCAATTTTCAAATCTGGAAAAAATGGCAATTATAGACCTGTGGCTTTGATATGCGTTCCAAGCAAAATATTTAAAAGTGCGTTATACAAAAAAAAAAATTACTTCGTTAGTCCTTCAATATCGCCAGAACAACATGGTTTCATGACGAAAAAATCTACCGTTACAAATTTAATAAGTTTTACACAAACAATGGGAGAAATTGTTGACAGCCGACGGCAAGTTGACGTGGTGTGAGTTTCGTAAAGCTTTTGACATAGTAGCTCATGATGTATTGATAAAAAAAATGTTTAGCTTTGGGGTTTCAAAAGAATTAATCAATCTGTTTGTGTCATATCTGAAGGGGAGACAACAGTACGTTGTATTTAGGAAGTGCACTTCGGGAAATGTTAACACAAGGTCAGGAGTACCACGAAGATCCAATTTGGGACCACTTCTTTTCCTATGTTTGATAAATTCATTACCAGATGCCATTCAGTTCTCAGAGTGCCATTTGTTTGCTGATGATTTGAAAATATTGAAGAGAATTCAATATGTTTCTGATTGTGAAAGTTTGCAGAAAGATCTTGATAATATATATGGCGTTGGTCAGAAGAAAACAAACTCCCTTATAATACTGGTAAATATTTTACAGTAACATTCACTAGGAAAAAAATTACTACAAATTACACCTATGAATTGGGCAGAACTCCATTACCTGTTAAAGAAAATGTGAAGGATTTAGGAATAATGTTTGATAAAGAGTTCAAATTTAATCTTCATATTAATAGTGTGGTGACAAAAGCATACAAAATATTAGGATCTGTTATTAGGAATTCCTGCCAATTCAACAATCATAAAACATTGCAAATTATCTATAATTCATTCGTGAGGAGCATCTTGGAATATTGCGCAATAATATGGTCTCCTTTTTATAGTATAAGAAAAAGGTCGAGAAAGTGCAAAAAAATTTTTCAAGATATTTGTATTACAAAAAACACGGTGAATACATTTTCAACATTCTTCACATAAAATTATTGACGGAATTTCAATCCATAAAGTTGGAAGAGAGAAGAGAAATATCATCGGTAATTTTCATCTATAAACTCATACATGGAACAGAAATATGTCCCTTAATATTGAATAAAATATATAAACCAACCTCACAATATAACAATAGAAATATTCCAGTCCTCATGATACCAAGACTGAAGACCAATCTGGGTATGAATGTACCAGTCTATATAATATGTCAGATAATAAATGAACTGGAATATGATATATTCGAGGATACACACGGTAGGTACAAAAACAATACTATTTTCGCTCTACCATAGGTTGTACAAATAATGCTAAAGTAAGTAACGAAATTCATTCATGAATTTATTGCTATTATTACTGTTGTGATCGTTATTATAATTATTATTTGTTAGTATAGTTATGAGTTATGAATTATTAGGGCGATGTCTACAATATAAGTGAATTAAATATGTTTGTAATCGATCATTGAAATTATGATTCTGTAGATTACACAATGAATTAAATAAATAAATAAATGAACTAATGCTTCATATTTTGTTTATTACAATAACTTTTATGCGAAATTATTATGTAAGTTGGATCAATTCATGCTTGCAATATGTATGCTCTTGACAATCCATATATTATATTCTATGGATGACATTCGATTTTAATTCCACTTTTATAAGCAATTAGGAATCTCAATCCACTCTAACTCATATCGGGAATAAGGATCGTGCAAGAAAGTTAAAGAAATTCGCACAAGAAAATGGAACCAAAATACAAAAATCAAAACACTCCACTGAATATGTAAAACAATCTACAAGAACATGGTGATTTACGTTGGCTACATATCAAGGGATATAAGTGTGAAAAAGTTTCTTTTGTGAAAAAAAAAGAGCGCCAATAAATCCGGTCTCTTTTATTCGAAATGTTTCATTACAGTCTTTAGTCAGGTGTATCGAATCCGAAGCGTCAAAATTCTTAGTAGCCACTGCAAGTATAACAATTACCGACACATATGTTATTACCAACAACACTTTAGAGCCCCACAATAACCGTAATACACTTTTCACAGGTTACGTATCTGGATTGATTTTTTTAAAACGATTTTTTTTCCTTGTAGTGTATAATTCACGCCGTGCGATGCATCATTTGCATCTTTCAACATCCTTTATTATCGCTATTAAAAACCTTTCGCAGCTGCCGGGTTGATATTATAGTGCCCGAATTTTCGTGGAACATAATCGAAACAGGGAATTATACTGAACTGGTTTTTGCTACGCCGCGGATTTGAAACAAAATATTGTTTCTGTTTTCATTCAAGAGAGATTGTGGTAATATAATTCTACTACATAAACTGAATAGCAGTTGAATAAATAAATATTCACAATACATTGAATCATCTGCAAGAAAAAGGATGATTGTGGATGTCTCTAGAAAATAATGTGTTTTTGCCAATTTACATTACCTACCATAAGTGTTGAACTTCACAATATTATCCTAATTTCTTCCATCATGGAAAGTACGGAAAAAATTAAGATTTAATTTGTTTTCCCCAAAATTCCCGAAGGAAAAAAATTGAAACTTGGTACACCAATCAAAGTTTATCAACGTGCTAATTTGAAGTTATAATTTTTTATTTCCGTAAACTAGTGGCGTAGTTACGATGGTATGTGGTCATATGTTCCTTGATATTTTCTTGGGACAAGTGAATGGACAAATGAGCGTTTGACATCAGTTCGGCTCATCGATATTCAACCTAAAAGTGAACATCGTTTTAAAATGGATTATTCATTTGAAGAATATACAGATATGCATTTCGTTTATGGTGAAACAGGGGAAAATACCAGAGCCGCTGCTAAATTATACCAACATAGATATCCAAACAGACATCATCCACATTTCACCTCTTTTATAGCTGTGCATCGCCGATTGGAGGAAAAGGGCCCTTTAAATTCAGTAAATACCATTGTGGTGCGAATAGAACAAGAAGATATAATGTTACGGAAAAACAAATTCTTGAACGATTAGCAGCAGATCCTTCTACCAGCACTCGGGCTATTTCGTATGGGTTACAAGTGTCACAATCAACAGTAAGTCGGGTAGCACGTGAACAACTATTTTATCAATTTCGCCCACAGAAGGTGATGGCCCTAGATGCTGGTGATTATGGCCCTCGTAGATTTTTTTGTGAATGATTTTTGATGATGTATTGAGGAGGAAACGACTTTCCCAGATATGTTCTATTGACGGATGAGGCATGTTTCACAAGAGATGGATATTTCAATAGTAGGAACAGCCATTTATGGGATGAACAGAATCCGCATGGAATGTTTCGGAAAGGCTACCAACAAAAGTTTGCGGTGAATATTTGGGTAGGAATGATCGGAAATCGTATAGCTGGACCATATCTACTTGAAGACGTTCCTCTATTGGTTAGTCAAAGGATGTGGTATCAATATGACGGAGCACCGGCCTATTTTCAACGAATCGTTCGTCAGTTTCTTGATCACACATTCCATGATCGGTGGATAGGTAGACGTGGTCCCACACATTTGCCTGCACGTTCTCCGGATTTAACTTCACTAGACTACCTTGAATTCCTAGGGTATGGAACACCTCTAGAATCTGTGGAAGAATTAGCGGCAAGAATTTTAGCAGCATGTACGTTGATACAGGATACACTAGGAATATTCCAGAGCGTGAGATGCCAATCGTGTATTGAACAGAATGGTGGTCCATTCGAATATTTGCTTCAATGCCTTGTTTGTTTCTATGTAGTGTACCCACTAAAACGTTTCTGTCATTTAAGTAGATACACAATAACTGTTTTTCTTCATCAAAAACATGTTGATTGGATAATATCTTCCTAGATAATTCAATCAGAAATGGCTTTGATCATGATACTCCAACATAAAGTATAACAAATTAAGAGTACTTATCTTCAGTTTTTCCCAAAAATTATTTCAGACCTTAACTCTTATCTAAGTGTAGTATTATAAATTTGAGGTTAGGTTTGTTTGTCAGTTGATCTGTCAAAACAATCATATGCAAAAAAGTATGGTAACATATCAGTGAATCTGCGACATCTGGAAGCGTGAAATAGATTTTCGTCGACAAAAAATGTATTGAAGACCTAGTGAATGCGATGTCTCTCCTGCGTCAATGTTACGAATGATTTCTGGTGAGTACTCTCTTTTGGAAAACATTCTTCTTTGCCTCATTCATTTCTATGACTTCTTAATTAAGACTGGAATAGAAAATCAAATAACTATCTGAATGAAAATGCAAATTTTCAATTTCAGATTTTTTCTCTTGAGCTAGGGCTTTTTCAGAATATCTATCAGATGTAGTTCAATGTCCAGCGTGGCTTTAGCCGGGGAAGTAGTTGTTTTCTGTTAGACATTCACAAAAAATAACTTCATTTTAATCGTGGATTTTTCAATTCACTGAAAAATCTTTCCATCAATATTCAATTGAGAATGTTTCCCTTTTCAACATGAATACCCCACAAGAGGTTATCTTGACGATGGAAGATAGTGACTAAAGTTTATCTTTCAGTCGCAGATGACTCCACTCTGATTTTATGAACATCCTGTTTATTTTTCAACAAATCAATCTAACAAACACCATGACAGGTTTTAATTTAAGAAAACACTAATTTCAAAGTGTTCTCTCCAAAAGAAATGATTCTAACTTTTTCCATCTTTGCAAAGTGAGACTGCTTCTTGAAAATGTGTTTTCCATTTCTTCCGGTCTTCCTGATGATCGTGGAAGCGTGAAATAGATTTTCGTCGACAAAAATGTATTGAAGACCTAGTGAATGCGATGTCTCTCCTGCGTCAATGTTACGAATGATTTCTGGTGAGTACTCTCTTTTGGAAAACATTCTTCTTTGCCTCATTCATTTCTATGACTTCTTAATTAAGACTGGAATAGAAAATCAAATAACTATCTGAATGAAAATGCAAATTTTCAATTTCAGATTTTTTCTCTTGAGCTAGGGCTTTTTCAGAATATCTATCAGATGTAGTTCAATGTCCAGCGTGGCTTTAGCCCGGGGAAGTAGTTGTTTTTGTTAGACATTCCAAAAATAACTTCATTTTAATCGTGGATTTTTCAATTCACTGAAAAATCATTCCATCAATATTCAATTGAGAATGTTTCCCTTTTTAACATGAATACCCCACAAGAGGTTATCTTGACGATGGAAGATAGTGACTAAAGTTTATCTTTCAGTCGCAGATGATTCCACATCTGATTTTATGAACATCCTGTTTATATTTTCAACAAATCAATCTATCATACCCCATGACAGGTTTTAATGTCAGAAAACACTAATTTCAAAGTGTCTCTCCAAAAGAAATGATTCTAACTTTTTCCATCTTTGCAAAGTGAGATTGCTTCTTGAAAATGTGTTTTCCATTTCTTCCGGTCTTCCTGATGATCGTGGAAGCGTGAAATAGATTTTCGTCGACAAAAATGTATTGAAGACCTAGTGAATGCGATGTCTCTCCTGCGTCAATGTTACGAATGATTTCTGGTGAGTACTCTCTTTTGGAAAACATTCTTCTTTGCCTCATTCATCTCTATGAGTTCCTAATTAAGACTGGAATAGAAAATCAAATAACTATCTGAATGAAAATGCAAATTTTCAATTTCAGATTTTTTCTTTTCAGTTAGGGCTTTTTCAGAATATCTATCAGATGTAGTTCATTGTCCAGCGTGGCCTTAGCCGGGGAAGTAGTTGTTTTCTGTTAGACATTCGCAAAAAATAACTTCATTTTAATCGTGGATTTTTCAATTCACTGAAAAATCTTTCCATCAATATTCAATTGAGAATGTTTCCCTTTTCAACATGAATACCCCTCAAGAGGTTATCTTGACGATGGAAGATAGTGACTAAAGTTTATCTTTCAGTCGCAGATGATTCCACATCTGATTTTATGAACATCCTGTTTATATTTTCAACAAATCAATCTATCATACCCCATGACAGGTTTTAATGTCAGAAAACACCAATTTCAAAGTGTCTCTCCAAAAGAAATGATTCTAACTTTTTCCATCTTTGCAAAATGATATTGCTTCTTGAAAATGTGTTTTCCATTTCTTCCGGTCTTCCTGATGATCGTGGAAGCGTGCAATAAATTTTCGTCGACAAAAATGTATTGAAGACCTAGTGAATGCGATGTCTCTCCTGCGTCAATGTTACGAATGATTTCTGGTGAGTACTCTCTTTTGGAAAACATTCTTCTTCGCCTCATTCATCTTTATGAGTTCCTTAATTAAGACTGGAATGGAAAATCAAATGACTATCTCAATTTCAGATTTTTTCTTTTGAGTTAGGGCTTTTTCAGAATATCTATCAGATGTAGTTCAATGTCCAGCGTGGCTTTAGCCGGGGAAGTAGTTATTTTCTGGTAGACATTCACAAAAAATAACTTCATTTTAATCGTGGATTTTTCAATTCACAGAAAAATCTTTCCATCAATATTCAATTGAGAATGTTTCCCTTTTCGAAATAAAAACTTTTTAACAAAAAATTAAACCGACGAAAAACGGAACTGAAAAGCAATGCAATGTTTTTTTTTTCAATAATAATATAATAATAACTCTTTAAAGGGAAAATCTCTTTATTTTTTTATTGACGATATTATAATTCATAATACCCCTCCTAGAGATGGATGCATAAACATTTCAATTTGAGTTTAAACTCTCTGAACAACACACGAAAAGAGTCTATTTCAAAAGTATCTTCATCTACGTGAAAAGCTTGTGATTTATCATGCTTTAATTCCCAGATGGAATGGATATAACAAAAGTAATAAACAACTCCTCACCAAAAATCAAAATGAATAATCACGAGGAGAAATTTTCAAGTTACAAGGTTATAAATATAGAATGAAAATAATTTCATATATGAAAATAAATCACAGCGTTGAAATATAAGATCCTTATTTGCTGTGTGAAATTTTGAGAAATCAATATTCAATAGTGATTACTGAAAAAACAAAATTTATATCATTTGTATATCAGCATTAATTCCAGAATTTTCCAAACTCACGAAAATTTCCAATATAATCACTGAGCGAAGATGGGCTTCCTACGGAAATGTAATATAACCTCCCACTATGCGAGCACAAATGCAGATAAAAATGTGCTAATCTCTTTATCAATAAAACACATGCTGATACTTTCAGATTCATACGTACCACATATAATTATTTATCGAAAATGTTGAATATCTAGCTTTTCGTGAGCGATACGCCCACCCGATGATTTCACGATAAATAATAGTGAAGTCATATGCGTATACAGGATGATCCTCAATTCATTTCGAACAATTCTGCCATGGTTTTATGAAAATATATCATGAGAGGGGTATTTGGGGTTAGATTATTAACGAAATGATATTGGAAATATGGTACGGTTCTCCTCAGGGGGATGAAAAAAACTCATGAAAAGCTAGTAGTCGGGGGAAAACATTACCTTTCTTTCTTGTTTCGTCATTCATTTATTTTCCATGGCTCGTGGTGATTGTCAGGTATCCCAAGTGTCATTTTTTGTGGACGGAACGTAACGGCCATGATCCTGGAAAATGTTTGACCACAACCACTGCCACGTAATATACACGGGTCCATCATGTGGCGGCTACCAAAATGGGGAACACTTTTTTGGTGGCCTCTACGTTCCTGGATCTGTTGTGGTCACCTGGCAAAAACGTGGATATGTAGTGGCCGACACTGATTGCGTTATTGTAATTGATATGTAGCATCTCTGTTCTGCAAAATATTTTCATAATGAATGTTCATCATTCTTCCATTTTGCAGGATTCATTTCTATCACTCCACTATATAGACCAGGGCTGAATCCTTCGAAAATGATAAAAAGTAAAAAAAAATTATAGTAGGATTAAACCCATTGGAAAAGAAAGAGAATATAACCAAAATGAAAGCAATAATAATTTACGGGCGATCTGAGGTTGGGAAGTGGAAGGGGGTGAGTTTTTAAGGGTAAAAAACGGTTTATCTTTGTCGTATCTTTATACTCGTATAATTTATTGTGTTTATTGATTAATGACCCTGTATTTGAATTTTGTTGGTGAATGTTAATGTCAAAGATAAGTCAAGTGGAAAATATAATTTTTGGCGTGAAGGAACAGTTTTATTGAAATTTACGACTGTTCAGCACAGAACTGAACAAGCTTTTTTTCCGGCAAAACTACAAATCCTATGGAAAAAAGTTAGATGGCAAAGTTGTAGGTAATTAAGATCTACAACTTTTGTATCGACACTTTTTCCACATAACCTCAAAATGTATGTGAAAAATTCAAATAACCAAGTTTTTTGTTTTTTATTTTTATCTTTTACAAAAAAAAACCTTTTTTTCACGAAATTTAGTGAAAACTTATTTTTTTATGTCCCAAACACACTGTAATTTTTTTGATTTAAAATATTTATTTTTTCACCTTATTTTGACTTGATATCGAAAAAGCACCCTAATTTTCAATCGAAAATTCTTCCGTCAAAATATCGGCTTTTTAAAAAAAGTCAGTGGGCTTTTTGTTCGTTGAAATCTCTACTTTTTGATGGTGTGAAAAAAATATACATTACTATGGTAAATGTTCTCAGAAAATGCAAAGAAACGAAAAAAACTCGAATCCGAAAATTTAATAAGACATCTACAATATTTTGAGAAAGTTGTAGAATCTTCTTCAAATTATATGCGTAGATGCCTATTTATTGCTATTTTAAAATAACTTATATACCTGAGTGACCTACGGAAAATTTTTCCCTATCAAAAGGTATTTCATAGAGAAGTTTTGAAGGGGCTAGGAGGGTCTGGGCCTTGCTACCTGTTATTTCTGTGCGTTTTCTGAGAACATTTACCATAGTAATGTATATTATTTTCACACCATCCGAAAGTAGAGATTTCAACGAACAAAAAGCTCACCAATTTTTTTCAAAAAGCTGATATTTTGACGGGAGAATTTTCGTTTGAAAATTAAGGTGCTTTTTCGATATTAAGTCAAAATAAAGTTAAAAAATGAATATTTCAAATAAAAAAAATCAAAGTGTGTTGGAGACATGAAAAGGTAAATTTCCGCCAACTTTCGTGGATAATTTTTTTTTTGTAAAAGATAAAAATAAAAAACCAAAAACTTGGTTATTTGAATTTTTCACATAAATTTTGAGGTTATCTGAAAAAAGTGTAAACATAAAAGTTGTATATCTTTTAATTACCTACAACTTTGTTCCTCAACTTCTGCCCATAGGACTCGTAGTGATGCCGGAAATCGAGATAAACCGTTTTTTACCCTTGAAAACTCACCCCCTTCCACTTCCCGACCTAAATTATTTTTCCTTTCATTTTTGTTATATTGTCTTCCTTTTCCAATGGGTTCCATCCTACTGTTATTTTTTTTTTGTTTCAAAAATTATCGACCCTGGTGTAATAAGTATATATAACATACAAAGACGTGAGTATATTGAATTAGGATAATTCTAATCGGGATAAAATTGAAACGATTGAAAGTTTACCGCGAAATATGCGTTTTGTAGCTTGATTGTGAGCACGCGTCATCTGAATAATCTTTATTCAAAGAAACCATTAACATTTTGCAAATAACGCACCTCTGAAATTATGTAGGTACTCAAATCCCTCAAACATTATATTTATCAATCGTGGCAACCTGAAACCATACTTACGTTATAAATTAATACGTTTGATCCAATACGGACTACAAATAAATTTGTATTGAATGGGTCGTTGATTTCTCTAACAATGGTGACCCAGCATATTCCTGTGAATATATCGGCTTTTGGAGAATATAATACACCCAAAATGAGTGTTTGAAGTGACAGAAACTGAAAATATACCACTCTAAAATTCTTATTCATGATGAAGTGGAGTGGAACTACCTAAATAACTTTTCCATCACTAGAAAGTGGTGGCCACGTCGCAGGCACCATGCCTCACGACTCCAAAGTTTTACCTTCAACTGTTGACTCAGACAGTGTCCTTCCCCAAATAAGTAAATAGTACAGTGACAAACTGAAAAACTATTAATATTACGCAATCTATTAATGAAAAAAATTCTTGTTTGTCTAATACTATAATAATGTGATTTCGTTTTAAGCAGTCCCTGGTAAAAAAGACATCGAGGTGTTGAAGGACGTACCAGTACTAATAATTACTGAGAAGGAAATTGAGTCGTATGACTCAACCTGTGGTAAAAAAAACTGAAATATCAATTTGAACAGGCAATTATAGCCTAAAAATTGAAGTGGCAAAAATTTCGCGGCCATTATAACCTGCCACTTCGTAGTATATCCTGAAAATTGCGGGTACATGTCCATTATTAGTAATAGAAAGGACATATATCAAGTAGGTCACCACTGAGAACCAGTTATTTGACGTTGAATTTCAAAGGTTATCGTAAATTTGTAATGACTTCCATTGAATGCAGACTCTAGCAATCACCACATTTCACATTCAAGTGCCTGCCACATTAAATTTGATGGAAGTTACTGGAACGTCATCGAAACTGTCATACTCCAGTGGAAGTGATTGTAACTCCTGATTGATTCAAGTGGTACAGGATGATTACCTCAACTGTTGTTTTCCACTTTCATGTTCGAAAACCTTTGAGGTGATTCTGCTTAGTGGTCATAATGTTTCAGACAACTCAATTGACACCAACAAGTTATAGAACTATGGATTGGCTGCCAGAGATGGGAATAACGTGAATACAACCATGCAAATATAAAGTGAAGTTATTGTTACTGTATAGGGGTAGATTTAGTGGTGATTACGTAATAACCAACGAGTCAAAGTTGCAGTATAAGTTTCTACTTGGGATATTTAGCAAAGTGGAGGCAGAATCAGATTCTAGAAACGATTTTTCTCAAATGATGGAGCCTGATAAAACAGATAGTATATTTCAGGATGTTCTCACTACTGCTCAGTTTCTTTAAATTCACCTCCTCCAGTTATTTTTTGGAGTCTGTTGCGGATATATTTACCAGTATCACATTTAAAATCTTCAGATTTCATATCAAAACTTCTGTCAAGGATGAAACCTCCGTCTGTAATTCTTCTTTGCAGTAATTGGAAGAGGTAGTTTGGTTTATCATGACCAGGTTAAAGAAAAATAAAATAAAATATAGGAAATTAGAAATATGTTGTTTTTTGAAGGGTGTTCTTTTTTTTTCAGAAAATGTTTTGATTAGATGTTGATTTAAGAATTTTTAGAGTTTGCAGACACTTGGCTTATCGATGGAATAGATGGTTTGTTTCATTCAATAAATTTATTTCATTTGGTGTGATGAAATCCAAAACAATTCATAGAAACAAATCAAAATAGTATCAGTATCTCATATTGAATTATTTGAAAGTAGCTGAGTTTTTTTATGAACTAGGAATCACCCTCTAGGCATGAATTGTGTGAATAAGTGAGTTTGGTATGACCACACTGCAACTTAAATGTGGATTGGAAAGAAACTATTCAGCACCTCCCACAACATATAAATGTAGGTGTGTATTCTATCTTTAATAATCGATAGATTTTTCAGTGATTGTTTCATAATCGTGTAGGTGATACTTCCTTATTGCTTTTGCTATCTTAGACAATATGTTAGAAAAGTTATAGAAAGAATACTTACGTTGAACGATGGAGAAGTTCTCAAATGTCTGTTTTCAGAGCAATTAGAAAACTGCTGGGAAACGTATCGATTCTTGTTACACAGGTTGCAGTGTGAACACTTTTTCTTACTCCTTGCATATTTGTCGATTTGTCCTGACACGCATTTATTTTTTATTCAGACATGTATGGCTAGTGGTTGCGAAGTCTTGTTTTTTGCTAAGTACAAAATTGTAGTGTTATTTGTCTTTTTTTGTGGAGAAATACTCATTCTTGACACTTTTTTGTGTTAACAAACTTCCACAATCTGTAAAATGTTATTTTCTGATGGGTGTTTTACTTTTTTAGAAAGCTGGTAAAGGAAATAGTTCAACTCTACTGACAGAATAATGTTAAATTTGAATATAACATGAATTGGATTAGTACATGAATCATAAACCACACTGGAAAATATGAGGTTCTATATTTTTTCAGAGGATCATAGTAGTTCAGAGTTGTATAAAGTATATTGTAAACATTTGCAATTGTCATATTTAAGTATTCACAGAAAGAAAATCTTTCGTCAGGACTTTCTTTCTTGGTACCAACTGGACCAATACAAAATCAGCTGAAAATATTTTTTTCCTGATATGATACTATAACCTGATGTACATTCTTTCTACAAACTTTTATTTAGTTTTACTAGTTCGTTCGTTCGTTAGGATCAAATCTTGCAATAACAAATATCAAATAACAAATATCACGTAACAAATAACAAGTATAAGTGGAATTTCTTTTTTTTCAATTACCCTGTTTATGCAGCCCAAGTATCAAATATCAATTAACAAATAAGAAATAAAAAGTTGGCCAACTTTAACTTTCTACGTTAATTGAACGTGATTTTCTTATTATACGCAACAAGTACGCAGGTGACCGTTGATTGGCCTGTCCAGTGAAGAAACAAAACCTAACTTCTGTCAAAACAAACCATATATTATTTATGTTTTGTGTTTGCTTTTATCGAGGGTTTTGTTTGGAACAAATATATTATTTTGAAATGGAATTCGACGACGCTGTTCTTGTGGACCTTTTTCGACAATTTCGCTATTTATACGACAAAGGGAACAATTGCTAATTGTTAATTTGGTGTGCATAAATGGTAACATTTTCACTACTTGTTATTTGATATTTGTTACGTCATATTTGTTATTGTGTGCTGCATACATCCACACTTAATAATTCCGGTGACAATGCATCATGGAATTTTTGTTAGAGAAAAAAACAAAATGGCGGCTCTAAAATGGCGGACGAAATTTGTAATTGTGGTAAGATTTGATTCAAAATTGGTATGTGGGGGTTGTCGGTGTCGGATATTATGATTTTTTTGTAAAAGTTCATAAATTCAAGATGGCGGCTCCAAGATGGCGGGCGAGTTTTGTGATTATGATCCGATTCGATTCAAAATTTGTATGTCGGGGTTTGCAGGGTCGGATACTATGCATTTTTTGTCAAAATTGATGAATTTATGATGGCAATTCCAAGATGGCGGACGAGTTTAGTGATTATGATCCGATTCGATTCAAAATTGGTATGTGGGGATTTTCGGGGTCGGAGATTAGGAAATTCCAGTTAACATTTCTAAATTAGAGATGGAGGACGAGTTTGGTGATTATATTCCGATTCATTTCAAAATTGGTGTACGGTGGTTTTCGCGGTCGGATATTTTGAATTTTTTGTCAAAATTTATGAATTCAAGATGGCGGCCGCAAGATGCAGAACGAGTTTTCTAATCGTGGTCATATTCTATTAAAAATTGGTATGTGGGGGTTTTCAGGTAAGGAGATCATGAATTTTTCGTCAAAATCTATAAATTCCAGATGGCGGTTTCAGGATGGCGAAAGAGTTCTGTGATTATGGTCAGATTCTATTCAAAATTGGTGTGTGGGAGTTTTTCGGGTCGGAGATCATGATTTCTTTCAGCCCAAAACTTACAGGGAAAATACCATGTAATAACGATGCGCTATTAGAAATGAACAGATTTAGGCGAACTAATTCAAAAGTAAAAAATAAAATAACTAATAAAAAACATTTGTAAAGACAAAAGCTTTCAGTTAAGCCGTTTACTAAAACGTATAAATTGAGTTTAAGTCATCGCTGACAATGATTTAATTATTTTTTGTTGAATTATTTGGTTTCAAAAAGCATGCCGCGCGTATTGTCATAAAATTAATACTTTGGCAAGTTGTTACTTGTCCAATGAAATAAATTCTATACCTAGTTTTATGAACACCTCGCGCGACAAGATTTTTGAAACCAAATAATTCAACAAAAAATAATAAAATCATTGTCAGCGATGACTTAAACTTATTTCATACGTTTTAGTACTCGGATCAACTGAAAGCTTGTCTTTAAAAATATTTTTTATTAGTTTATTTTATTTCAATACTTCCACTCTTTCTTTCTATAATCTTACTGCAACATATTTTCCATAATTTTCCTGCGGCTTAACTTTTTCCGTATATCCAGCATCTTCACGTACCACTCTTGCGCTGCCCTGAAAACAAAGGTGGAACAAGATCTTCTGAGCATTAAAAACTGGTTTACACATATACTCTTAACAATAAATTTCAATAAAACTTATTACCTACCTATCTTCACAAATATAAGGAACTCCTATCCGTCGGAAAACCTGAATATCGATAATGCATTTGAAATTAAACCAGTCTCTCATATAAAATACCTAGGAATTTTTATAGCTCCTACTTGAAATGGGATATCCATATAAACTACCTAATCAAAAAAATGCCATTCCTGATATACCGCTTCAAAATACTAAGAGACATACTCGATGAAAAATCTTTAAGAACTTTATACTTTTCCCTCGTTCAATCACATATTACATATGGTATATTAGCATGGGGATCAACAAATAAGACAATAATCAATAACCCAAAAATGTCTACGTAAAATAATATACAATAAAAAACGAACTCACCCTTCAGATGAACTCCACCAACAAACGGAAATATTCGACCCAGTACAACTCTTTTTTCATCTCAGCAACATAAAGATCCACAAAACACAACATGAAGTACAAAAAATTAACCACAAATATAATACTAGAAATAAGGAAAATAAATACAAGATCCCTTTTATGAATAAAGCAATCGGCCAAAAAAGCCACAGATATATCAGCCAAAAACTTTATAACCAACTACCAGACTAACTAAAAAACAAGCAGAATACAAATAGATTCAAGAGAGATCTGAAAAAAATATATCCTATCCAAGCCCCGCACTGATATACATACTTTAGTATATAACTTTTAGATTTTATGTCACATTATATGTTTTTATTGTTTTTTTATTTTTATATTTATATAACTTTTTGTAAATTATTATTGTTTCATGTACATATGTCTTTAATAATCATTTTATCAATCTTTTTATCAACATTACAAGTACCTTAGTACTACTGTCACACACAAGCTATGCTTTCGTGACCTAACTACGTTTATTTTTGATTTTTTCAATTATATATCACTCCTGCAGTGTAATGCATTTATACAGTGCTTCTCAAAAGTCCTCTCCCCCCCCTCTTATTTTTGGATCGATTATACATAAACAAGTGAAATTTGAAAACTGAATATTAAAGGTTGTAAACTTCCCTACTAGTGATGATAGATGACGAACTCGTCAAAGATGACGTCACAAGACCATTGTGACCAATAATTTTAAATGGAACCCTACGGCAAGCGACACCTCTTTTTAAAGGTATCGACAAAACCTATTCAATGATACTAATTTTGTTTGTGTTTATGGCAGTTTTAATGGCTCATTAGTTAACATTAAAATTTAAATTCCATTCAGTATGATATTAATTACAGATTTAAGAATCAGTATCTACTTAAAGAAATTGCTCGAAGTGACCTCCATTTACTTCCTGACAGTGAAATATCCTATTTTCAAACTCTTCTCGTACTTTTGCAAATGTGTCTGCGGAAACAGCCTCACATTCAGCAACAATACGTTGTTTTGAAACGTCAATATTGTCAGGTTCAGTGGTGTAAACCTTCGATTCAAGGTACCCCCACAGAAAAAAATTCAAAGGTGAGAGGTCCGGTGATCGAGCTGGCCATTCCGTTGAACCTCGTCCAATTCATCTACCACGATACTCCTCATCCAAATACCGTCTTACTGCACCGTTATTGTGTGGAGGAGCACCATCCTGTTGGAATGTTATTTCCAAATTGCCAAATTCATCTGGATTATCTTCCAAAATTTCAAGGATTAACGGTTCTTTTGCGTTTTGCAACAGCTCCAGATAAACCTCACCAGTTGAATTAGTATTCAAAAAAACAGGCCCAATGATGTGGTTTCCCAGGATACCTGCCCAAACATTCACCTTCTGGAGAAATTGGGTATGTGTTTCACATTCTGTGTATTTACATTTCCATTTAAATATAAAGTACTTTCGTCACTAAAACAAATTGTTTTGACATAGTCTGGCCGTTGGTTAATTTTAGTTTCCATATTTTCACAAAATTCTAGTCTTCGGTCTGGGTCGTCGTCTGGGAGTTGATGAACCATTTTCAATTTGTATGGATGAAATTTGTTTTTTTTTTTCAACACCCTGTGTACTGTACTTCGACTGACTTCACAGGTAGATGCAACGTGAGTTGTTGAAGAAGTAGGATTAACTATTACTTCTGCCAGTATATAATTTTTTTTCTCGTCAGAAATTTATGGTCTGCCAGATCGTTTCGCATCATCAATACTACCCGTTGTTTCAAACTTACGAAGAAGCTCCCCTTAATAAGTCCTCTACACGGGGCGATCGGGAAACCTCTCATTAAAAATGCGTTCTGCTGCATGAATATTTGGTCCAGTTTCACCAAGAATTAGGATCGCTGCTACTTTATCACCTAAAGCACGTACCATTTCGTTTCTTGAAGCACTTAAACGTTCGGCTCACAACAGTTCAACAAATTATTAAAATGTACAAAAGTATTAAAAGTACCAAAAGCTGCTAAAACAGTTAAACGTTCGATCAACAACACACAAATTATTAAATGTACAAAAACTTGGACAATCACAAAAACGTCGAATTAGGGAGACTAACAAAATCGTCTGCTTATTTGACAACTATCCAGAGGCGGAGCTTGAATTTGGAATTCTAGTATTAACTGATTTAATTCATCACAGCTTTGCGTTTTTTAAAAGCGAGTTGCCAAAACTGTCATAAACACAAACAAAATTAGTATCATTGAATATGTTTTTTCGATACCTTTTAAAAGAAGTGTCGCTTGCCTTAGGGTTCTATTCAAAATTATTGGTCACAATGGCCTTGTGACGTCATCTTCAACCATTTCGTCATCTATCATCACTAGTAGGGGAGTTTACAACCTTTAATATTTAGTTTTCAAATTTCACTTGTTTATGTATAATCGTTCCAAAAATAAGAGGGAGGAGGGGACTTTTGAGAAGCACTGTATAGCACTCTTGCAGTATAATGTATTCACCTTCGAAATAAACGTCTTATTATTATTATTATTATCACAGGACCATTTTCCTGCTAGTGCTGATACATAAAAGAAGAGAAAGATCAGGTTTGCTAATTATATTGGGTCGACAAACGAGAAAATGCTGTACTATTTTATTCATTTTTCAGGAGGTAACTGCATATTCCACAACAAACACAAACTGATAGTTTTCCTTTCCAGATGAAAGAACACAAAAACCATTAGGAAGACTCAGCAGAATGCTGTTTGGTCATTGAAAACCCTCCTGCATACCACCACCGCCACTGAACCTATATGAACTCTCTACATGAATTATAAATGTATGAATGTTGATAGATAGTTTCGCAACAGGTGGCTTCACTCTTCGCACCCTATATCTCAAACGATTCATCATCTTCACGCCGATGAAGGAATCTGTGAAGCACAAAAATGTACCGAGTGACTTATGATGTTAGCATTGGAATTATACAGATACAGATTGGTTTGCGGTTCTGGAAACTTTTGACGGTTCAGATGATTCAAATTTTGAGTGAAGTAGACGGATTTAACGCCTGTTAGCCGAAATAATTCGATAGATCGTTGTTATATCCGTTTAAAATTTTAATTTAATTTGGATTTCAAAACTGGTTTATTGAAATAATAATACTTTTTTGTATCGGGTTATTCAGTATAAATTACCAACCGGTTATCATCGTTATTATAGCCTGAATGAAATAAAGTTAAATATAAGAAGTTTTGTGGTTATGACTGAGTTTTAATGAAATGCTATCAAAAATACAGTAGCGTGCATATTTCAGGGGATATTTTATAAATGGGATATCATTGAATTTTTGTAATGATTTTTAGTTGTTACATCAAAAATATACCATATGTTACCACTATCTTATACCGTTTTTAAGTTATCGCACATCGAATAACTTAGACTAGTTGTTACTGTAAATACAATCCTATGACAGTTAATATTTTTAAAGTAAGTTATGAAAATGACTATTTTATATTTATCAAACAAGAAGATGTGAAGTGTAATATAAGAAAATAAGGAATTTTGAAGTCTTCCCCACGAAGAATTCAATATAAATTGAAATAATTGGTAGACCACAAGCGAAAACAACTACTTTCCTGGCAAATACCACGCATAACGTTTAATGTTCTGCGCGGTATTTGACTGGAAAGTAGTTGTGTTTTTTGATCATTTCAATTTATATTGAATTCGTTGTTGAGAAGACTTCAAAGTTCCTTATTTCCTTATTTTATGTTTGTTTAGTGACATTTCTTCAATGGAATAATCAAAATAGTTTACAGAGAGAAAAAAAAAGTTAAATATTTATACAAAACTAGAAAACAAATATTTATTCCGTAAATTTAAATATTATAAAAGATGTTCAATAAGTCCACCATTACCCAGATAACACATGGACATCCAATGGATATCCATTGGACATCCTTCATGAATTTTATGGATATACTATGGACATCCAATTATATCCAAAAGACATCTTATGGATCCGATGGATGTCCAAAGTGGAACAACCTGTATATCCATAGAATATCCTTCAAGGATATCCATAAGATATCCTCCAGAGATGTCCATAAGATATCTTTCAAAGATATCCATAAGATATACTTCATCCTTCAGGGATATTCAGAAGCTATCTGAAAGATTCCTTGAGAGATATTCTAAAAATATCCTTCGGGGATATCCATCGAAGATAAAATATAGTAATAGCGATCTGGAGGGAAATGAAATAATGGTATTGAACAAAAAAAATGTATAAACTCTGCTATCAAAAAAAATTCTCATAAACTTCGGGGTAATCAACAAATAAAATGTATATGTAAACTCTAAAATAAAAACAGAATATTAAATGCAGAATAATCATAAAAATAAAGTTACAGATAAAATAGAATGCTATTTTCTTCGTCCATCAGATGTTTCCTTCATTCTAGAAGATGATAGATGCGATTGATTTGTTGAAAATATGAACAGGATGTTCATAAAATCAGATGTGGAATCATCTGCGACTGAAAGATAAACTTTAGTCACTATCTTCCATCGTCAAGATAACCTCTTGTGGGGTATTCATGTTGAAAAGGGAAACATTCTCAATTGAATATTGATAGAAAGGTTTTTCTGTGAATTGAAAAATCGACGAATAAAATGAAGTTATTTTTTGTGAATGTCTAACAGAAAACAACTACTTCCCCGGCTAGAGCCACGCTGGACATTGAACAACATCTGATAGATATTCTGAAAAGGCCCTAATTCAAAAGAAAAAATCTGAAATTGAAAATTTGCATTTTCATTCAGATAGTTATTTGATTTTCTATTCCAGTCTTAATTGAGAACTCATAAAGATGAATGAGGCAAAGAAGAATGTTTTCCAAAAGAGAGTACTCACCAGAAATCATTCGTAACATTGACGCAGGAGAGACATCGCATTCACTAGGTCTTCAATACATTTTTGTCGACGAAAATCTATTTCACGCTTCCACGATCATCAGGAAGACCGGAAGAAATGGGAAACACATTTTCAAGAAGCAATCTCACTTTGCAAAGATGGAAAAAGTTAGAATCATTTTTTTGGAGAGACACTTTGAAATTAGTGTTTTCTGACATTAAAACCTGTCATGGGGTATGATAGATTGATTTGTTGAAAATTTGAACAGGATGTTCATAAAATCAGATGTGGAATCATCTGCGACTGAAAGATAAACTTTAGTCACTATCTTCCATCGTCAAGATAACCTCTTGTGGGGTATTCATGTTGAAAAGGGAAACATTCTCAATTGAATATTGATAGAAAGGTTTTTCTGTGAATTGAAAAATCGACGAATAAAATGAAGTTATTTTTTGTGAATGTCTAACAGAAAACAACTACTTCCCCGGCTAGAGCCACGCTGGACATTGAACAACATCTGATAGATATTCTGAAAAGGCCCTAATTCAAAAGAAAAAATCTGAAATTGAAAATTTGCATTTTCATTCAGATAGTTATTTGATTTTCTATTCCAGTCTTAATTGAGAACTCATAAAGATGAATGAGGCAAAGAAGAATGTTTTCCAAAAGAGAGTACTCACCAGAAATCATTCGTAACATTGACGCAGGAGAGACATCGCATTCACTAGGTCTTCAATACATTTTTGTCGACGAAAATCTATTTCACGCTTCCACGATCATCAGGAAGACCGGAAGAAATGGGAAACACATTTTCAAGAAGCAATCTCACTTTGCAAAGATGGAAAAAGTTAGAATCATTTTTTTGGAGAGACACTTTGAAATTAGTGTTTTCTGACATTAAAACCTGTCATGGGGTATGATAGATTGATTTGTTGAAAATATGAACAGGATGTTCATAAAATCAGATGTGGAATCATCTGCGACTGAAAGATAAACTTTAGTCACTATCTTCCATCGTCAAGATAACCTCTTGTGGGGTATTCATGTTGAAAAGGGAAACATTCTCAATTGAATATTGATAGAAAGGTTTTTCTGTGAATTGAAAATGTTTCCCTTTTCAACATGATAGATGCCTTTCTTTGGCCCTTCTCAGCCAAGCTTAGATGGCTTCTTCAGTAGCTTTTTTATTTTCCGTCGAATCACTGAGGTCAGCCGCTTCTGAAAAGATATGTATATATTCACTGGTATAATTGATTGATATGTTGAAATCTACAAAAAAATACTGAGAAATATTATGCTTTCTTTTGGATTCGAATATATATATATATATATATATATATATATTCTTGGAAATTTTGCATTCTCACTGAACTAGCAGTCTGTTTTGAGGCAATACAAATTATTATCAAATAAACAGAACAACTGAATGGGCTTTTCACCTAGTGATAATTCAGCCAGTTTTAGTTGTTGTCCAGTTTATTTTTTTGCTCCATACCAGCAATATTTGGAGGCAAACATATAAGTGAGCATGGAAGAAAGGTATCGTTCCACAAAGTCATATTTTTGAGATTTCATTTAGGTACCTAAAAAAACAGTTCTAGAAAAAGGAATAGAAAAACATACAACTTACCTACAGCAGCTTTGAATTTCGATCCAGTTCCCAAATATTCTTCCGAAAGATTAATTTTTTCAGTGAAATCGATAGGAAAATGTTCGAATCTACTGATGAATCATCTTCATCACATGTCCACTGTTGTAGGCATTCACATCATTTTTAATCTGGGCACTGTGACTTTGAAAAACTCGTGTATTATGGCAAATGTAACGACGTGCTTTTTAGCATTTCTGAAAATATTGAAACTCAAACAGAAAACACATAAATGCATTGGAAATAATAGATTTTTATAGGTTATGTCCTTTTCAATTCATGTATTTACCTGTATTCGGCCAATATATAATCCCCTTTGGAAAAAATCAATTACTATAGATGAAAACCATTAGGTCCAGACCAACAGGGTATCAAAAACGAAGGAAAATAGAAAAAAAACAAGACTTTTGTTTGGATTCAGTGCTATGACATGACTAATATGACCTTCCTCAACAAAATAAACTGACAGACGTCGCCAGTAATTATGCGTTATGCGTATAGTATGGCCTGTCGCAGACACATGTATATTTATTCTGTGGTCGCAGAGGGTCCCCGCGACAAAGGTACAATTTGTGTATCTACGATCAACGAGAATGCAAATTCATTTATGATTGATTTGGATATCTCATGGCCATCCCTAGGATATCTTCTGAAGGATATCTATTTCAAATCCGTCGATGGATATCCATTTCAAATCAAGTAGAAAAACGAAACATGAGATTTTTCCAAAAAAATTAATCCATATGTACGACCATGAAAGAAACTCAGAAATTGACACAATAAAAATCAATCTTGCAACTTAAACTTATCCATATTTGCTCCGGATATCTTAAGGCCATCTATATGATATCTTCTGAAGGATATCCATTTAAACCATCGACGGATATCTTATGGATGTCCATTTCAAATCCAGGGATATCCCGACCAGAATTGGACAAGAAATGGATATTCATAGGATATCCTGTGTTATCTGGGTATTGACAATGCATAAATTGATAAAATCTTCTTATATTTATAAGTGCATTGGACATTGCTTCATTATCGACATTCAGATTCTCTATTTCAAGTCGAATTGTGTCTTTGATGAATTTAATATTATTATTATTATTAACAATGTGAAAGTGGGAAATTATTGTCCGAGAGAAATTATGAAAAAGGAATTTGTGGCATAGTGGACAGATTATTAAATTAAAGAAAAGAAGCATCCTCAAGCGGGACTCGAACCCACAACCTTATGCTTTCCAGACATACGATCTTACCATTGAGCTATCGAGGCTATAAGAATCGACACACACTCGCGAACACTTAATTTAATGTGAATGTTGGAATGAATCGAAAATCGAACGTACTTATCAATGGCCGTCGGGACCCGGTACCTATTCACCCAACATCATCGTCGAATTGACGATTTCAGTAGAAGATCTAGGAAGATGATCTCCAACCACTGATAAGATTTAGCCAAATATATAATGTGAAAGTGGGAAATATTGTCAGAGAGAAATTATGAATCGTCAATTCGACGATGATGTTGGGTGAATAGGTACCGGGTCCCGACGGCCATTGATAAGTACGTTCGATTTTCGATTCATTCCAACATTCACATTAAATTAAGGAAGTAAAGTGTTCGCGAGTGTGTATCGATTCTTATAGCCTCGATAGCTCAATGGTAAGAGCGTATGTCCGGAAAGCATAAGGTTGTGGGTTCGAGTCCCGCTTGGGGATGCTTTTTTTCTTTAATTTAATAATCCGTCCATTATGCCACAAATTCATCATTAACAATGTCTTAGAAATCACCAGAAAAATCAATCCATATGGGTCAAGTCCGGACTGTTAGGTGGCCATTCAATATTTCCATTATTTCCTATCTATATTGGGAATACATTATACAAATGTTCTTGAACGGGTGGGACACTATGCAGGGTTGTCCCATCTTGCATCTATATCATACTGGCAAGCTCGACTTCCGAGAAATTCTGTGAAATAATTTGTTCTACTTCTGGGATGAGTATTTCTTGATAGGTAACTCCTGTTGATATTTAATCATAAAATATAGAACCAACAGTTTTAGTTCAGAAAATTCCGCACCAACCGCTAACAGTTTTTTTTGCTTTTTTCTTTATTTGTTTAACCAATCTTTTTCTCTCGTCCGTTTCTCCCACGACTTAGGATTTTTCATATTGAAAACTTCTGCCGTAGAAAAGGATGACCCATCAGTCCCTAATATATTAGTTAAATGATCGAGATCTTCATTCAAATTTTAAATCAACTGTTGGCAAAATTCCAGTCTTTTTCTCTCATGAGTCTTTGTTAAAACTTGCACGGGTAAAATTGTATATGGTTATAGTTGTTCTTTTTTAATGTACGTTGGATTCGACATAGGTCATTATTCATGCTGTATAAATAAAATCAATTAACGTAATTTCAAATCACACCACAATGATAAAATACAAATAACATATTTTATCGCAGATATTTCATAGTTCAATCGGGAAATCAAACATCTAATCGTATGGATCACTGACCAATGATGTAGAAACCTGTCGCTGTCAAGGTTGAAGGTAAATTGAGAGCTTCCCATCCGATTTAGCAGAAGTGAAACGTAAAGGTGGATTTAGTCAATTTTTTTTTAGCAATTGTAACAGTATTAAGAATAGCAATAAGCGTAAGAATAATTATGTATTGAACCTATTTTATACAACAAATTTAGATTTGGCAATAACTTCAAGAATGACAGGACACGTTTGGGGTTGCCATTAAAAAAACACCAATGACGTAATTTCTCCTACACGAATCATTCTGTATGTATTGATTAAATTTTTGAACGAATGCCCGAATGAAAATAAAATTCAACGGCTTCGAGCGTTCTTTCCAAAGATTATTCCTTTAGAAAAGGGAAACATTCTCAATTGAATATTGATAGAAAGATTTTTCTGTGAATTGAAAAATTCACGATTAAAATGAAGTTATTTTTTGTGAATGTCTAACAAAAAACAACTACTTCCCCGGCTACAGTCACGCTGGACATTGAACTACATCTGATAGATATTATATTATTCCTTTATTTTCTTACGAAATTATCCACTACTTTACAAGAGCACTGAATTTAGCGGACGCACTGTATACAAACCCTATGTGTGAAATATTTTTGAATGGATGTTCCAAAAATTGAATATTATATCGGGTGACACAGGATATCGGGCCACCCCTGTAACTTTCTGCATTCGTCAACGGATTTCTCTGAAATTTGGTACAGTTATATAAGCAACCATTTCGGATTCGATCACATTACAATCCAATATGGCGGACTTCCGGTTTTTCTGGAAATTCCAGTAACTTTGTTTTTTCAAATAGAATACCCTGTATATTTTTACATATTCAAGTTCAACAGGTCAAAACAAGTCCAAACCTCATGTCAAATGTCATTTTTTTGAAACAATTGAAATTAAAATTGTTTTTTATTTTACCTCGTGGATAAATGAGATTTGGTCGAAGCTATTCACAATGAGTCGCTAATAACAAAAAAACTTAATTATTTCCGAAAAAAATTTTTTGTGTCACTTACTGGTTAATCAATTCAGTCTCATCACATTTTGATCAAAAATTATTTTTTTTCAGATGGAACCCCTATGGGCCACTTACCTGTTTCTCAAGAACATACATCAGGGAAAAAAATTACATATCATTTTTGTAATTCGGTGCAGTAACAAATTGTATAAATTCAAAAATCTACAACTAGTTCATGAGTTTCCTTGCAGTTCGAATAATTTTTCAACTTCGTAAGCTGTGGAAAACAACATTTCTGAATCTTGTCAAATAATTGTGTAAGCTATACTTATAAGTACGATAATGGTGTTTTTTTTTAATTCTTCTAGCGTTTTCTCGACTTACATTGCATTGGTATTCCAATTCTCCTGTCGAAGCGGTTGGATCAAAATCAACATAAGCAGAACGTTCATTTCTGCCTCCTCACTTACGATCATCTTCTCCATTGTTGGGTTCTTTTCTGTGTGGGTATCGTTCAGCGTATAACTGACAAGCTGTTTCAAAGACATTCTCCGTAAATTAATAACATATCAACCTGTTCACTTCTTGTGACCTATAATTTTGATTTTACATTTCTACTAAACTAATACTCGCAAGTTAACTAATTTCAGAGAGATGAGATGAAAGATGACAGCGAAACACAATTAGTTGACAAGATTCAGAAATGTTGTTTTCCACAGCTCACTAAGTTGAAAAATTATTCGAACTGCAAGGAAACTCATGAACTAGTTGTAGATTTTTGAATGTATACAATTTGTTACTGCACCGAAATACAAAAATGATATGTAATTTTTTTCCTTAATGAATGTTCTAGAGAGACAGGTCGGTGGCCCATAGGGGTCTCATTTGAAAAAAAAAAATTTTTGATCAAAATGTGATGTGACGGACCTGATTCATCAACAAATGACACAAAATATAATTTTTCAGAAAAAATTAGGTATTTCTGTTATTTGCGGCTCATTGTGAATAGCTTTGATCAAATTTAATTTATCCACGAGGTAAAATAAAAAAACAATTTTAATTTCAACTGTTTTGAAAAAATTACATCTGACATAGGTTTGGTTGGTTGGTTTAAGGCTGACGAGCCAGAGACAGGGTTGGCACTTAGCTTCCCTTGACACTGCGACCAGCTGGGGTCTATTGTATCACTCTTTCGTCAGTGGTTCCTCATTCAAACAGGTTTGTGGCTTCAATTAGGTTTAGAAGCCTGTTGATAAGGTTCTTCGGATTCATGCCCGTTTCCGGGCCGATCCCTCCAAAGATTCTGTGTCGCCCACTACTTAGGGCGTCACAGTCGAAGATTGAAAGACAAGAGTTAGACCCGAGGCCTCCTCTTGTCTCTTGATGACAAGCCATTCTTCAGTATCTATCCCCATGTCCTGGGTTTTGATGAGCTGAAGAATCTTTTTGGTTTCCATTTTACCAAATGGCTTTGGAATCCACTCTGTTTCCGGGAGTTCGACCATCTGCTGATCCCTCCTCGGTTGGGTTTACGGTTTCTGGTGCCGAGTGTGATTCATTTGGAATCTCCTCGACTTCCATACCCGCTATCGGTGTTGGGTCTTCTTCAACTGGAAGTTCCCCAGGGTTGTTTGTGTAGGGGAAATGGTCGTCCACACCTGCGGTGCCCCCTGCGCAGGTGTAAGGCAGATTACTCTGGGAGGTCGCCATGTATCCCAGAGGCGCTGTTTTTTTTTATACCTGACTGGCTCAGGTATCATCCATCCTTCGGCACGGGTCGCTTGACGCCTTGGATTAAGCCATGTTGTGGTGGCATTTGGTTTGAAATTGACTTAGAGATCCGCAGGTTTTGACCATTTCTGGTCATTCCCACTGGATTTTCCTTGTCAACCCCGTTATCCAGCGATACCACTTGGAGGTAGCCACCTAAGTTTCCGCAACGCATCTTCATCTTTCGTAGGAGGTGAACATGTGTTGACGCAAACTACTCGCCCATCTGACATAAGGTTTGGACTTGTTTTGACCTGTTGAACTTGAATATGTAAGAATATACAGGGTGTTCCATTTGAAAAAACAAAGTTACTGGTATTTCCAGAAAAACCGAAAGTCCTCCATATTGGATTGTAATGTGATCGAATCTGAAATGGTTGCTTATATAACTGTACCAAATTTCAGAAAAATCCATTTACGAATGCAGAAGTTACAGGGGTGGCCCTATATCCTGTGTCACCCGGTATAGGGTGTTCGCTTTGAAAAAAATATCGCGGATGTCATTAGTCAAACGTGTATTTAGTTTTTCCTTATAAATGTGGCAAATTGAGATTAAAAATCAACCTTTTCAGGAGATTCTTCAGGAATAGATAGTTGGGCTAAAAATGAATTTATTCAGTATTTTACGAAAGCACTGTATAATCCCAGAGTCATTTTGAAGTCAAATCCAAAATTCTTGCCACATATTCCCTTTGCTTAATTTTGTAAAGAAGTTTCATTCTGAACAAATCAAATTCTCAGTTTATTTTAAACTTTACCCTCACGCACCTGAGCAAAGCCGAAGCGGCACGTTAGTATTTAATAACCGAAAAATGTGATGACCGCTTGCAAAGTTCACGAAACATCAAGAAATAAAGTTGACGTAGTTCTGGGACCCGCCTTCTTGATTCTCCGAAGTTTAATAATTCAGAAACCGTGTGAGGTCCCTTTATAAATTACATCGAGTGAAATATTAATCGATGCATGGCCAGTCACTAAATCATGCCTCGCGACCGTTCGCCTTATAGGGAATTGCCGAAAACGGGAAGCGGTGCAGCGCTCTAGATTCGAGACGACTTTTTCGAGCTTCATATTTTACGCCGGCCGTTATGGATTCCGTGACGGTGGTTTTGCTCTGAGTGAAACATTTGTGTCAGTATTTGGTGCGACCTGAATATTTCACGAAGTTTTTCCAACGCGAATCAGTGTCATCTTTGCTTCGCATCGGCTGTTCAGAAAAATAAACGTTATGAGATTCCACGAACATTTTGTAAATGAAAAAGGGGGAATTTTGTGGCATAGAGGACACATTATTAATTTAAAGAAAAAAGTATCCTCAAGTGGGAATCAAACCCACGACCTTATGATTTCTAGCCGTACGCTCTACCATCTGAGCCATTCGAGGACATAGGAATCGACACACACTCGTGAACTCTTTCCATCCATAATTTAATATTCATGTTAGAAATGAATCGAAAATCAAACGTACTATCACTGGCCGTCGAGATCCATTACCTGTCACTCAACTTCATCGTCATTCGAAGATTTCAGTAGCAGATCTAAGCAGATGAGCTCTAACCACTGATAAGATTTAGCCAAATATTGTGTCCGAAATATAAAATGAATAAAAACTTTTTAACAAAAAATTAAACCGACGAAATACGGAACTGAAAAGTAAAAAATAAAATTAACCTTCTTGGTCTCAATAACTAAGCTCCTTAACTAATGTGAGTAACTAATTTTGAGTCGGTGCCAAACAAACAAGCAAATGAATTAGGTAAGGCCTAAAATGATGGCATCTAGTTGGGCGGTGACATTCTGATAATTATTTTGAAGTAATTTAATGAACTTCGTTGATTGTTAGTTTGGCGCCGACTCAAAATTAGTTACTTACATTAGTTCAGGAGCTTAGTTATTGAGACTAAGAAGGATTATTTTATTTTTTACTTTTCAGTTCCGTATTTCGTTGGTTTAATTTTTTGTTAAAAAGTTTTTATTTTTCAATTTTTTTGGCTGAAATCTACTGATTACTAACTGCTTGTTTTTTGAATACTTCCAAAATACTTCCTTACCCACCTCACTCCAACTATTACCAGTTGAATAATATGATTATCTATGTTGAAAAGGGAAACATTCTCAATTGAATACTATTGATAGAAAGATTTTTCTGTGAATTGAAAAATCCACGATTAAAAAATCTTTCTATCAATATTCAATTGAGAATGTTTCCCTTTTCAACATGAATACCCCACAAGAGGTTATCTTGACGATGGAAGATAGTGACTAAAGTTTATCTTTCAGTCGCAAATGATTCCACATCTGATTTTATGAACATCCTGTTTATATTTTCAACAAATCAATAAATCACCTGGCTATGATGATTTGAAATCGGAAACCCTCAAATCTATATCTGAGTATCTTGTGGAACCATTGGTATACCTTATAAACAAATGTATGTCAATGGGAATCTGGCCTTCTGCGGTTAAGGACACAATCATTATCCCAATATACAAGAAGGGTGAAATCGCCTTGGCCAGTAACTATAGACCAATATCGCCCATAACAAACTTTACCAAAATATTTGAGAAAGTATTAAAAAATAGACTAACATCATTCCTCAACCGCTACAAAATTTTATCTGATAAGCAATTTGGTTTTAAAGAAAAAGTATCCACACAATATGCCATCACATACTTGACGAATAAAGTATTTTCTGCTCTCGATAAAAGTATGCCATGTCTGTGCTCATTCATAGATCTGGCCAAGGCATTTGACACCGTAAGTCATCCACTACTTCTAGAATCTTTAGAAGATATTGGAATAAGAGGAAAACCCCTGCAGTTGTTTGAAAGCTACATTTCAAACAGAACTCAAAATGTCAGAATTGGGAATATATATGGCAATAAATTACCTATAGAATATGGAGTTCCCCAGGGTACAGTCCTGGGTCCAATTCTATTTTCAATATATATCAATAATTTGCACATTATGGAAAGTAGAGGTGAAGTCATAGGTTTTGCAGATGATACGGCTTTTTTTTACAGAGCGACTAGCTGGAACGAATTACAGATCAAAGTTCAAAATGATATTTCACATATCAAACATTGGTTCTGTTAAAAAATGATTAATCATGAACTTGGAAAAAACTCAGTATTTGCCATTTACCTGCTATGAATCTAACAAGCCAGAATTCAATTCCATAGATATAGGTGAGAGAGGATCGAACCGGCGTATACTACCGGCAAAAAGTGTCAAATACTTAGGAATTTTCATTGATGACCATTCAAGATGGGCTGTCCATATTCAATATACAATAAAAAAATTACAGTTCATACTATATAAATTCAGATTTCTATGTGGTATATTTCCTAAGAAAGAGCTGAAAGTTGTTTATTTTGCACTTGTCGACAGTCATTTGAAATATGGGATACTGGCTTGAGGAGCAGCACGCAAAAAACATATAACCCCTCTGGGAATTTCACAACGAAGATTCTTGAAACTACTGCTGCATAAAAAAAGAGACTACCCAACAGAGCTCACATATGAAGAATCTGGAGTATTTGATTTGAGGCAGGAATTCTTCTATAAATGTATGATCAACTATCATGCAACCAATAAAACTGAAAATCGTATACATGAATACAACACACGTCAAAAAGATCTACATCCCATTCCGTTCATGACTAAATCAATCGGTCAAAGATCAAACGAGTTTTTGGCCCCAAAACTTTTTAATATTCTCCCGAATAAAGTGAAAAACCAGCTTAGAAACCTATTAAAAAAAAAATTGAGAACATATATACTCTACACTCCTAGAATTATCGTACACAATTCAATAGAAACGTCAGTATGATAGAGTTAAATGAAAAAGTACATATTATATCTTTATTTGAATATCCCTCATTTGATCCAAATTGGAATAGTAGACGGAACTTAGTGATAAATATGAACACTATCATTATCATAATGCTTATTTTTCATCGTTTAATGTTTATTATTTGTTGTTCATAATTTACTGTTCACTGTCCATTGCCCATTAATTAATGTTTTTAAGATTATACATTTCATTTTTTACATGATGCATTTTACATTTTACATTGTACATTTTAAACTCTACATTTCATATCTTACATTTTATATTCCATATTTTATATTTTATATCCTACATTTTAAATTTTACATTTATATTTTGTATTTTATAATCATGTAATAGTATATTAAGTAGTATAGTTCAAATTGTTATTAGGCACATTCTATATCACCCGACGCTGATTTGCTTGGTTTGTTTCTTCACTAAATTTTTTTTATTGTTATTTTATATATATTTTTTATTTATAAACATTTGATTTGATATTTTCTTCGCGAAACAAGTGCTTGCACTTATCGCTAAAACGCATTATTCACTTCTGCCATGTAACTATCCAATTCTTTGTATTTGTATTTATTGAGTGAATAAAGTTATTATTATTGAAAAAAAAAAACTATCACACCCCATGACAGGTTTCAATGTCAGAAAACACAAATTTCAAAGTGTCTCTCCAAAAGAAATGATTCTAACTTTTTCCATCTTTGCAAAGTGAGATTGCTTCTTGAAAATGTGTTTCCCATTTATTCCTGATGATCGTGGAAGCGTGAAATAGATTTTCGTCGACAAAAATTCATTGAAGACCTAGTGAATGCGATATCTCTCCTGCGTCAATGTTACGAATGATTTCTGGTGAGTACTCTCTTTTGGAAAACATTCTTCTTTGCCTCATTCATCTTTATGAGTTCTTAGTTAAGACTGGAATAGAAAATCAAATAACTATCTGAATGAAAATGCAAATTTTCAATTTCAGATTTTTTCTTTTGAGTTAGGGCCTTTTCAGAATATCTATCAGATGTAGTTCAATGTCCAGCGTGGCTTAAGCCGGGGAAGTAGTTGTTTTCTGTTAGACATTCACAAAAAACAACTTCATTCTAATCGTGGATTTTTCAATTCACAGAAAATTCTTTCTATCAATATTCAATTGAGAATGTTTCCCTTTTCAACATGAATACCCCACAAGACGTTATCTTGACGATGGAAGATAGTGACTAAAGTTTATCTTTCAGTCGCAGATGATTCCACATCTGATTTTATGAACATCCTGTTTATATAAATTATTTTTGTTGTCCTGGTTAGTTTATTTCATTACTTTGTATATCATTCCATCCTCTTATAGAATATATTTATTGTGATAATGACACTAGCGATATGTCATTGTCAACTACATATGTGTGCCAATGTTCACAAGTGAAGATTCCAGTACAAAGTTATAGCTGATAGAATCGGTTAACAGACCAGAATTCAGAGGGTGAGTAATCAATATCCTTCATTTTGCTACCCTTAGGGGTGAATTTCATCTTTTAAATTCAAATAGAACCAATTACGGAGTACACCCTATCCACTGAAAAAAGAATTATCGGAATCGGACGTCTCTGTAAAAAGTTATGCGTGATCATACCTAAAAAAATAGAATAAAAAAAATGAAATATACGCGTCGACTAGAAAACCTCCTCCTTTTTGGTTTCGTTGGTTAAAAAGGGGGAATTTTGTGGCATAGGGGACAAATTATTAAATTGCAGAAAAAAAGCATCCTCAAGTGGGAGTCGAACCCACGACCTTTTGGCATTATTCGAGGGTAATATCATAAGTGCTAGTGGCTTCATCGCTCGAATATATTTCAAACTTTCGTGAAAGCATTTTGCCAGGAAATTTTGCTGAGTGCGATTTGCGGTTTTATTATCTGACTGAACCATGAAAGCGGAACTTGAGTGGTTTAATAATAGGGTCGTAAATTGTACACTTTTGTACTCTGCATATAGAGCTTGGAAAAAATAATGAATTGAAAGAAAATATTAATTGAGAAAGATCACCCTTGAAACTATGAAAAAATCCTGTACTAATATACAGGGTAATTCAAAAGTACTTTGACAATTTCCAGGAAGTGATTCCTCACAATATTCTAATGTGAATTGTCTGAATGAATATATATCCGGAAACGCTTCGTTTCCAAGTTACAAGGTGTTGAAGTTTTATTTTTATTTTCGTTTTTTTTAATAACTTTCGAAATACTGTCCTTGATTGAACGCAAATTGGTATCGAGAGGTTTTTTGAGGTGTCGAATTCGAACCTGATGCTATTTTTGCTCTTTCTCGTAGGGGGCGCCACCTACACGTTTTTTCTTCTTTGAAGATTCATAACGTTTTTGAGCGTACTTCTAGCACATTTTTCAGTGAAAAAATCAATTCCTCTATCATATCTACGTAAAAAAGCTACCCTTGTTACAAGTCGCTATAAGCAACCGTTATTACCATTCATTTGAATTTTTCACAAGAATGCTTAGGAAATTAATTTGACGTTAAAGTAAGTAGTTTTGGTAATTACATATTATGTGATAGTTAAACGTTTTGTTGTTTTGTTGAAATTTCTGTAAGTTTTAAAACACGAATTTTGAAAAAATGGATTATTCAAACAATAATGCTCATTTAGCCGATATGCATTTCGTTTATAGCCTAACGGATGGCAATGCCCGCGAAGCAAGACGTATTTACCAGGAGCGATTTCCCAATCGAGTACTGCCTTCAGCTCCAACATTTACCAGTCTCCACCGTCGTTTGGCAGAAACAGGTAGCTTTAAGAGGGCAGCTGATATTATTGGAAGACCACGAACAGTCCGAACCCCAGAATTGGAAGAAGCTGTTTTGAACGCTCTCGAGGAGAATCCAGAAACAAGTACAAGAATAATTGCTGAAGCTCTCAATTCTACTCAGTCCACAGTTTGGAGAATTATCCACGATCGACAATTTTATCCATACTATATTCAAAGAGTACAAGCTCTTTTGCCACGAGACTTTCCCCAACGCATTACTATGTGTCAGTGGTTTTTGAGAAAATTGGCTGCAAATCCTCAATTTTTAAGATATGTACTCTAACGGACGAGGAGAACTTCTCCCGAAATGCTATCACGAACTTTCATAACAACCATGTTTGGGGTCTGAAAAATCCGCACGGAGTTAGTGAAAGACATTATCAGTATCAATTTTCTATAAATGTATGGGCGGCAATAACTGATAATCACTTGATAGGTCCTTTCTTCCTTCCGTTCCGACTGAATGGCGCAACTTACAGAGACTTTTTAGGAAATGAATTGCCGGGACTACTTCAGAATGTACCATTAGAAATTCGTATCCGCATGTGGTTTATGCATGATGGGGCTCCGCCCCATTTCAATTTTGTAGCCAGGGAATTCCTTAACACTGTCTATCCAAATCGATGGATCGGTAGATGTGTGGAAGAACCTAACCAGGCGTGGGCACCAAGGTCCCCAGATCTAAACCCGCTAGATTTTTATTTTTGGAGACATTCGAAGTCACTGGTTTATAAAACTCCAGTAGCGAACGAGGAAGATCTAAGAAACCGAATAGTAGACGCCTATGAAACAATAATAAACACACCAATAATTTCTGAGCGGGTACGATTTTCAATGACTAGAAGGTGAATACTTTGAACAATTTATTTGAATACAATTTAGTGTCCTTAATTTCATTTTATTCTACATATTCAAAATTTCTTGAAATAAAATGTTGATATTTCTTGCAAATTTTATTTAAACAAAAAATAAATAGAATAGGCGCCCCCTACAGAAAACCAAAACTACTTACTCAAACGTCGAATTCATTTCCTAAGCATTCTTGTGAAAAATGTAAAATAATGGTAATATTTTCAACACGCATCGATTATCAAATAATCGACTTAAAATTTTCAAGTCCAAATATCTAGAAAACGGTTGCTTATAGCGACTCGTAACAAGGGTAGCTTTTTTACGTAGATATGAGAGCAAAACTGATTTTTTCACCGAAAAATGTGCTAGAAGTACGCTGAGAATGGTTATGAATCTTCAAAAAAAAAAAGACGTGTAGGTGGCACCCCCTACGAGTAGGAGCAATAATAACATCAGGTTCGAATTCGACACCTCAAAAAACCTTTCAGTACCAATTATTCTTCAATTAAGGTCAGTCTTTCGAAAGTTATTTAAAAAAACGAAAATAAAAATAAAACTTTAGAAGCCCGTATCTTGGAAACGAAGCGTTTCCAGACATACATTTATTTGGACAATTCATATTACATTATTGTGAGGAATCACCTCCTTTACTACTCCTTTACTACTCCTCTACTACTTTTGAATCTCTCTGTATACAATATACTTCATGAATTTCCGTTGAATTGATCCGAGCAGATGGATGTGATTCAAGTAAATAGGAGACCAAATCAGCGAGCCATATTCTAAGCGTGTTCTCTCATAAGAGGTAAAGAGAGTAATGAGGGTGCCTATATTTTTGAAGTCATTGCAGTTTCTGACAATCAAGACAAGCATTTCTTTCGCTGCCGATGCAGTTTTGACCTGTTAACTTTCGACAGGGAACAACCGAAAATTAAGGGGCTCCTAACTGGACATGCGCCAGTAAACGGGTACCTAATAAATGGGATTTTCAAAGGCGACCTAATAGCAGATTATGTGTAAGGAACCAGAAATTATCAAACATACTGTACAACTGCGAAGCCTTGGATCGCAGAAGACAGTCAAATTTTTTGGGCAACCAATTGGTGAACCGAAATTGTACAGCACTCATAAAGTAAAGGACTTGTACAATCTTGTTCAAGGCACGAAATTACTGGAATGGGTGATGTGAACGTGAACAACAGGCAATATACAATGGGCCAGTGGGTTCCAAGCCAAAGAAACAATAGGGGTAGCTAGTTTCGAGTTTAACTCTTGATGTACCCCTATACAAGCTGGGTAGCTCATATTCATTATATTTGAAAAAGTATTTTTTTTATTAACAGCGACCAATGCGATTTATTGTAACTGAGAAAATAACATTTTTTTTGTAATTATGAGGAGAATGGTGTATGTAACAAATTCAGAAATAAGAAACCCTTCCTACCTCATTGAATATGCTACTGATCTAATCAAACTGGGAAGGCTTCTTCAATTCAGAGGAATCGAATCGGAAAACTTGCCGTTATACGTTCTACGTGTGAGTCCTCTTGGAAAAAATCTCCTAATTGCCAATATGTGACTCTTACCAAACCATTATTGCATCACGTAAATGTCATTTCTAATTAATTGTTCAAACAAAGTTCACCTCACGCGGCAATAAATTACAAACATGATAATTAGAAATTCAACCATAAAATCGTTCAATTGAAAATCGAAACTATGGAGAGGAGAGAACCAGGTGTCCCACATATCCTGAGTGCTTTATGAATGTGCAATTGAAGCAAATAGTGTGGCGACTGGTGGAGAAAAGTTGAGTCACTCTGCGCCCTAATTGCTGTGTCTGTTGAGATAAAGTTTGGTTGAGAATTTATTCGATATTTGGGCAAATTCATAGGATACTCTGAAGCTCTTCAAATTTGACTTCTTCATGGTACCTATTGTCATTTGAAAATCAATTTCATTATAAACTCCTTTTTCAAATAATAATTGTTCAACGAAAAAAAAAACAATTATTGTTTTCTTATTTCCATTAATTCAAGGAAGGTGAGCAGCAGGACAAGCTGAATTACTTAAAGGCTAGTTTCCTGTACTTCCTCGGACATAAATAATTCCAGAGAAAGAAATTTTCGATAGTTCACCAATTCAGATATGGGTTAGTCAGGTGAAGATTTTACAATATTGGCGGCTATATTCGAAGAAAGAAGCTTACATTCGTTTGGAGTTGAATTTCGGGAAATATTCTCCTGTTTATTTCTGTTCCCATAAATATGTTCAAGTAGAATAATTTTTTTCCATTCAGAATGTATAATTGCAATCTGGTATGAAACACCCCTTATGCCAGGCTTGCATTTGCCTAATTTTTTATTGCAGTAACTGAAAAACAACAAACGAGATAGCCTTTTAAATTTTATGCTCATCTAATTATTGATCTTATAAAATCATATTGTATACAACTCGACATATTTTTCACAGTTCATCTACTCAAATAATCCTTATCAATCCAAATCCAAAAACATTTATTGTGAGCGCGAGCACCATATGTTGAGCATTCGCAATATTTTCAATTTTTTCCAACTGTCTAGATTGCACTTCAAACTTCTGACGATTATTGATTGTTTCGAATCGTGAAATTGACCAATATCATGTATTATAGTTACATTTTTGTTATTCTGGACCGCTGGGCTACACCAAAAATATTTGAATAACAAATTGTCGGCATCTTTCATCTGGCGCAATGATCCAAATCAAATCAGTTTGGCGTTATAATTACGTTCATTTTCCCTGAAATTAAATTGTTATCCATGCTCTGCGTTCATTTCACACGAATTTTTAATTCTCCATGGTTATTAAAATGATGTTGGACATACTGAAGCGACGAACATTCTAAATGACTTTCGTCCTGCATGGACAGGATGTCGTCGTAAAGTTTGGTTTTTACTTTATATTCAGTTCATTTTGATGTTAACGTGATCGGTGAGAATACGAGAAAATTATTCTCTAACTTAGGGACAGGTAGCTTGAACTTCAAGTTGTTGAAGGAGTTGTCGATGGGTTTTTTCTTTTTCGACCAGATTTTTCAATTACTTTTTGGAATACATCAGCCCGAGGAGTATTAAAATTAGTCACTGGATGTAAAATGGTAGAACTGGGATTATATATATATATATATATATATATATATATACCAAAATAAAGATTCTTTTTTATTATATATATATATATATATATATATATATATATATATATATAAAATGGAAGGAATTTAATGGACATAGCCCTCAGAGAAAAGTGTTAACCGTAGACACGTGTTTCGGGCTCTCGGCCCTCATCAGTACGGTGAAGAGTGCAAGGATGAAACACTTGGTGAAACGACAATCAACGGAGTCAACAAACAGAAGCCAGCCGTCATTTGTGGTTTCAGTCAGCAGACCTGAATTAGGGCAACAACCAACGTCACCACGGAGGCAGCTAGCTTCTGCGTGACATCGAGTCAGGAATATAAAGAGGAGTAATATCGAGGGACTGTTAAAAAAAATGGAAGGAATTTAAGGACAGTCAGAAAAGTGTTATGCAGGGTTCCGGGCTCTCGGCCTCATCAGTACGGTGAAGAAGTGCGGATGAACAACCTTGGTAGAAAACGACAAATGTTGTTCATCCTTGCCTTCTTACCGTACTGATAGGGACCAAACAGTCTGCAAACTTTTCTGATAAATTCCTTTTTAACAGTCCCCGATATTACTCTTTCTTATATCCTGGACGATTCACCAGGTACTATAGCTGCCTCCGTGTGACGTTCTGTTGCCCGAATCAGGGTCCTGACTGAAACCCTAAATAGCGGTGCTTTCTTTTTGACTCTTGATTGTTTCTACCAGTGTTCATCCTGCACTTCTTCACTTACTAGCCGAAGCCCGAACACTGTCTCGTTAACAACTGACTGTCCATAAATTCCTTCCATTTGTTTTAACAGTCCCCTCTATATTCTCTCTTTCATATTTATATATATATATATATATATATATATATATATATATATATATATATATATATATGAATTTGAAATAAACTTTGTAGAAAGGATATTCCTTGAGGTTGCAGTCAAAATAATGGCCTATGAGAAAAAGTACTTGTCTTGATAATGAAAATAAACATTTTCGAAAGCTTGACTAAATAAGAAAGAGTTTTTCTTTTTCTCATAGGCCATTATTTTGACTGCAACTAGATACTCTACAAAGTTTTCAATTCATAGTTATTTTCAACTAGTCCAGTCACGAGACTACCCGTCTTCAATATATATATATATATATATATATATATATATATATATATATATATATATATATATATTTAATAATATGGTATATATGTCAAATAAAAAAGTTAAAATAGGGCACAATGATATCTAAAAACTGCATAAATACCTGCTGATTGTTTTTATAATTTTTTTTTCTCTACGGTTTGCATCTTGAAAACCTTTGGCAGTAGAGTTTTTCTATTATCATCATAATGTTTGATTAGTTCATACAATTGGCACAAACTAGAAAAATATAAAAATTCAAATTTAGAAATGAATATTCAGAATTCAACTAACCATTATATTTATATGAAAGAAACATACTGTATACAGGCAAATGTCAAATTACTTTTCTTTTTAGTGATCACAATAATAAAATTTGAGAACAGAAAAAAGGTACATGTGAACTTTGAAGAAAATTTAGTAAATAGAACTAAGTGTAGAAATGAAATTTCAAAATAAACTATCCACAGAACATCCCAGGATTTGTGTGAGTGCAAAGCATAACTCATGAAAGGTACTTTATAACTTATAAACTTAATAACCTGACAATATTCATCGAACAGCCAACATTGTTTTTGGGTTTATTTATTATAATACATGATTTTGAGTGTCAAACTTTCTTCTTCTACTCATCACAAATGACTGAGTATTACCTATAAATATTTATTTTAGATTATGTTCATTTTCGCGCATGATCAAGTTTTTGAATGTTTTCCATTTTGATTGGTTGGAAAATATAATTAGAATAAGTTAGATATCTCAGAGATAAATTGGTTTTGAGCACTTTTTCCAATAAAAAACAAGTATCTAACTTTTTCTGGACTCATTATTTATTATTTGACAATATTACAATCAATATTTCAAACATAAACAGCATATTGACATCAAGCAAAAAAGTAGATGGCGCTGCTGCAATCCTCCTGAGATTGGGAGAATCATGTCTCCATAGGCGTACCGACTGAGCTACAAAAAGCTGAAAAATAAAAAAAAAAGAGGTAAGGTGTACAGAGAAAGAGGGTAGAAGCATCAAAGCCGGAGTTTTCTTTTGTTATGATTAGTATATGTCACAAAAATTTAATAACTACTAATCAAATTTACGAACATAATATATATATATATATATATATATATATATATATTTAACAAGAAAACCATACAAGTGAAGTATACTAGTAGGAGGAAATACTTGAAGTTTCTTTACCAAGTTCAAAATGAATTGAAACGATTGGTAGACTACAAGCGGAAAACAACCACTTTCCTGGCAAATACCACGCGAAAATTGAATGATATCCGCTTGAAAATCTATGCAAACTTATCCAATGGAAATTAATGATTTATTATTTTGTCAATAAATATAGATTTGTAAAGTGGAAAATATATTCATTAGGCAATAGTGCACAATTTTTTTTGCAATTCCGAAATAATTTTGGTCAAAGGTATGTAACAATCCAATAATAATGAAGAGATTTCAGAATATTCCAAACTAATTACATTTCTGAAACAAAATGGAAAGGTTACACGCCCAAGAAAGCTGAGTTTTTTATGAATACACAAATTAGTGATTTTTTGAAATAATGCTCCCGATGAAGTTTATTTAATGGCCAAGGTTGTTGTTGTATTTGGGATTGCAGGAGCTTGTCGAATTCGTGAAATCAGCCAGGTAACATTATATGATATTGAAGATTCGGGAACGTTATTAATTGTGAAAATCAAGCAAACAAAGAATGATGTGAACAGGAGATTTGTAGTTACTGAAGAATATATTAAATTTAACCGAATGTATCAATCAGGTTGTGGGTAGAAATCATTTCGAAAATCGTCTGCTACACTTTTAGTTGAATCTGGGGGAGACTTGACGACACTAAAGAAACATGGCGGTTGGAAGCCACCAACTGTCGCTGAAGGGTATGTTGATGAATCGGTAGCACACAGGACAGAAATAGCTAATAAAGTGTTTAGAACGTGCGGCAGTGCTGAAATAACACCCGATTTGCGACCAGGTACAACAACGGCAGTTGTGTCCATGGCAGGAAAAAATATAATTTCAACACAAGAAAATTCGACTGTTGTACCGAATAGTTCAAGGAACATGACATTCATGCAATGACATTTAATAGTTGTACTTTTGATATAAAGGAAATGTAACTTTTGTATAATAAAATATTCTAAAATTAAATATTTACCTTTACTTATTGTATATATATCCGGGAAAAAAGTACTACTTTCTTCCCGCGAAAAAAAGTAATTTCATAAAAAGTTATAATTTGTTACCTGTCAACAGAAGTAAAATGTCAAATATATTTTTCACCTTACAAATCTATATTTATTGACAAAAATCATGAGAGTACATACAACTTCCTTCTGTATCAAATATGATTTAATTTCTACTCCTCAGGGCCGGATTAAAGGGTGTGGAGGCCCTGGGGCAACAAAGGAGTGGAGGCCCCTAATTATTTTTCAAACAAGTTTTTTTTTTATTTATTGCGGAACAAATCAAATTATTTCTACACGAGCATATGTAGGTATAATAAAATACAAGAAATAAATCAAATTACAGCGTAAACAAAGGGATTCTTTCGAGCTTTTTTCGACGAAAAATCATTGATGATTTCGGTCAAATCCAGCATCCGTAGAAAATCATTCTCAATGGTAAGAAGCGATAACTTTTAAAGGCGGCTTTATCTCATCGTAATTCGCCTATTTTTTTCATTTTGGAAAATGTGCGCTTTCCAGTGCAATTTGACATCATCACATTCTTAGTTGTAATATCACAAGAGAGTGAAAATAATTCGACAGATTTTAGAAAACTTGTTGCCAGGCAATAGACAAGAGAGACCAACTGGCTCGAGTGGCTATTGCCAACAAGTTTGAGAAAGAAATCTAGTTAATTATTTTCTATTTATCGAACTCTCGTGTAGTATTCTTTAGATTATTTTATGATGTTACGATCGTTAACACATTTCCTTGCAAAATTATATAATGTACTAAACCGGTTTTGATTCATTTCACACTTTTCATGCGAATTGATGACAGACGTCAAATTAAAAATATAGGTTGTCAGACAATAAAAACAAAATACCTCAAATTATTCCCGCGACAATTTTCTAGGTACAATATTCCCACTATTGATTGGCCAAAACGTATATGAATTATTTGAATTGAACGTTTCCATTAGTTTCTAGCAATGTAAAAAAATAATCAATGTAATTTCAATGTTTGAGAATGTAGCTCTGAAATTTTGGTTTTCATGAATTTGATAGTAGAACATCTTAGATAGATAGATAGATAGTCCTTTTCAGAAGGATTTACATTTGTTGCGGAATGTCATCCTTCTCTTAGACTCACACTTTCAGATTTCGGGGAATTCTTTGTTACAAGCGCGCCACTCAGCGGACACTTGTCAACGCCAATAAATAGGAAAAACAGGTATAGACGGGCAAAGTGTTTGTAGAATCGGCAGAAAAATAGTCAACAGAATTTGAACTTTTGTTCTATCATGGAATGCGCACAGGGCTCTTATAAATAATTTGATGCAATCATATTCATAAATTGAAATATTATTTTCTTTTGCTTATGATTATTGAATTTCATTGTGTATCTAGATCGCTTGTGTCATTCGAAGAATACATCGACAGATTTTTTTTTAAATTCAATTGTTCTTGTTTTTACAGCTAATTTCGATACGATATAATATTTTGTATAATAGTATGATGATTTACTTGGTGATTGTTTCTCGCATATACATATGATTCATCAGATCGAAGATTAATATTAACCATGGATTTTGACAAGAATACGAAACATGTTTTTGAATGTTTAAAACGAAAAATGAGAGGAAAAAGCGGGAGACCTGCTCTTTCGTTGTCAGATTTTATATATATAATTTTGCATATCCTTCGGTATTTGTTAGGAAATTTTACCTAAAAATATATATTGTGGAGGCCCCACTCTTGTGCAGGCCCCGGGGCTGCAGCCCCGTTTGCCCCCCTCTTAATCCGGCTCTGCGACTCCTTAAAGACATTTTACTTCTCTACTCGGTATAGTTTTCCCATAGTGTCACTTGGGATCTCAATCGAAAAAATCAGAATACCTGATATCACTTGCTTTTGTTTCTCGCAGCGATCGCCGCGTCCATCGACCGTTCATTGAAATTCCGTCGACATTTCGATATTGTATTCAAGTTGGCTATGTAACCGGACGCTACAGATCCCAAATGTCCGGAGCGGCACCTGATTCGAGTTAATGCAAGCAAAACAATGCACCGTGACTCATGATATTCCGAGGAATCACAATTATCGACCAAGTGTATTCAATTCTAGGGACGCCTGTCTATTTTTATAGTTATTGGATCGGTAGGTTTGTAGAGAAATTAGTCGAAGAAATGGGAATGTCGTCGCTTCCTGTGTTTTGAGTTTTATTGATACACTGATAGTCTAAATAATGATCATTTCCAACCTCTGTCCCAAAATAATGGTATACAGTCCTTCAAAGTATTTTGTTAATTGAAATTTGAAAAAGTTTCTAACATTTTATGATCATAAAAAAATTAATAATAGTTTAAAAAAACTAAAAAACACACTTTTATAGAAAACCAGACTAAAAAAATAGAAAATAGGAAAAAAATATATTTTATTTAAAAAAAAGCGTGGGGTGCATGGTATAGCCTAGGTCAACAATTACCTGTGATCTGAGACATTTCTTACTTTACTGCCCTAGGTGTGTAATGTACTAAATAATTATTGATACCATGCACCCCACGCTTTTTTTAAAATAAAATGAATTTTTTTCTTATTTTCTATTTTTTCAGTCTGGTTTTCTATAAAAGCGTGCTTTATTAGTTCTTTGAACTATTATTTATTTCCTACTTTTTGGTGTGGTTTATTTTTAAAAGCGTGTTTTTTAGCTTTTTTAAACTATTATTTTCATTATTTTTTTGCAAATCAAAGAATGGAATAATCTCATCAAATTAGGTAATCATAATCTCCGACTCCCACTTGAATAGAATCAGACCATAATCACAAAACTCGGCCGCTATTTTAAAGCCGCCATCTTGAATTTTTCAACTTTCACAAAAGAATCATAATATTCGACCCTAAAAACCCCCACATACCAATTTTGAATAGAATCAGACAGTAATCACAAAACTCGGCCGCCATTTTGAAGCCGCCATTTCAAATGTTTCAACTTTCACAAAAGAATCATAATATTCGACCCCAAAAACTCCCTTATACCAATTTTGAATAAAATCAGACCATAATCACAAAACTCGGCCGCCATTTTGAAGCCGCCATCTCGAATTTTTCAATTTTCACAAAAGAATCATGATATTTGACCCTAAAAACCCCCACATACCAATTTTGAATTGAATCAGACCATAAACTCGGCCGCCATTTTGAAGCCGCCATCTCGAATTTTTCAATTTTCACAAAAGAATCATGATATTTGACCCTAAAAACCCCCACATACCAATTTTGAATTGAATCAGACCATAATCACAAAACTCGTCCACCATTTTGGAGCCGCGATCTTGAATTTTTCAATTTTGACAAAAGAGTCACACTCTCCGACCACGAAAACTCTCAGATAGCCATTTTGAAGCGAATCGGACTATAATCAGAAAACTCGTACGCCATATTGGAGCCGCCATTTTGTTTTTTTTTTCGACACAAAAATTTCTTAATGCATTGTCACCGGGATTATGTACACCTGCCGAATTTCAAATCATTTGGGCGTCTGGAAGTGGGTCAAAATCGCGCCCAAAGGAGTCGGTTACAAACAAACAAACAAACAAACAAACAAACATACAAGTGAAGCTAATATAAAGCGTGTAATAACGTATTCTTAATGCTTGTATAAGTTGGTGTGCTCAAACAAATCTTGATATTCTATTTCTGTCAGTTGAATAAAACCAAAAAGAGCAGAACATCAAAATCACATACGTTTTCACAAAAATATGGAGGTATAATTATAAAAAATTGTGGTTCGCGTATAAGAAGAGACCGAAAAACTAAGACAATAGAACTTTGCAGTTTCCACTGCAATATAAAGTCGGAAACAATACAATACAATACAATATTTTTCTTTCCTGAGACTTTACATACATGGAAATCGTCGAATACAAAAAAGATAAATGAAATAAAATAGCAGTTAAAATTAGGTCATAAAAATTAGATGAACATGTGAGAATTCAATAGGAGTGATAGAAGCCAATCACATAAAACAAGAAAATACATATTATAAACCATAAAATAGTACACAAGCAAACATTCATGATGTCAAGCAGCCAGATCAGTTTGAAAATATTCATCTATTGAGTAAAAGGCATTTTTGTAGAGAAGATTTTCAACACTATTTTTGAAATTAATGAGATTACAAATTTTCTTAATGAATATTGGAAGTTTAATAAATAATTTTATAGACATGACATGGGGTCCGTTAGCTACGGAAGTCAATTTGTGAATAGGTACTATTAATTTTTTTATCAACAAGAGTTTGGTATAGCGATGGGTTCTCCTTTGTCACCCATTTTAAGTAACATATTCATGGAATATTTGAAGAATCCTTCGTTGAAACATTCCACAATGGTCCAAAAATATGGTGGAGATACGTGGATGATGTTTTTGCTATCTGGAATCGAAGTGAAGAAGAATTAAACATTTTCTTGGATCATGAAAACAGTCAAGAACCGACGATCAAATTTACGTCAGAATCAGAACAAAACAACCAACTCCCCTTTTTAGATGTCATGATCCAAAAATCATCATCCCGAATGGAAACATCTGTACACAGAAAGAAGACGCATACCAATCGATATCTACACTACAACTCAAACCATCATGCCAGTGTGAAAAAATACATAATTAAATGTCTCTATAATCGAGCCCAAACAGTTGGAATTCCAACCAGAATCTACAGAAAGAAGTAAATCTCATAAAATCTGTACTCAAGGAAAATGCATATCCGGATCAGTTTGTGGAAAAAACAATCACTGACATTGAAAACAAAAATCCATGAAACAACCAATTCACACAACTAACAGGAGTACTCCCACCACCTACACATTTCACAACCAACATAATACCTTATGTCCCCGGATTATCTGGGACGATCAAACGAATTGGACATAGGTATGATGTGAGAACATAATTTAGAACAACAAACACACTGAGATCTATACTAACACAAACAAAATAAAAAAACCTAGAAGAAAGTACCAAAAACTGTGTTTACAACATACCTTGTTCGTGTGGTGATAGTTATATAGGTGAAACGTCAAGACCATTGGAAGTGCGCCAAAGTGAACATCAGAGTTACATCAGAAATCGACAAATAACCGGATCAAAAATTGCAGAATATATCCTCACATCCAATGGCGATCATACGTTTGAATGGAATTGGACGAAAATCTTGATGAAAGAACCACATCAAGAGAGGAGAAAATTGAAAGAAACGGCCTGTATTCTTCTTTCCAATAACAACTGCTTTTCAACAAATTCTGTTGAAATGGACCATACATGGTTACCTCTATTCAGAGGGGAAGTGAGATATGGTAGAATGCTAATAAACTGATCTGAACAACACCCCATATATCAAATGAGCAATACGTCACTCTAAATTTTTTTGGCAGATTTCAATTGACATCCGTCATTTGAAAAATCGAAAAAGACTCTGCAAAAAAAATCCAAATTATTCAAACAATTAAAGGGGATTTGAAAGATTTTGAGAACGGAGGCAGATATACTCCCCGAAACGTCAATCAAAAACTATATGGAGAAGTATCTTTTGAATTTTTACTATTTTTTTATAAGCATATTCAGGGAACGATAAGTTACTGACAATTGGAATCATTTTTCTATAGGAAATATAATTTGGTGAACGCAGTAACTTATCGGGGTGAACTAATTAGTTTGCCCTCTCTACACTTGTATAGATTTTCCTGATTATATTTTCATTTAAAAAACATGCCAAAAACGTTGTTCCTCCACAAAAACCACATTTATTCAATATGAACTATTAAATTATAATTTTGTCCTAGAGTATAACCAGCAGCAAGACGGGTATCTCTTTGCTGAAACTCGTGGAAGTGTTTCTTAAGGTAAGTAACACAATTCAAAATATACATGGATATCACAGTTAGAATCGGTAATTCAGTAAATAACTGCTTACAAGAATCACCATATTTTTTCAAACACATGGTCCGTAATATTTTTTTTTTGAAAATCAACAAATCATTCAATCTACTGCAGTTACCGTAGCAGACTAAGCAATAATTCAGACTTGAGTGAACATAGGCATAGTAATAGCTTAGTAAGATATTGTTGGGGACAACATTTCTAAGATTTCAAATAACGAAACAATGTTTGGATAATTTTTTGGAAATAGAGTCAATATGGTCATTCCAGGATTATTGTGAGTCAATGTTCAACCCTAGGAAGTTAACTGATTTTTTCTGTATGATAGATTTAGTATTGGTTCTCACCAATATACTTCAGTCCATTTCTCTAAGAGAGAAAACAATGGTAATCGCTTTATTGCTATTTAGTACAAGGCCATTCCTGGAACAATAATTTTGCATATTTGCAACTGCAATACCAGCCTCCACATAGAACAGAACTCAATATGAAGGACGTGCCATCAGCAAACTGAACAGTACGATTTGGTTGATTGATATTAGAGATGTCATTTACAAATGAAAGAAAGAGAGTAGGACCCAGGACACTACCTTGGGGGACACCTGTTGAGTTGTTACGATTCTCAGAAAACTGAGCCCTGGTGCTATTAATGAAACTTGTAACACCTCTTATTCTTTAAATCGCAAATTTGAGGAATCTGATTGAATTATAATTATAAATAATCAATAATTCTTATTGCTATTATTTTTTCCACAATTTTTGCAATGACTGGAAGTAGTGCAATTGAGGAAAGATCAATGTCGTCATTTTTGAAAATGGGAACTATTTTCGCAATTTTTAGTTTGGAAAGAAATACACCAGTTTCCAAAATCAAGTTGATAATACATGTAATAGGTTGCAATAGCGCAGATATATTTTCTTTATACATGACCACCGAGTTGTTGTAAATATCAAGCGATCCGGAGTTTTTTAGGGATTTGATGACTTCTTTCACCTCTGCACTATCAGTTAGACAGAAATGCATTGAGTTGTCAGCATAGCATGGAACTTGTTGAAGATAGCTTGAAAATTGATTATTGGGTGTGCTTATTTGATTATTCATATCCCTGGCTACATTTATAAACAAATCAATGAACTGTTCTGATGTGAGGCAAGATGAGCTATTCATGCAATTATTACAACCTATATTTTTATTTATGAGTTGCCAGATAGTTTTTTGTTTATTGTTTGATTCATTCAGTTGTTCCATCGCCCGATCTCTCTCCATTTTCATAATAGTACGTAGACAAAAGCCAGAGATAAGGAAATATATTAATAAAGCAAAAGGTACACCAAGTAGGTATAGAAAAATTATAAAATTCCAATTGAAAGAATTAATTAAGAAACTAAATACATAATTATCATTTTGGGACTGCATAATGAATGTCATTGCTCCTCCCCAACGGCCACATTTTCGGATGGTCATGAAATGCCCCAATACGTTTTTTGCAATCGTCAATAACTATCGATAATAACCATAACCAAAATCATTTTTTGACCGATTTCGCTCACGACAAACTCACCAACGCGTGAAATTATACCTCAATTAACCACGGATCCATTAAAGGATTGATCCAATTCTCTCTCCCACATGATGCTTCAAATTACCATTTTTTTCATCGAGAAGGCGTGGGTGCATCCAGCGCCGAACAATGGAACGATAAATCACGGCGAGAAACAAAATGATACAGCGATTTGAAAGCAAGGTCATTTCCCATCTGATTAGTGTATAGCGAGCAAATTACCGGCGATCTAACAAGATATCGATCGATATTTTTTTATAGCGTGCTATCAGGTTTATTTTTGGCGGATGGATCATGGGATTTGTATGAAATGGGGAAGTGAGTCAGCTTTGGAAAAAAAAACTATACACCTGCAAATAACGTCTAAATGTTTTTGTTTTCCAACTTGTGATTTCTGATTTTTTTTATTATTCTTGTGTTCAGATTTTCTTATCGTTGAAGGTCTTGACGTTTCTCCCATATAAGTTTTACCATAAATACATATATCTTTGAATTTTGTTCTTCGTTTATTGGTTGGGTTATTTCCAATCTCAAATTATTTTTAGTTTTTATTTTTATGCTCAATTTTTCGGGAAGACCAGGAATGTATGGGGCGATATTTATCTCTCAAGGTTGTTGTTGTTGAGGTTTTGGTGTTGTTGAATGCCTTGAAGTTGACCGAACGAATAAAAGGTCCTAGAATTTTGCTGGAGAGACTCGAATATTTAGGTGTGCGACGGGTGGTACTAATCAAAAATTTTCTGAAAGGACGGAAACAAAGACTGAACGAAATCTTTGGTGATGTGAATGTGAAAAAACACAAAATGGCTGCTCCAATATGGCGGACAATTTTTGTGATTATGGTCCGATTCTAAAATAAATTATTAAATTACTAAATAAGTTATTAAACATCATACATACTAATAAAAACTTAAAAAAAAAAAATTAAACCGACGAAATACGAAACTGAAAAGTGAAAAATAAAATAAACCTTGTTGAAAAGGGAAACATTCTCAATTGAATATTGATAGAAAGATTTTTCTGTGAATTGAAAAATCCACGATTAAAATGTAATTTAATTAATTTAATTATATTTAATCGTGGATATTTCAATTCACAGAAAAATATTTCTATCAATATTCAATTGAGAATGTTTCCCTTTTCAACATGAATACCCCACAAGAGGTTATCTTGACGATGGAAGATAGTGACTAAAGTTTATCTTTCAGTCGCAGATGATTCCACATCTGATTTTATGAACATCCTGTTTATATTTTCAACAAATCAAAATAAACATTCTTTGTCTCAATAACCAAGCTCCTAAACTAATGTAAGTAACTTATTTTGAGTCGGTGCCAAACAAACAAGCAAATGAATTAGATGAGGCGTAAAATGATGGCATCGAGTTGCGCGGTGACATTCAGATAATGTTTCAATGATCTTCGTTGATTGTTCGTTTGACGCCGACTCAAAATTAGTTACTTACATTAGTTTAGGAGCTTAGTTATTGAGACTAAGAAGGTTTATTTTATTTTTCACTTTTCAGATCCGTATTTCGTCGGTTTATTTTTTCTTAAAAAGTTTTTATTTTTCCATGTTTTGTAGCTGAAATCTACTAATTACTACCTACTTGTTTTTTTATTAGTTCCAAAATACTTACTTACCCACCTTACTTCAACTATTTCCAGTTAAATAATTTGATTATCTACGTTTGCTATTTGTTGTAATATAAATTATTTTTGTTGTTCTGGTTAGTTTATTTCATTACTTTGTATATCATTCCATCCTCTCATGGAATATACTGATTTTGACGGAACAAGAAACATGTCAGTAGCGATCTGTCATTGTCAACTACGTATGTGTGTGCTTATGTTCACTAGTGAAAAATTAATTATCCCCTATTTTTCTACCCGTAAGGGTAAGTAATTCCTTTCGAAATCCAAATATAAGGAATACCCTATCTATTAAAAAAAGAATCATCCAAATCGAAGAACCCAGTACAAAGTTATGCCTGATAGAATCGGTTAACGGACCAGAATTCAGAGGGTGAGTGATGCTTCATGTTGCTACTCTAAGGGGTAGATTTTATCTTCCTAATCCAAATGGGACCAACTTCTAAGTAGGCCCTACACACTGAAAAAAAAAATTATCGGAATCGGACGTCTCAGTAAAAAGTTATACGTGATCATAAAAAAATAAAAATATATACGCTAGGGTGCTTCATTTTTAGGCAACATTTTTTTTCTTCAAGTTCCGCCTGAAAATCTTGTAATTTATACAAAAAAAAAATTTTCGAGCATATTGCGAACCCTTGACTCGAATTTTAACCCTCTGCTAGAGAATTTTGAATTTTATCCAATAAAATAACATTAAAAAATGATTTTTTATACGTTTTTCCTTCCACTCACCCAGAATTGGGAATTTTGACTAATGGGTTCTTGTTAAAAGTATAATTTCCTACAAAAAAGCCCACAGCGTCGAGTTTGTAACTCCAACGAGTTCGACGAAAAATGTCATTTCAGCTGAATTTTCATAAAAATAACAGTAAATCGCGTTTATTTGCTAAACTATTGAGGATAGAAAGAAAATGTGGTAGTAATAGCTGTGAAATTACTGATTTGAAACATTTTTTCCGCCATAAAATTTCAAAAAATACAATGACAAACACATTTTTCATTCAATTTTTTAACTTGGATTTCATGAATTAGTTTTTATTGAAAAACATTTATTTTTTCGTTAATTTTAAGTTTCAAGTGGCTTTAACAGCTAAACTATGAGAGCTACGAATGAATATCTCGAAGCAAAATTGTAGGGCATAAACCTCCTACAAATTTTCTTTCTATCTTCAATAGTTTAGCAAATAAACGCGATTTACTGCTACTTTTAATAAAATTCAGCTTAAATGAACCTTTGGAGTTACAAACTCGACGCAACGGGCTTTTTTGTAGGAAATTATACCTATAACAAGAATACATGAGTCAAAATTCCCAAAAAACTTTTTTTCTGGGTGAGCGGAAGGAAAAACTTATAAAAAATCATTTTTTAATGTTATTTTAATGGATAAAATTCAAAATTCTCTAGCAGTGGGTTGAAATTCGAATTGAGGGTTCGCAATATGCACAAAAATTTTGTTTTTCTATAAATTACAAGATTTTCAGGCGGCAAAAATGTTGCCCAAAAATGAAGCACCCTAAATACGTGTCGACTACAAATCCTCCTCCTTTTTGGTTTCGTCGGTTAAAAAATAAAAAATAAATCTGAAACAAACTTTTATTAGTTGATAATAAAAACAGAACTGAGAAGTTAAAAATTGAAATTATAAAATAAAAATATTTTTAAAGACAAGCTTTCAAACAAATGCACTGAAAATGAATAAGTAATTTCTTTCATCGTTTGAGAGATTCAAAAGCTTGCCGCGGATACAAAATTGGGAATTTTGCGCGGCAAGATTTTGAATCCGTTACTCACAGAATAACCTAAATCAAACAATGGAAGAAATTATTTTTTCCTCTTTAGTGCATTTGTTTGGATGCTTTTCATCTTCATGTACATTTGATAAATAAACTTTATTATTATTATTATAACATGAGCCATACTGCACTTTTTCAGAAGATGAATTTCATTTGTCGTCATATATGCACAGCTCACTGGAAAAATCAAAATTTCAGGCTATTTATATGCAGAATTAAGCGATATTATGGAATATCTAAAAAAAAATGGGTTTTGGGATTAGGGAAGATAATCAAAACTGGGGCCGATTTTCATGAAAAAAAAATGGGGTTTCCATTTGAAAAAATTGAGATTTTCAATGTTTCAAATTCTTTTTGTGTACCTACTTTTTTGCGCACCCAATGAATTATTCAGTGGATTCAACCTTCAATATTCATGATTCAGTCACTGCATATCACTAAAAATTGTAATTCACATGAAAATGGAAATATACTTTGAATTTAAGGTTGAGTTGACTGAACCAGATAATGAATAATTCTTTTGTTGATTCGCTTTCTAGCCTTGATTGAGGATAGGCGGCAGATGGAATGACACCCCTCTAAGATTCTCTAAACTCGTTAGCCATCTATGTCAAGCATCCTCAATGTACTGAGGCAATTATTCCCAAATAGACATCTACTTTCTAAGCACCTGGAGCTCACCTTATGTGAAACCTTGATAACGTCAAAGTTGTCTTATTGTGATAGTATCAATGGACCTACCCTCCTTAGATGACCAAAATCGCCTTCAGAGAATACAAAACTCTTGTATACGATTCTCCTACGGTATCCGCAAATTTGACCATATTAGTGCTGCACTGGAACACTCGGGCTGGCTGAGGTTGGACGATCTTCGGACTCTTCACATACTCTCATTCATACATAAAATACTTGAAGCCAAAGCTCCAAAATATTTGTTCGAAAGGCTAAACATGTTTTCGTCTATAAACAATCTCAGAACACGCAATGGACACTTACTTGTTATCCCCCCTCACTCCTCTGAAATCCTTACCAGAAGTTATTCATATTTTAGGTCTTACACGCTATCCAATTTCAAAAAAAGGCTGAAACTTTTACTAAGAGATACTCAGTTCTCTTTGAAACATTGATGACTGCTACCCAATTTTGGATGTTCTTGTTGAATTTTCTATAATGTGTTTTCCATTGTTGTTCAATTAGGTAACTCATTGATCTATCCTCATTTCAAATATTATATATAAATTTAGAGTATTTATTCTCATTTTTATTATTCTATTTTTATTTTAAAATTTTTATTTTATTTTTTCCCTTCATGGTTAAGTTGAAAAACAGCTCTTGCTGACACTTCGCCTTCCATCATTTTTAACTCTGTGTATTATTCAATGCCACTCTGTACCTTTCTTTCATTTTTAACTAAAATGATGAATGAAGCCGCTTTATTATTATTATTATTATATAACGTTGATAACGTGCATTGCAAAAATATATAAATGTTTGTGAAGTTCAATAATTGTATGTGAAACTATCAGGCCGGTAGCCAGGCCGGATGACAACGAATTTGTCGGAACAAGGAAAACGTTAACAAAGAAAAAATTGTATCAGCCATATTGCCGTTCAACTTGCATTGCAAATATTATTTGATGTGAAAAACTCGGGCACTTGTGGTATCATTTCGAGTGAGACATCCAGGGTGCCCTACGAAGGGGGGTAAGTGAGGTTAATCCCATGAGGCCTTCGGACATGGTCAACTTTCTAATGGAAAAAGGCCAATATACTGCAAGAGAGAGAGAGAGAGAGACATGAAAAAGGCTAGCTTTGCTGGATTGATGACGATTTCAGAATAATTCAGAAATCTACATTTCCGACTGGCCGCACCATTTATTTTCAATTCAAATGTTCAATATTTCTGTTAAAGTTCTGCTTGTATGTTGTTTATAAATTTATATGTGATTCATGTTAGTATTGTGCTTATTATTATCATAAAATAACCACATTATGAGATGCAGTTCGTACTAGCCTGTACCTGAAATTATTAATTGATTTGTAATCTATTTTTAAATTACTTCTGGAGCAGAAACTGGTCGCGAAATTAAATTTCGATAATTTCATGACAATAATCCATACGGTATGCATTATAATGGTAACGCTTTATATGTACCAGTCTAATAGTCTACTCGACAAGTTGAAAATTGTCTAAAATAGAGATATTGCTCTTAAAATCATGTGTGATAGCTCATTGGATCCGGAATAACGCCTAGAAAAATGTGCCAAAAGCGTGTATCAGCACATAAAAAATTGCAAAGGTTATAAACAATTGAAGATGAAAAAAAATGGCATTTCGTTCTTTGCCAATATTTCATAAACTTTTAATATTTAAGAAATTTCAAAAAAAGATTCTCAAAGAGAAGGAAATTTCCAATAAATAAATGAATGGAACTCTATCTCCATTATTTATAATTTTAATTTAACGCTGAAAATGGGTCTCCGAGCGACATTTTTGGGTTGCGCGCGCTGCGTCAAAAGCGAGTACGACACATTAATTAATTTATTTAAGGTATTACATTTTTTTTAATTTGAAAAAATCATGGTGTATTCGGAACACTATAAATAATTTATTCCCGTTAGAAATGTTACTTAAAGTTAATTTTTCAACAAGTTAAACGATTGTTAACTAACAAAATTTTCTGGAACTTCTGTCTTAATTGTAAATGAAAAAAAATGTTTAAATAATTGTCGTAAAAATTGTTCGCTTCGTGGAGCCTATCTTATATACATACCTAACGAAATCACGCCATGAAAGTAAAAAAAATATTCATACTTTGTTAATAATAATTTTTGTACTTGAACAAAAACACAAAAATCCAAGTGATGTAAAAAAAATATTTTTTTTTTTATCATCATATTATTGTTTTTTATCGATAAAAGATATAAATTGATTTGCAAAAAGAAAATCCCGCTATTTGTTGATAAATTTTTTATAAAAAAATTTATTATTTCAATATTTTTGAAATTCTTCCCTCCACAATTTCATTAAATTAAAAATATTATGATTTTTGAAAAAAAAATCCTTAAAAACAATTTTTAATTGTTTTTTTTTTTTTTTTATTTTTAAAAATTATTGAAATATTTATTTTTTTAATCATAATTGACAGTCCTCTATAAGCATCAAAAAACAATTTTTTTAATCAACAATTCCATTGTTTATTAACTTACCAATTTGTTATAAACAAATTTTTGACTTTGTTATATTTTTTTCCGAAACTTCTAAAATTTACAAAAATTTAAATTGTTCAAAAATTTACAAAGTTGAAAATTCATTTATAACAAATTGGTAAGTTCATAAACAATGGAATTGTTGATAAAAAAAATTGTTTTCTTGTTACTTTAAAGGGGACTGTCAATTATGATTAAAAAAAATTCTCAACCAATTATTTAAACAATAAAAATAAAAAATAAACTATTATAAACAATTAAAAATTGTTATTAAAAATTTTTTTTTTCAAAAATCATAATATTTGTAATATAATAAAGTTGTCGAAATTTTTTTTTAAAAATATTGAAATAATCAATTTGTTTAAAAAAAAATTATCAACAAATGGCAGGAAAATTTTTTTTGCAAATTAATTTATATTTTGTATTATTAAAAAAACGATAATATGATGATTAAGAAAAAACATTACTTGGATTTTTTTGTTTTTGTTCCAGTACAAAAATTATTATAAACAAAGTATGAATATTTTTTTAATTTTTATGACGTGATCTTGTTGAGTATGCATATAAGAAAGGCTCTACGGAGCGAAACATTTTTACGACAATTATTTAAAAAAAAAAATCATTTTCAATTAAGACAGAAGTTCGAGAAAATTTTGTTAGTTAACAATCGTTTAACTTGTTGAAAAATTAACTTTAAGTAAAATTTCTAACGGGAATAAATTATCTATAGTGTTTCGAATACACCATGATTTTTTCAAATTAAAAAAAATATATTTAATACCTTAAATAAATTAATTAATGTATCGTACTCGCTTTTGACGACGCGCGCGCAACCTAAAAATGTCGCTCGGAGACCCTTTCAGCGTTAAATTAAAATTATAAATAATGGGGATAGAGTTCCGAGAGTACGGAGTTTTCTATTGGAAGTTTCCTCTTGTTTCAGAATCTTTGTTTGAAATTTTTAAGATATCAATAGTTCATGAAATATTGGCAAAAAACGAAATGCCACTTCTTTTCATCTTCAATTGTTTATAACTTTTGCAATTTTTTATGTGCCAATACACGCTTTCGGCACATTTTTCTAGACGTTATTCCGGATCCAATGAGCTATCACACATAATTTTAAGAGCAGTATCTCTATTTTAGACCATTTTCAACTTGTCGAGTAGACTATAAAGACCGTCTAACCACGCCAGATTCTTTTTTTTCTACATACCATCATCGATCGATTACAACAGTTCGATTTCCACCTGCAGAGCCGCTGGTTAGAGCCCAACACCAGCACGGCGGTGGAATGCTAAAACCCATAAAGCACCCCATTGAATTCATTCGAACCCAACGCGAGTGTGTGCTCTGCCCGACCAATGGTCGACCGACCATCTGGTCACTGGCCGTTGCATACAATGTGGAGTACTGACTATCAGAAATATTAGGCCGATCAATTCGGTGGTTCACTTATTACTAATTTCACCGATACATTGATTTGTTGAAAATATGAACAGGATGTTCATAAAATCAGATGTGTAATCATCTGCGACTGAAAGATAAACTTTAGTCACTATCTTCCATCGTCAAGATAACCTCTTGTGGGGTATTCATGTTGAAAAGGAAAACATTCTCTACTCATGGAGAAGATATTTTTTCAATCAACGAGAATCCATAAAAACTTTATGGTTTGCTTTAATAATGGGCTGTTTGCATCTGCTCAGTCTGAAGGATACTTTATAACCAACTTTTTTCGAAAAGCCAAAAGGTCCAGACAAAGCGGACGGAAACTGTTCGCCGGCGAGCACTATGAGTTCGTTGATTGAGTTTCAGTAATGACAAAGTTATTACAAGTTTTGAAAAACAAATTAAATTAGCTCAAAAATAAATTTTTTATTTGGGCGCCACACAGCTTGAAAATAATGAGTGTGGCAGAGTGACGACCAACCAAATACTAATTTCTAGAATGTTAACTGAAATCATATGAAATTTGGAATGTAAAAAATCTTATTTTTCTAAAAAAAAATTGTCCCTTGACAGTTTCTACAACAGGTGTGGAATGAAAATGGGAAATTAAACTATACCGGGTGACGCAGGATATCATGCCGCCCCTGTAACTTCTGCATTCATCAACGGATTTTTCTGAAATTTGGTACAGTAATATAAGCAACCGTTTCGGATTCGATCACATTACAATCCAATATGGCGGACTTTCGGTTTTTCTGGAAGTGCCAGTTACTTTGATTTTTCAAAAAGAACACCCTGTATATTTTTACATATTCAAGTTCAACCGGTCAAAACAAGTCCAAACATTATGTCAAATGTCACTTTTTTGAAACAATTGAAATTAAAATTGTTTTTTTATTTTACCTCGTGGATAGATGAGATTTGGTCAAAGCTATCCACAATGAGTCGCAAATAACAATAAAACTTCTTTTTTTTTGGAAAATAATTTTTTTGTCACTAGTTAATCAATTCAGTCACATCACATTTTGTAGAAAGCAAAATATACATTAGCTAAACATAAAAGCATACTCACGAAAACAGAACGCAGAGACCTAGTATCACATCACAGCAAACCCCCACATTTTTATGGGTTACCAAAAATACACAAACCATCTCATCCTCTACGCCCTATTGTAAGTTCCATTGGATCTCCTTCACAAAAACTCGCTAGATACCTACCCAACATTCTGAAACCACTATCTGGAATTGGAAATAGTTTTATAAAGAATACCCCTTACTTTCTGGAGAAATTGAATGAATTACAAATTCAAGATGGAGATCTTCTAGTAAGTTTTGATGTCGAAAGTTTGTTTACTAATGTCCCTATTGATAAAACTCTAGAAATCGTGAAGGAAAGATTAGAAAATCACACATCACTGAAGACAAAAACAAAACCGGATGTCATTGCCATCATAGAATTACTCAAACTATGCACAGAAAAAACATATTTCCAATTCAAGAACGAATTTAATCAACAAGAGTTTGGTATGGCGATGGGTTCTCCTTTGTCACCCATTTTGAGTAACATATTCATGGAATACTTTGAAGAATCCTCCGTTGAAACATTCCACAATGGTCCAAAAATATGGTGGAGAAACGTGGATGATGTTTTCGCTATCTGGATCATATAAACGGTCAAGAACCGATGATCAAATTCACGTTAGAATCAGAACCAAACAACCTACTCCCCTTTTTAGATGTCATGATCCAAAAATCATCATCCCGAATGGAAACATCTGTACACAGAAAGAAGACGCATACAAATCGATATCTACACTACAACTCAAACCATCATGCCAGTGTGAAAAAAGGCATAGTTAAATGTCTCTATAATCGAGCCCAAACAGTTTGCAATTCCAACCAGAATCTACAGGAAGAAATAAACCTCATAAAATCTGTACTCAAGGAAAATGCATATCCGGATCAGTTTGTGGAAAAAACAATCAATGACATTGAAAACAAAAATCCATCAAACAACCAATTAACACAACCAACAGGAGAACTCCCACCACCTACACATTTCATTATGTGAGAAGATCAAACGAATTGGACATAGGTATGATGTGAGAACATAATTTAGAACAACAAACACACTGAGATCTATACTAACACAAACAAAACCAAAAAACGCAGAAGGAAGTACCAAAAACTGTGTTTACAAAATACCTTGTTCGTGTGGTGATAGTTATATAGGTGAAACGTCAAGACCATTGGAAGTGCGCCAAAGTGAACATCAGAGTAACATCAGAAATCGACAAATAACCGGATCAAAAATTGCAGAACATATCCTCACATCCAATGGCGATCATACGATTGGATGGAATAGGACAAAAATCATGATGAAACAACCACATCAAGAGAGCAGAAAATTGAAAGAAACGGCCTGTATTCTTCTTTCCAATAACAACTGATTTTCAACAAATTCTGTTGAAATGGATCATACATGGTTACCTCTACTCAGAGAGGAAGTGAGATATGGTAGACACCCCATATATCAAATGAGCAATACAGATCTCAATTGACATCCGTCAGTTGAAAAAGCGAAAAAGACTCTGCAAGAAATAATCCAAAGTATTAAAACAATTAAAGGAGATTTAGAAGATTTTGAGATATAGTCCCCGAAACGTCAATCAAAAACTATATAGAGAAGTATCTTTTGAATTAACAGTCCTTTATGAAGTAACAAAAAAATATTTTTTTTTAGCAACAATTCCATTGTTTATTAACTTACCAATTTGTTATAAACAAATTTTTTACTTTGTTAGATTTTTTTTCTGAAATTTCTCTAATTTACAAAAACAACCATATATAACAAAGTATAGAAAAGAATATTTTAAAATTTTTTATTGTACTTTGGGAATTGGAATTGGGAAAAATTGGGAATTTTTTTTTTTTTTTAATTTTGGGAATTTCAAAAAAAAATCTAACAAAGACAAAAAAATGTATAACAAATTGGTAAGTTAATAAACAATGGAATTGGTGATAAAAAAATAATTGTTTTTGTTACTTTATAGAAGACTGTCAATTATGATTTTAAGAAAAAAAAATTTTTCTCAACTAATCATTTAAACAATAGAAATATAAAGAAACGATTATAAACAATTAAAAATTGTTATTAAGGAAATTTCATTTTTCAAAAATCATAATTTCTGTGATAAAATGAAGTTGTGAAAAAAAATTTTTCAAAAATACTGAAATAATCAATTTGTTTATAAAAAATTTATCAACAAATGGCGGGAAAATTTTTTTTTGCTAATCAATTTATATCTTGTATTAATAAAAAAACGATTATATGATGATTGAGTGAAAACAAGTTTTTTTAACATTATTACTTGGATTTTTTAGTTTTTGTTCAAGTACAAAAATTATTATAAATAAAGTATGAATATTTTTTCAACTTTTATGGTGTGATCTTGTTGAGTATGTATATAAGAAAAGCTCTACGAAGCGAAACATTTTTCCGACAATTATTTAAAAAAAAATTTTTAATTAAAAATTGAGAAAATTTTATTAGTTAAAATGGTTTAATTATTGGAAAATTAGGTTAAGTGAAATTTTCAACGGGAATAAATTATTTATAGTGTTCCAAATACACCATATTTTTTTCAAAAAAAAAAAATATATTTAATACCAAATTAATTAATGTGTCGTACTCGCTTTTGACGACGCGCGCGCAACCTAAAAATGTCACTCGGAGACCCATTTTCAGCGTCAAATTAAAATTATTAATAATGGAGATAGAGTTCCGAGAGCCAAGAGTTTTTTATTGGAATTTTTTTCTTCTTTCAGAATCTTCCTTTGAAATTCCTTAAATATCAATTGTTCATGAAATATTGGCAAAAAACGAAATGCCATTTATTTTTCATCTTCAATTGTTTATAACTTTCTCAATTTTTTATGTGCTAATCCACGCTTTTGGCACATTTTTCTAGGCGTTATTCCGGATCCAATGAGCTATCACACATAATTTTAAGAGCAGTATCTCTATTTTAGACCATTTTCAACTTGTCGAGTAGACTAAATAAGGAATACACCAGGAATATTTGCGCGAATACGAAAATCAATGAGGCGAAGAGTTGAATCTCCTAGCACGTCTGAGGGAGGTCATGTGGAACATTTGTTTTATATAGCTTTACGCATATTTATTTAATAGTATTATATTCTGTTATTGTTCTAGTTTAACGTTATTGTGTTAGATAGTTCTTGATTACGTATTAAAGAAATGAAAAATACGCGTTAAGATGTTTTATTTTTTTGCATAAAAACGGCGCCCCATACAAAAAAAAGACAGGAGAGACTTTTTATCGCAAATTGAACAAGGAATTCAAAAATGATTTTTTATTCTGAATATCTCAGTGGCGTACCATTTTTTTCTCTGAAAGAATTGAGATCATTACCCGTATGCGCGCCAATGATGAACATAAAATTCCTGATTGCATGTCAAAAAATGCGCAATAATTACTTTCTGGAACACACCAAATTTCATTTACTTTAACACCCCATATATCGGAAAACGAAGCATTTGCGGATAAACCGCACCATATGTTCAAAGAAAAACGATATTGATGTCTAACTTCATGAATTAAGTGAGGATTTTCTGTGGCATAAAAATGTTTGTTCCTTCGATTGAACATGCCAGAATTTGTGAATGTCGTTTCGTCTCCCCAAATGATATTGTGCGCAACCAATTACAGAATTGCAACCTTCTCTCAGGATCATTGCGATATAGTTTTTGCACGGATTGGTATTTATAGTCATGGTATCCGTGTCTCTTGACTATTTTATTAACAGCACTTTTTGATAAATTGCATTCACTGGCCGTAGTTCTCGATCCTATTCCTGGATTCATTCAAATTTGGGCCAGAACATTGATAGGCTCGTTTCGTCGTACCTAGGACCTCTAGGTTTGATGAATGGATTATGTGCAAGTAACGTTGTAGATAAACGTCGAAACATTTTAATATTTGGTGTTGTTCTTTCAGGATATAATTCACCATACCTTTGTTGTGCTTTGAACGAATTTCTATCTAGTTTTATGTACACTTCGTACATATCTCTCCTCTCTTCATTTGTGTATCTTACCGTATCGAATAAGTTAAATTGAAATTACTCAGAAAAGTATTTAATGACAAGTTATTGTGACACAATAATAAACGAAGTGACAAATAATATGACATTTCTTGAAAGATAAGTGTCATGTGAAGTGGAATGAATAGAAAAATCGAATTAAACGGTTTTCTTCACATAAAGGATTCAATATAAAATTGAACCAGAAAATGGTAGATCTCAGGTGAAAAACAACTACTTTCCTGGCAAATACCACGCAGAACATTGAATGATATTCACCTGAAAATCCATGCATACTTCCATATAATATCAATGGACATTGAATGCAAATGTTTCTTTCTGATAAGCTCGATTATGTTAATTTATGTCGTGTCCACCTAACAATCCGCATACCGGTTTCAGGCTTTTGGCCCCATTGAATGCAAATGTTTCTTTCTGATAAGCGTGATGCTTATAGAAGGAATCTTTTATTTAGAAACCTATCGAGGTGGGAGATTTTCGGAGTGTTTCTTTCTGTCACTAGGTACCGCCAGTTAAAGTTTATCTTTTCCGGCGTACCTATAGGTGTTACAAGCTTGATGATGGTTTGTTTACGTTGTGTCTCACTTCAGCCAGAGTTCTTTGGACCTTTGGCTGGTTGACTACTCCGTACTGATGAGGGCCAAGAAGCCTGAAACCGGTATGCGGATTGTTAGGTGAACACGACATAAATTAAACATAATCGAGCTTATCAGAAAGAAACATTTGCATTCAATGTCCATTGATATTATATGGAAGTATGCATGGATTTTCAGGTGAATATCATTCAATGTTCTGCGTGGTATTTGCCAGGGAAGTAGTTGTTTTTCACCTGAGATCTACCATTTTCTGGTTCAATTTTATATTGAATCCTTTATGTGAAGAAAACCGTTTAATTCGATTTTTCTATGACATTTCTTGTTATGTTCTTTTTTATCCACGGCCTACTACTTGAAAATAATACATTCAATAAACCTAGAGTTGTGTGTATGTAAGAAAAAACAAGTCTATCAACGATATCAATGTTCTGACCCAAATTCAATTGAACCCAGAAAAAAATCGAGAACTGTGGCCAGTGAATGCAATTTATCAAAAACTGCTGTTAATAAAATAGTCAAGAGACGCGAATACAATAATTTTAAATTTGAATACCAAGCCTTGCAAAAATTATATCGTAATGATCTCAAAATAAAGTTCGATTCTGTAATTTGTTTCAACGGAACAAATGACAAATCCAACAATAATGATTCCTCGCGAGAAGATCGAGAATGTATTGGAAGGTATTCAAGGAGACGAAATAAGCAAATGTATAAGAAGTATGGGTTCCAGAACCGCAAAGTGCATTTTACAAAATTGTGGACATTCCGAACACTTACTTCATTAATGTTCATCATTTACTTTCGAATAATCATTTGAGTTTTCTTTCATTAAATGATAGTTTCGTTTAATTATTATGAATTAGGTTTTTCACCTCTTGAAATTTGTAAATAATTATTACTTGTTTCTTGCTTTGATTCTGTTACGTTCCATTCAGTTGAAGATGAGTAAGTTGATTTTCCTATCGAAATGTATTGCATGTTGTTAATTAAACTAAAGGTACCTAAATGTAATACAGATCCGACCCAAAGAAATTTGGATAAGGGTCAAAATCACCTGAAAATCAACTTTGAATGACATTGTATGATATATCGTTGAATTCAGCGTTAAAAGTTATTTCGAAAAGTGTCATAAAATATGCAGGTCCGTATTGAAAAAAATGAGGTTGAGGGTGGCCCAGAGCGTACGAAACGTTGTATACAAAATCTGATTATGTCAAATTGAGGATAATTCACTATTGAATAAAAAACTCCTGTGACATTTTTCGATAATATCCGAAATAAAGTGGGAAAAAAAGAAAAATCAAAATGACAGAATATACTTTTCTTATGATATCTCAATAACCGGCCCTGATAATCTCGATTTGTTTGAACTGCTTGACGATGCTTCTATGAATGCAACTTTTTCTCCACTCCACCGACCTTCTAACTCTTATGGTTTAAAAGTTACCAATACAATCCCATTAAAAAAGTGGCCACTCTGTATAGCAAAATGTCATTATTCACTCATGCAGAATCACCCCCTGAAGTTGTCGCACTTATTCACTAACACCCTGTATATGGAAAACATTGTCCGTACAGATTCCATGAAATGGCTATCCACAAAGTACCGCATCTGTGTATCACGATACCCAATTCGATCGGCCTACGAAGGCATCCATTCCACCTTCGTAATTGAAAGTCACCGTGCATCGGTATGCGTTGATCTATGCGAAGAGGATATAGATTTCGTTCGTTTGTCTCGAAAATTTATAGCATCCAAACTCATAACGCATGCAGGCGAGGTGTCTGACCGGACGGATGCTCCGAGCTTTCGAGGATGTCGGTGATATACTGAGGGTTCGATTCTTCGAAAACGTTCAATTGTTATGGGAAATAGCCGATTGTCGCGAGTTGATCGTTGGGATGTCTCCGGGAAATGTTGAGCGTGAGGTAATGAAAAATCCGTGTTATTTCAGAATAATTAGTATGCCGTGTGGTGGAGAAAGGATTCTCAATGGTTCTCTCAATAAGTTTGCTGCTCCCCCAGAGACTGTTGGTGTTGGGGGTAATAGGTGGAAAACCGCAGGAACATTCCATCAGAATGGGTTTTCCTGTGGAATCTGAATGTGAATGCTTCCTGAGATGCTCTATACAATGCCATGTTGGAGATTTAGTTATTTTCTCTAGGCTTTTCCTGCGTCAGTCCTCAATCATTCTGCCTTTTCAAGCGACGAAACCAAAAAGGAGGAGGTTCTCTAGTCGACGCGTATATTTTTTTTTGATGTATGACGACGCATAATTTTTTACTGAGACGTCCGATTCCGATAATTCTTTTTTCAGTAGATAGGGTGTACTTCGAAGTTGGTCCCATTTGAATTTGAAAGATGAAATCCACCCCTAAGGGTAGCAAAATGAAGGATATTGAACACTCACCCTCTGAATTCTAGTCCGTTAACCGATTCTAGCAGGCATAACTTTGTATCATTTTACGCCCTACCTAATTCATTTGCTTGTTTGTTTGGCGCCGACTCAAAATTAGTTACATTAATTTAGGAGCTTAGTTATTGAAACTCAGAAGGTTTATTTTTAACCGACGAAACCAAAAAGGAGGAGGTTCTCTATTCGACCCGTATATTTTATGTTTTTCCATCATATTTTTTTATGTATGATCACGCATAACTTTTTACTGAGGCGTCCGATTCCGATAATTCTTTTTTCAGTGGATAGGGTGTACTTCGAATTTGGTCCCATTTGAATTCAAAAGATGAAATCCACCCCTGAGGGTAGCGAAATGAAGGATATTGATCACTCACCCTCTGAATTCTGGTCCGTTAACCGATTCTATCAGGCATAACTTTGTATCGTTTTACTACCTAATTCATTAGTCTTTTTGTTTAGGCGCCGACTCAAAAATTAGTTACATTGATTTGACTTAGTGATTGAAACTCAGGGTTATTATTAACGACGAACCAGAGGAGGTTCTCTTCGTATCAGTATATTTTATGTTTCATCATATTTTTATGTATGATCACGCATAACTTTTACTAGCGTCCGATTCCGAGTAATTCTTTTTCAGTGGATAGTGAGTATGAATTTGGTCCATTTGAATTCAAAAGATGAAATCCACCTGAAATTGAAAATGAAGGATATTGATCACTCACCCTCTGAATTCTGGTCCGTTAACCGATTCTATCAAGCACAACTTTGTACTGGGTTCTTCGATTTGGATGATTCTTTTTTTAATAGATAGGGTATGCCTTATATTTGGATTTCGAAAGGAATAAGCCAACCTTACGGGTAGAAAAATAGGGGATAATTGATTTTTCACTTGTGAACATTGGCACACACATACGTAGTTGACAATGACAGATCGCTACTGACATTATTCTCGTTCCGACAAAATCAGTATATTTTATAAGAGGATGGAATTATATACAAAGTAATGAAATAAACTAACCAGAACAATGGAAATAATTTATATTACAACAAATAGTAGAAGTAGATAATCATATTATTCAACTGGTAAAAGTTGAAGTAAGGTGGGTAAGTAAGTATTTTGGAAGTAATCAAAAAACAAGTAGGTAGTAATTGGTAGATTTTAGCCACAAAAAATTGAAAAATGAAAACTTTTTAACAAAAAATTAAACCGACGAAAAACGGAACTGAAAAGTAAAAAATAAAAATTTCTTAACAAAAAATTAAACCGACGAAAAAATCAACTGAAAAGCAGAAAATGAAATAAACCTTCTTAGTCTAAATGATAATTGAGCTCCTAAACTAATGTAAGTAACTGATTTTGAGTCGGCGCCAAACAAACTAGCAATTGAATTAGGTGAAGCGTAAAATGATGGCAGCGAGATGCACGGCTGCGTTTTGATGACTTCTTTCATAGATAATGATCTTCGATAATTGTTTGTTTGGCGCCGACTCAAAATCAGTTACTACATTAGTTTAGGAGCTCAATTATCATTTAGACTAAGAAGGTTTATTTTATTTTTTGCTCTTCAGTTGATTTTTTGTTAAAAAGTTTTTCAATTTTTACTTTTCAGTTCCGTATTTTGTAGGTTTAATTTTTTGTTAAAAAGTTTTTATTTTTGAATTTTTTTGTGGCTGAAAGCTACTAATTACTACCTACTTGTTTTTTTATTACTTCCAAAATACTTACCCACCTAACTTCAACTATTGTTGGATAATATGATTATCTACTTTTACTATTTGTTGTAATTCATATCAAAATTCTTTTTGTTGTTCTGGTTAGGTTATTTCATTATCAATGAGCTTCTCCTTTGCAAACAATAAATAGGAAATTAGGAAAAATCAGCTAGCTGGATGATGTTATTGACAGACTCCCAAGTGTAAAAAATGTATGTTATTTTTTTCTCCAACATTATATCATCATTGGTTGGTTGGTTGGTTGGTTTGAGACTGACGAGCCAGAGACAGGGTTGGCACTTAGCTTCCCTTGACACTGCGACCAGCTAGGGTCTATTGTATCACTCTGTCGTCAGTGGTTCCTCATTCAAACAGGTTTGTGCCTTTAATTAGGTTAAGAAGCCTGTTGATAAGGTTCTTCGGATTCATGCCTGTTTCCGGGCTGATCTCTCCAAAGGTTCTGTGTCGCCTACTACTTAGGGCGTCACAGTCGAAGATGATATGAGAGGCTGTTTCCTCCTCTTCATCACACAGCCTACACTCCACGGTTTCCCTGCGTACTCCCATGGTGTTTAGGTGTTTCTTAGGCCGCAGTGTCCAGTCAACAGACCTATTATTATACGAGCCTTCGTTCTGTTCAGGTTCAGATGGTGAGCCGTCAGGGTCCGGTTTGGATGCCCTACCATGACTTTGCTGTGTATTTGCCCGACAGTTTGATCCCAATATTGTTGGTGTCTTCTTTTTATCCACTCGGCGATCAGGGTCCTGCATCGGTTTTGCTAATCCGTGTGCAGGTTCTGGCCCTGTGAATAGCGTTTCAGATGCTTGTCTAGCTAGCTGGTCCGCTTTGACGTTGCCTTCAATGCCTCTATGACCTGGCACCCACATCAAGGTGACCTTGTTGTGTTTTGCCAGCTCGATGAGTTCTGGAGGCAGTCCCAGACCAGTTTGGACTTTATCTGTGTAGAGTTGAGTGCTTTGATAGCACTTTGACAGTCAGATCGAATGTAGATGTGATTTTTCCTATAACCACTTTCTAGATTCTTCTGAATGCATACCATGATAGCATGTGTTTCAGCTTGGAATATCGTGGAGTATTTACCAAGTGGTATTATGTAATCCCTTCTTGGCCTTACCCCATGTATTCCTGCTCCCGTTCCTTCAACTGTCTTTGCACCGTCTGTATACCAGACTATGTCCGCAGTTGATTGTGATTCTATACTCGGGCCCATCAGATTCATCAATTCGTGTTTCGAATGGTTTTCGAATGAGTTATAGGGGTTGCATGTAATCTGAAATCATTTCGAGTTCTTCGATGTTGGTTACATGAGTGATTCTGGTATGTCCAGTTGTTCGGATTCTCCAGTTTTTCGTTTGTTTCAGTCTGTATGCACTCATCCTGGCCTCTCCAATGACATGTAAGTCAAGGGGTTCGAGGTTTAGGATGATTTCCATTGCAGCTGTTGGAGTGCTGTTCATTGCACCCGTGATGCAGAGACAGGCAAGCCTCTGGATTTTCCCAAGGTTGATTTTTGCCTGTCTTTGATTTGTTTTTGGCCACCATAAGAGTGAGCCATAAGTTATTCTTGGTCTTATTACCGCTGTATCATCATTACTAAAATCGTGGAAATCTTCTATTATTTTTGCGTGTCGGTTATAAATAAATCCTTGATATAACAATCGCAGTTGCTTCTCTCATTTCTGTGATCATCGGGATGTGAAAAAAGGCAGCATTTTTATTATTTAGATGAAGGTTTTTTTTATAACATTTAAGATCATAGTGTTTTTGGAACGAAGATCCTTTACGCACCCCGTCCAGTAAGCCAACTTTGATAAAACAAATGCCTCCATATTCCCACCTCCCACCTTTCGATATAAGGCCCTTTTTGATATTAAAACTGATGCGTTTTTTGGCTTCAGTAGATCATCCGATGAGGCTGACTCATTCGCAAACTGACTGTCGCTAATATATTTGTTTTTAATATGTGACTATCCTCATTCCTATATGTTCAAAGGAAAATTAATCAATAGAATTTATATGTGGTATCAGTATCTCCATCAAAACAAAACAAAACCAGTATTTTCTTCGAACTGATATTACATTTGTTCTCTCACGTACTGCCGCTCCATATATCAATTTTGTCATAACAATGGCCTTATCTTTTTCAGAATCTACCCTGTATTCCGGTATCACTTTCAATCATCAGCAAACAACGAGAGTTATCTTCGATTATTATAATTGACATATCACGCTCTGATATGCTTGTGTTCACGAATCATAGGGTTTTTGTAACAAATGACTACTCAGAGGTAGTCTTACAGCAGCATCTTTGTACATTCTGCACATGTGTTTGATCAATAAACACTTTTTTATCATACATGCCTCATAATCCTTTTTTTATGAACTAAAAAGCGAGCGGTGTCTCAAGAAGCGTGCGAAATCTCAAGAAAAAACACACCGTGTTTTGAAGGTTGCTAGGTAACAAAAACAAGTCCAACTTTTTATTTAAGTGTCAAATTACATCAAAAATGTAAAATAACTATTTCAAGTAAATGTTGAATGTACAATTATGATTATTTGATATTTGAATACCACTTGTCATTATCCTGACCTGAAATTCATTTCCAGCATCGTTATTGAAGTTATAATGCAGGTATAATGAAAAATAGGGTATGATACACGTGTATAAGTGCCTTTGAAGCACTTGCACTCCGCTCCGCGTCGTGCTCTCAAACTCGTTGCGCGGTTTTAAAGGCTCACTTATACACTTGTATCATAATATACTGTTTTTCAACAACCACAAAGAAATATGCTCATTTTATTCGCTTTATCGATCAAGGAAGTAGGACAATTGTATACACTCCTCCATTTCTACAACGAAGACTGTACCGTAATGATAATTTCAGTACAGGTTTTACTGAAATATAAAGCAAAAATGGACTTGTCCGGTTAAACTCCTAACAGGATAATTTTTGAAAATATGTTGCACACTTATATCTTGAATGAAATATTATTCATTATAAAGTAAATATGATCCATGAAACAAGACTATGAATTTTGAACTTTTGACATGTCAAACCAATTTCTAATTCTCGATATTCAATGCCGAATTGGAGCATGAACGGATTGTTAGAAATCATATATCAAAAACAGTCAGAAATGAATCGAAGTTTATTAGGCCGATTAATAGAGATTTCCTGATTCTGTGACAAAAATACCACCAGAGATCTCTTAAGGTTCAGAATATAGCAACCCAACTAACATTATAGAAAAAGTTTACCAAGCAGAGGGGTAAATTGGCTTGAAAAAGTCCGAATTCACCTATTTCTGACCAAATATTCTACCTTCATCTACTAACTAACTCCAAAGTTATAATTCGAGTTATAAAAACCTGAGACCATAAACTCAATAGGCGTAGTGCATAGTATGAAATTACTTGTTATGAACTTCAAATATACCTTCACAGCCTCATGGGTCGATAGAGTTATTTATTAGGTTATATTTCACCTAAAGGTGACCAGCAAAATGTGTTCAAAGTACTTGAACTTTCAGGGAATACTTTCTAGTAAATATCAACCTAATTATTACCTCATGTATGTTCACATAGTCAGGGAATAAACAAGTCCGTAAACAGGTCTACTATACACTCTACATTTCCTATTTTGGCACCAATTGAGTGGCCTGAACATTTTTTGTTCTAGTTTATACCTACTGTTCCACAATGAGGGCGAGATTACTACAATATTTGTCTTGTAAGACTTAATGTTTATGAAGTCAAAGTTACCAAAAATGAATTCCTCAAAGTAACTTGGTCTATCATCAGGTATTGAAGCTCGAATCGTTTCGGATGAGCATGACATGATACAATTTACTTTCCTGAAATAATTTATTTTGGAGCTGAATTTTAGAAATCTATAAAATGCCAAGTAGAAATTCGAATAGAATTAATAAACCATACACGTATACCACCAACTACTATCGATAAGCTGCCAGAATGGGAATATAATTCGAACCTACACTTCCCAAAGTCCAAAGATCAGAGCGATCATGTTACTTATGTGGTACATAAGAATATTCTACTATGTGCTCCACGTCTTTTAATGACAACTATTTCAAAACATTCATCATCCATTTTTATGAATGAAATATGAAACCAAATGAGTGTTAACCATCGACGGAGGCAATATAGATAAGCTACGTTCAACAAGCTTCGTCTGTCGCCAGCGGTAAACTACTGCCGTGACGTTTTCAATGATACGACAAAATGAAATTCAATAAAGTTGGTCCAGCTGGAGCAAATGGTTGAAAAAAATGTATAGAATAATGTGCAAGGAAATGAAAGCAAATAGCAAAACAATAAATTTATTAAATAAATGATAAATAAATAAATAAATTGATGTGTTGAAATGATGACTTCGAATGATTCAACACTAATCATTGCGGCGTCCAGAAACGTCGAATTGAAAGTTTTTAAACAAATCATAATATTTCTATTTTTTGAGAGGTAATCACAATTCGCAAACAAATTGAATCGGATATTTTCGAGCACGGCATTCTGCAAAGTTAGCATTCTAAGAGTACTTTCAGACTATGCGGAACGCGGCCATGTCAAACTACAATTTTTGAGCCAATCACTACACACCATTTGATATTTAAAATGTTATAATTGGCTATTTCTCTTCGGATAGAGATTCTGTCCTTACACTGAGATAACATCATCATGGATATTATTATGGCAAAATGTGCACTGAATACAATTATCGCGTACTATTTTCAATACCACTGATATTTGATGTTCAATTCCAGAATAAACACTCCGGTTTCAGAAAAAATACTTATCACGGGGTTTCGTAGTTACCGTTTTATTTGATTAACTAGGTATATGCTAGACAGAGATACTTGGTTTTACCATCAACAAGAAATAGAAAATAATGTTTAAGTTTTCTCCGAATTAGGAATTAAAATGAAAATTTCACTCATGTGTTAAAATGTCCATAAAAGTGTGTAATTATCGCTGAATTACAGCGATAATCCACCTACTAAGTGGATTATCGCTGTAAGTCATCAGGCTAGGAGACAATTCAACTGCAGTGACAATATTACTTACAATAATTGTGGTATCAACTATAACAATGAATAACGTGATCCTTTCTGTATTCTTGAAATTATCTACCGAATACCATTCGTGCTTTAAAAACTAACCAAATAATTCTCAAAAAACGTGTTTTTTATAAAAGCTGCACTTGGTTATTTTTTTCGTTGTTTAAAACAGTTGCCCTCCTCTTTCGGAGTCGAGCAATTTATGCTTTAAAAGATCGAAAAAAAATAAACTCGTGTAGTTTTTAAAAAACACGTTTTTTTCAGAATTATCGGTAATTTTTTATCCCTGATAATTCAAGTGTTTCTCAGAATATCGAATAACAACAATATAAATTTATTTTCTTCGATTCCAATCCAAGCAGAGAACGGAACGTAAAGACATATCGCATGAAAAAACATCCAATAACAAATTTGTATTTCATCACGTGACCACAATGTGAAAGAGTCTGAAATCCCAAGATGAGGAAAATGGACTTCAAAGTCAGGAATAAAGGTTACTCTCGATTTTGCATGAAGCATATATGTTCTCAAAGTTTAAATTTTAGGAAAATGCGACTTAAAGGTCCCATATGGGATAGACGCCATATTTATTGGCTTGAAGCGTTTCCGCCATTGCAAAAATTATCCATAATTTTCTTGAATCGACTTTATTTCAATGATAGACAGTCAAAAAATTGGTGTATATGATATGTATATACATATGAGATTAGTTTCTGCAGAGTTTGATGAAGAAAGTTGAGGAAGTACACTTCATTTTATGAATTTTTTCCATACAAATTTGATATTTTAAGGGGACCCACTTGTTTTACATAAGTAAAATTCAACATTATCACAGAAAAGTTTGTATCGCAAATGAAATCCGAACTAGATGTGAATCCGAAACCATCACTTGCATACATCATACTCTGCTGTACGTTTTTTGACAGTTCTTTTTTCATACGCCATGTTCATCTTCAAAGCTTTTACGAATAATTATGTAGGTCAAGATACACACTATGCTGTAAATTTTATTATCTTCTTCTAACCTTCTACTGTTTGTTTTAATATAGTGTTCATAACCTAAAATAGGTGGAAATGACTTAATTTTTACCATCAGTCGACTATTCTGTAGGCAATTTGTACTTATTCATGCCTTCGACTCATTAGGCAAAATGTCTTGATTGCCCAATTTTCGACTTCTGAATTACTTCATTTTCTTCCTCATATTGGTGAATTTAAGGTAATTATAACGAAAGAAATAATTTCGCCAATTTGAGTGCTGACCTATTTGAAATGACGTAAATTTTACTTAAAATGTTTGTTGGGAATGTTAAGACATGATAAAAGAAACATACTGTACGTAGACAAAATATCATGATTCTCATATCTGAAATCATTGAACTCTATAACTATTGAACTTCCTACGTTGAGCGGTTCAGATTTTAGAAAGTAGATAGACACAAACCAGGATGAGGCGATTATCGCTCCGTTTTCATTTTCAGGTACGGAACAGTAGAAACATAACACTGTCATTCCGTTCTCCGAAGTAATCACGTCTGAGTAAAAACCAATTGGTTTCTTCCACATTTTCTAATGAAGCTCACACCTCAGCGAAAGCCGCTAGCAAAATTACAAAATGAGCAAAGTCCGAATGGTAAAAACTCATATTCCGAGAAAAAACCTGCAATCCGGCGATTACATCCAAGATAAGAGCGTCCGAATCGGAGAGGAAAAAGCTACACATCCAACAATCCAAGCCTCGAAGAATAACACACTCATGCCGGGTATATCCGCATGACTTTCGGCCTAAACACCGCTCCTTATACGTTCCAGAGTAGCATGCGAGCCGCAGCATCGAGTCGGCTGTGCTCGCGAAAAACTGCCTAACGCAGATAATCACACGCGATTCCCATTGTCACGTTCGAGTGACATGGCCAAGTCGGTGAATTATGGCGATCCGGGAATACGTGTGGCTTGTCAAGGGTCACTCGATTAGATATGGACGGACGCGGGTCAGAATGGCACGATTACGGTGGAACGTGTGGCGGTGCATCCGAGACAGGCTGTTTGGCGAAAAAAAAGGCGGGATGGTGGGAATTGTTCCTAAAAAAATTGCGGAGGAAATATCTAAAATGAGCTGGAATAACCAGGTACCACAACATAGAACGCTCATATCGAATAATTATGATGAAATAATATCGTAGTAATGTAATTAGAAAATCAATCAATCGATCAAAACTGAGCTTTATTCTCTAAGAATTATTTTTCCTATTGACAAAGCGTGAGACGTGATAAGTGGATTCACTATGTCCATTTGTGAAGTTAAAATATAAATATAAAATATAGATAATAAGAATACACTAACAAGAATATCAAAACAAATACAAAATAAAAGTAAGAGTATGCCACAAAACAATAATAACATGTATATCACATTTAACACCGATTAGACATAAGTTGAAAGCCTAGTGCTAAAAGATACATGGCTCCAGAACTTATCATATTTATATATTTACAAGGGAAACACGAGCTAATTCAATTTTTATCAAAATTGAGATAACCACGCCATCTTATAGAGAATAAGCTCAACTTTAAACTCAGCATACACGTTTGAGCAAGAACGGAATAAGTTACGAGTTATTAAATAAAAACGTGCGTAACAGAGCAAAAAAGGGCTTAATCAATTCCAGTTGCATTGATGCATCGGTACGAAGCAGCCATTATTTTTCAGTATTGTGTACGTGAGTCCAAGTGGTTTGTTTTCAACCGACGAAACCAAAAAGGAGGGGGTTCTCTAGTCGTCCCGTATATATTTTTTTATGTAATTTTTTACTGGGACGTCCGATTCCGATAATTCTTTTTTCAGTTAATAGGGTGTACTTCGAAGTTGGTCCCATCTGAATATAAAAGATGAAATCCACCCCTAGGGGTAGCAAAATGAAGGATATTGATCACTCACCATCTGAATTCTGATCCGTTAACCGATTCTATCAGGCATAACTTTGTACTGAGTTCTTAGATTTAGATGATTCTTTTTTTATTGGATAGGGTATACCTCATAGTTGATCATATTCGGATTTCGAATGTAATTATTCACCCTTACGGGAAGAAAAATGGAAGATAATTGATTTTGCACTTGTAAACATTGGCACGCATATGTAGGTGACAATGACAGATCGCTACTGTCATTACTTTTGTTCTCCTACATCCGTCACAATCATTATATTCTATGAGAGGATGGAATGATATACAAAGAAATGAAATATACTAACCAGAACAACAAAAATTATTTATATTGCAACAAATAGTAGAAGTAGATAATCATATTATTCAACAGGTAATAGTTGAAGTAAGCTGGGTAAGTATTTTGGAAATAATCAAAAAACAAGTTGGTACTAATAAGTAGATCTCAGCCACAAAAATTGAAAAATAAAAACTTTTTAACAAAAAATTAAGCCGAAGAAATACGGAACTGAAAATTAAAAAATGAAATGAACTTTCTTAGTCTCAATAACTAAGCTCCTAAACTATTTTAAGTAACTTATTTTGAGTAGGCGCCAAACAAACAATCAACGAAGATCATTAAATTACTTCAAAAAAATTATCAGAATGTCACCGCGCAACACGATGCCATCATTACACGCCTTACCTAATTCATTTGCTTGTTTGTTTGGCGCCGACTCAAAATTAGTTACTTACAATAGTTTAAGAGCTTAGTTATTGAGACTGAGAAGGTTTATTTTGTTTTTTACTTTTCAGTTCCGTTTTTCGTCGGTTTAATTTTTTGTTATTTTTCATTAGATTTTGTGTACTATACACATTGAGAAACTTGCGATGAAGATAAAAATGTTCAAAAAGTCATTTAATAAACTGGGGAAAAAGTCAAAAAAAGTTATATTTTTTTTTCTCAAAATATTTTTTTTTAACAATATCTTCAAAACCCCATTTATATTTCAGCATACCCAACAGTCGTCCTCAATTTTTTATTTCATTCCATCCACTGCTTCTCAGAGAGTTTACAACCTGAAACTTCTTATATCTCAAAACTTAAAAAAAATCACTTGGCCCGTTTTCCCCTGTATCCTTCTTATATATATACAGACAGTTCTGTTTTCGTGACTGGTTATTTTAAAAAAAAATTTACAAACTGTCTTGGGGTTGCAGTCAGATGTATCTTTCATCAGGCCTCAATGATTAAAAGAAAACTCTTTGTTACTTGTCAAGCTTTCGGAATATGTTTATTCCTTTCTCAAGACATTTATGAAATTATACGAAAATTACAAATATGTTGGTGATCCAAAGATGTGTAAAACTTACTAAATTGAGGTTTAAAAGTATAAAATCGCGAAATTATATAGGACAGCATAATGTTAAAACACGTCACTGATTAAAAAACACACACTATTTACATAAATAATAAATAGGCTACAGATTATAAAAACACATACTTATTCTAACAATTATTCATTATATCTACATTCCACACGCAGTCGGGATGTGTTCTGAGATACAAATTCTAAAAGAATGCTTATCAAAGGTCGTAAAAAACAAAGAACAATTAGAAAAAGTTAAAAAACCCACCAACACCTATCTAGAAAACAGATACAGGAGCATATAAAATTGAATGGTTTTGCAGTCGCTTCTATGTGATGTAATTCGACCATCAAGTTTTCTCGATGTTTGCCCTATATATGTTTCATGGCAATCTGAACATTCAATTTGGTAAATGACATTTGATTTGTTTTCAACTTTAATTGGATTTTTAGTTTTCGTAAAAAGAAGCGAAACTGTTTTCAGATTTTTTCTAGCAATCATATCATTTGACTTTATAAAAACAAATTCATCAATTTTGGTGATTTTGTATTGGATGGTTTGGTTCTTTAAAGTTTATCCAGGCTTTCGGAAATGTTTATTTCCATCATCAGGGAGACTACAATGGTAATAACTCGAATATTGTCTCAAACAACAATGAAACTAACACTACCCCTACTCAACATTTTTTCACTTCATTGCCCTATATGAGAGAGATCACTTCCTAACTCTCCAGATTATTTCACAATCCTGAAAATTTTAAAAAATCATATAAAACAGTTTTAAGAATCAGACCAATTTATTCTATAGTTAGAGATAAAACTCCATCACTTTCAATGTCAAATGTGATTCATAGTATTCCTTGTCATGGTTGTTATAAACAATATATTGGTCAAACGCAAAGATTATTATCGAACAGAACAGAATGATTTCTCATAAAAGTGACTGCAGCTTTCATCCTGAAAGATGTGCTCTGGCAGAACATGTGAATAAACTTGACCACCAGATGAATTGAGATTCAGTGAAAGTGCTGTTAGAGTCACATACATCTGAGAGAACATTCTCAGAAATGGCTTTCATATTCAAAGAAAACAATTGTATAAATAAAGAAACAGATATTAACCATTTGAGTGAGATTTACTCTGAGATATCAATCAAAATTGACAACAATGTAATATAAAATAATAGTTCTTTTTAACATTACTGCCACCTGATAACATCAGTTGGTATTAATCTTACAGTTGGCGCCACTGTAACTATTTCCAAGTGACACCCGTCAGTGGTAGAATACCAAATGGGAAACTTCTCCTTGAGATTTCCGCATTGAACATGTAAATATTTTCTTCTTTTTCTTCTTTCTTTCGGTATCTTTCGTAATGTGGAAATAAAGACATTTATTATTATTATTATTATTATTATTAATGAGGCAAATGTGAATGTTTTTCAAAGAAAAGTTCTCGGAAGAAATCACACGTTAAATCGATGTAGAAATAGAATCGAATTCATTACGAAACCATTGGATTTTTGTCGACAAAATGGTTCCTTCATTTCGGAAATAAAACTCCTTTTTATGAATATGGCAAAGTCCACAGACGCCGAACGCAGAATTAAAATTGCAGAATCTGCAATTTAGACCGAGAATCTTTTCAATCACTAAACTCCCCATAAAGAATATGTTCACCTTCAAGATGATGCTTTACGTTTTCTATTCAATTTACTTTTTTCCAACACTCACAATTGATCTAAAATTAGAAATCTTACTACACTGTACTTGACATTTAGAGGAATTAATTACTAGAATACTAATATGTTGGGACGTAGAAAAAATATAATGAATAATACATTTATTAACATCTCTGATTTACGATTGAACAATGGGGAAGGTTATGTTTATAGACAAGATGAGTTCATCTGGACCGTCTTGATGCTTGAATAAAATGGTTTGTAACTCATTTGAAAAATGGCAGACGGTATTATGTAAATGAATTTTATTCGAATGGCGCCAGTTTGGATATTAGTTATGACTGGTAATATTCATTTTTGCATATTCAGTAGAATGTTCATTCGGAATCTTTTTATAATAGCTGATTTATAAATCTGGAATTGTTGTGCATATGAGCTCACCATCAATCATTTCTCACAAACTTTCATTTAACTTCGCATGCTTGTTAGTAGATATCTTGCAATTGAAATTTTACCAAGTTCCACCCATCTGATTGAACTTTTGTTAGCCTATATGGATTAGGTGAAAACGAAATTTCACATTACTATATTCAATTATATTCTGTATGACTTCTTCAAAATGCGGATGTATTTGGTCACTATGGTAAAAATCGTTTCAAAATTATTGAATAATCTGATTTCTTGTCATGTAGTAAGCCATTTTAATATAATAACTTGTAGTGCGATCATCTCATTCGTAATGCAAAATTGACATCTATGAAGTAATGCCTTCGTGCCACCATATTAAAAATTCCAATCCACCCCCACTTAGGGGTAGTTTGTACTTGTGATTTTTCTTATAACTCTGCTGAATTTCGAGCTAATGTAGATTGCACAAAATATTTTTTGCGTCATCTTAAAAACATCCAAATCAGTCCCCTCAGAGGGGTTGTTTATGGCTGCGATTTTTCGAGAAACTTTGTTGACCTAGGGTTTCCGGTAAATATATTTCATTGAAACGGTAGAAAATGATTGCATAAAGCAAATTATTTGTGCCACCTTGAAAAAATTCAAATGAGTCATGGAGGTAGTTTATACTTGACATTTTTTTAAGAACTTTGCTGACCGGGGGTTGACAATAAATATATTTTATTGATAAGCTGGAATACGATGGCACAAAACATATTATTCGTGCCAGTGGAGGAAAAAATCACATCGCTACCTTGTAAGGGTAGTTTACACTTGCGATTTTTCGAAAAAATGCCGGCCGAGGAAACAAATATCAGAATATAAACCTTTTAATATACAATTCAGTCTCATGATCAATATTCTTGAAGAATAAAAATATAATTCCAATATATACATCCAATTGGATAATTTTGGCAGAATCCGCATAGAAAATAAAATATATATCAAAATTGACCGGTACAGTTTCAATCTTGGCAATATTAAAAAAATACATACAGGGTGTTAGTGAATAAGTGCAGCAAACTTCAGGGGGTCATTCTGCATGAAAAAATAATGACAGTTTGCTATATAACTTTTGTCCGCGAATGCTTCGTTTTCCGAGATACGGGGTGTTAGAGTTTTTCTTGAACTGATTATTTATTTATTGCTCTGAAACCGGTCGAGATATACAAATCAAATCTGGTGAGTTTCAAGAGATAGTTATTGCGCTTTTTTTGACATGCAATTGATAATTTTATGTTCATCATTGGCGCGCATACGGGTCTCAACTCAACTCAACTTTTTAATTCCTCGTTCAATTTGTGACAAAAAATCTCTCCTGCCTTTTTTTCGTATGGGGCGCCGTTTTCATGCAGAAAAATTAAATATCTCAACGCGTATTTGTCATTACTTTAATACATTATCTGGTAGCGAAGCTAGTAGGCTACTGTCAACATACGAATATTTCAACGAAATGTCAAATTAGCGTTTCTTCATTTTTAAGCTCTTAGTTTGGTATAACATTGATGATAATAACTAATTAATTTTTCTTTTATCGAAAAGAATGGAAAATTATACAAATGCGGAATGGTCAGACATGCTTTTTGTCTATGGTCGAAGTAATGGAAATGATCGGCAAGCTCGACGATTATATGCTGAGTTGTATCCAGGACGTAGGGTACCCCATCATACAATATTTGCTCGTCTTCACCAACGTTTGAGCAAAAATGGTACATTTAAGAAACAAACGGCTGACTGCGGGCGCCCTCGAGAAGTACGAACTGTGCAACTAGAAAAAGTAGTTCTGGAGTTAATTGCGGAGTAACCTGAAAGAAGTACCTACTCGGAAACTTGCCAACATACTGAATGTAAGCAACTTCACTGTATTTAGAATTCCTAAAGAACAGCAATTGTATCCGTTTCATATTCAACGTGTGCAAGCTAGATACTTTTTTCCAGGCCTAGTTTTTTGCCATTGGATTCTTCATCAAATCGCTCAAATTCCTAATTTTTTGAAATGGCGTTTTGTTTACTGACGAGGCTAATTTTGGACGACAGTGTATATGAAATTTCCATAACAATCACCTCTGGGCTGAGGAAAATCCACATGGAATTTTTTAAGCTAATTTTCAGCATCAGTTTCCAGTAAATGTATGGCTTGGGGTACTTGATAATCATTCAATCGGTCCATATTTCCTCGCACAACCACTAACAGGCGACTCTTGCCTTAATTTCCTACAGGAAGAGTTACCTGTTTTTCTTGAAGAAATTCCTCTACAGCTGAGACAACACTTCTGGTTCAAGCATGATGGTCCACCAGTCCATTTTAGCATTATTGTACGTGATCACTTAGATACAGTATATCCAAATCATTGGATGGGTAGGGGAGGTACGGAACATTGGCCTGTTCGATCTCCGGATTTAAATCCTCTAAATTTTTGCATTCAGAGTTTTCTCAAGTCATTAGTTTATTCCACTCCCATCGAAGATGTTGGAGACCTGAGAAATCGAATTACAGCCGGCTGTGAGACAATAAGAAATACACCAGGAATATTTGCGCGAATACAACAATCAATGAGGCGAAGAGTTGAATCTTGTTTCACGTCTGAGGGAGGTCATTTTGAACATTTGTGGTAGCTTTGCGCGTTTATTTATCAATGTTATTTCTTGTTATTGTTCTGGTTTAACGTTATTGTATTAGATAGTTCTTGTTAATGTATTAAAGAAATGGAAAATACGAAAAGAAGGCAGGAGAGATTCTTTGTCACAAATTGAACGAGAAATTAAAAAATTAATTTCAATTTGGAATATCTCAGTGGCGTACCATTTTTTTCAAAAAAAAAATTTATATCATTACCCGTATGCGCGCCAATGATGAACATAAAATTATCAATGGCATGTCAAAAAATGCGCAATAACTACTCCTTGGAATTCACCAAATTTCATTGGCTTATATCGACCGATTTCAGAGCAATACATAAATAGTCAGTTTTTAAGAAAAACTTCAACACTTCGTATTTCGGAAAACGAGGCATTTGCGAACAAAAGTTATATAGCAAACTGTCATTATTTTTCCATGCAGAATCACCCCCTGAAGTTTGTCGCACTCATTCACTAACACCCTGTATATGAATTAGTAGCATTTATGACACTTTCTATTTCTTCCGATACGACTGGAAATTATATCAATCGGTATTATCTTCATATTTTTTCAATATACATATAATAAAGCCCCGGAATATTTTAATTTTCAACATTTGTTAATATTAACTATCATTTACTAATAGATTTTCGTTCCACTTTCAAATAACAAAATGCTACCATGAGATTCCATTTTCTACTGTCCCATCGAGGTTTGTCATGGTAAAATAAAATAATTTAACTTCATATGCATTTGACGACAGTCATTGTCAACATTATTTAATTGGGTGTATATAGTGGAATTCTATATTATTTCATTTTTCAGTAGGTATATTGATCATGAGACTGAATTGTTTATTACAAGGTTTATTTTCTAATAATTGTTTCCTCGGTCAGCAGTTTTTCGAAAAATCACAACTGTAAACTACCCTTACAAAGTAGCTGATGTGAATTTCCTCTATAGTGGCACAAATAAAATGGTTTGTGCCATCATATTCCAGCGTTTCAATGATATATTCATTGGATACCCCGGTCAGCAAAGCTCTACCAAAAATCTCTAGTATAAACTACCCCCATAGGGGGACCCATTCGAGTTATATTATGATGGCACGAATGATATGTTTTATGCACTCATTTTCTATCGTTTCAATGGAATATCTTCACCGGAAACCCTCTGTCAACAGAGTTTCTCGAAAAATCGCAAGTATAAACTACCCTTCTGAGGGCACCGATTTGAATTTTTTTAAGTTGCCACAAGGAAAAATCCCGCTGAGCGAAGTTAGACAAATCACATGTACAAACTACCCCTACATGGGGGTGGATTGGAATTTTCAATATGGTGGATTGTGATCTTGATAATCACATCAAAATTCATGTTATCGAATTCGCTTATTACATACAAGTAATATAAAGTTTCTTTTATACCCTGTATCAACTAATGCAATTGCTATCGTAGAATTGATCTAATATACCTAAGGTGCAACATACTAAAATTTCAGCAAATTCTATCGATGCCTAGAAGCCCCCTCATATCTGTTATTAGTCCTTTGTTATTTCAATGTGTGGTAGGTATCTCTTTGATCTCGATTCAATATATTTAATCAGAAAATCAGAAAGTTGAGATTTGGGGGTAAGATAAATTTGAACTCAATTTTCAGCAACATATGATCAACATTGCAAACAGAGCACATAAAACTTTTTAACAAAAAATTAAACCGTCGAAATAATCAACTGAAAAGCAAAAAATAAAATGAACCTTCTTAGTCTTAATCATAATTGAGCTCCTAAACTAATGTGAGTAACTTATTTTGATTCGGCGCCAAACAAACAATCATCGAAGATCATTATATTACTTTGAAGAAGTAATCAAAACGCCGATATGCATCTCGCTGCCATCATTTTACGCTTTACCTAATTCAATTGCTAGTTTGTTTGGCGCCGACTCAAAATTAGTTACTCATATTAGTTTAGGAGCTCAGTTATCATTAAGACTAGGAAGGTTTATTTTATTTTCAGCTTTTCAGTTGATTTTTTCGTCGGTTTAATTTTTTGTAAAAAAGTTTTTATTTTTCAATTTTTTGTGGCTGAAACCTACTAATTACTACCTATGTACTTAATTTTTGATTACTTCCAAAATACTCACTTACCTAGATTACTTCAACTATCAACTGTTAAATAATATGATTATCTATTTTAACTATTTAATGTTATATGATATAAATTATTTTTGAAAGTTCTGGTTAGTCGATTTCATCACTTTGTATTTAATTCCATCCTTTCATAGAATGTAATTATTGTGACGTATGTAGGAGGATCTGTCAATGTCAACTACATATGTGTGCCAATGTTCACAAGTGAAAAATCAATCATCCCCTATTTTTCTACTCATAGAGGTGGATTATTCCATTTCGAATTGGAATATGATCAACTATGGTGTGTACCCTATCTAATAAAAAACGAATCATCCAAATCGAAAAACCCACTACAAAGTTATGCCTGATAAAATCGGTTAACTGACCAAAATTCAGAGGGTGAACGATCAATATCCTCTATTTTGCTACCCTTAGGGATGGATTTTTTTGTTCAAATTCAAATGGGACCAACGTTGAAGTACGCCCTATCCAATGAAAAGAGAATCATCACAATCGAATAGCTCTGTGAGAAGTTATGCGTGATCATACATAGAATAAATAATAGTTTGAAAAAACTAAAAAACACGCTTTCATAGAAAACCAGACTGAAAAAATAGAAAATGAGAAAAAAAATTATTTTATTAGAAAAAAAGCGTGGTTGCATGGTATCGCCTCGGTGTGTAATGTACTATATAATTATTGATACCATGCACCCCACGCTTTTTTTTAAATAAAATAAAGTTTTTTCTTACTTTCTATTTTTTTAATCTGGTTTTCTATAAAAGCGTGTTTTTTAGTTTTTTCAAACTATTATTTATTTCCTACTTTTTAGTGTGGTTTATTTATGAAAGAGTGTTTTTTTAGTTTTTTTTAAACTATTATTTTTATTAGTTTTTTGCCCCCAAAAACCCCCACATACCAATTTTGAATAGAATCAGACCATAATCACTGAACTCGGCCGCCATTTTGAAGCCGCCATATTGAGTTTTCCAATTTTCACAAGAGAAATCATAATATTCGCCCCAATTACCCCTACATACCAGTTTTGAATAGAATCGGACCATAATCACGAAACTCGGCCGCTATTTTCAAGCCGCCATCTTGAATTTTTCATTTTTCATAAAAGAATCATAATATTCGACCCCAAATACCCCTACATACCAATTTTGAATAGAATCAGACCATAATCACAAATCTCGGCCGCCATTTCAAAGCCGCCATCTTGAATTTTCCAATTTTCACAAAAGAATCATGATTTTCGACCCCAAAAACCCCCACATACCAATTTTGAATAGAACAGACCATAATCACAAAACTCGTCCGCCATTTTGGAGCCGCCATCTCGAATTTCTCAATCTTGACAAAAGAATCATGATCTACGACCACAAAAACCCTCAATACCAAATTTGAAGCGAATTGACCATAATCACAAAATTCGACCGCCATTTTGAAGCCGCCATCTTGAATTTTTCAATTTTCACAAAAGAATCATAATATTCGACCCCAAAAACCTTCACATACCAATTTTGAATAGAATCAGACCATAATCACAAAACTCGTCCCCCATTTTGGAGCCGCCATCCTGAATTTTTCAATTTTGACAAAAGAATCGTAATCTCCGACCACAAAAATGTTCGGATACCAATTTTGAAGCGAATCGGACCATAATCACAAAACTCGTACGCCATATTGGGGCCGCCATTGTGTTTTTTCTTCACACAAAAATTTCCTAATGCATTGTCACCGGAACTATGCACACCTGCCAAATTTCAAATCATTCGGACGTCTGGAAGTGGGTCAAAATCGCGCCCAAATGAGTCGGTTACAAACAAACATACAAGTGAAGCTAATATAAAGCGTGTAAAAAAATATACGCGTCGACTAGAGAACCTCCTTCTTTTTTGTTTCGTCGGTTAAAAATGCTTGGCTTCATTTGACACTCAATTTGACCACTTGTCACAAATTAATCCAAACTGCAGTATATATATATATATATATATATATATATATATATATATATATATATCAATAAACCTTGAACCTAACCTAGCTCTGAATTCTTCATCAATGTTAAAGCTCAATTTATGATTTTCAACAGGATAGTCATCTGTGTTTCAATGTAAATTATATTATTATGAAGTCCCTAGTAATATTATTTCAGTTTTACTGAATATGTTATGTTAAGAATGGGTATGTAATTTTCAATATTAAAATCGCTCATTGGATCTGTCTGTTCTGTAGATTACTTCATAAATAAAAATGGTCACTCAGGTCACCATAGCACTTGACCACTTTTTTGTAGGAAAAACTATTTGCAGAATCGCATTCTATCATACTCGTCCGTACTCGAATGGTGACACTGTATAACAACACACAGGGTGACCTCAACCTCAAGCCACTCACCAACTGAACTGATTAGAGTTATCTTTCTAATGCTCCCATTGGAATAATTTGAATAATTTTCGAATAATAAGGCGCCCATTAGAATTGATTGAATAATTCGAGAAGAGTAAAAGGCGATCGCTCGATTTGAATATCTATAGCGATGATTACAGATTTGAAAGCTTTGATTCTTACCGACGATCGTGTCGATGCAAGGAATGCGGTTGCCTAAAATGATACTTTTGTTAAAGACAAAGGTGAATCGGACAACATATCTCACATTTGCTCCGATGGACTGGGCAGGGGCGTATCATCGGGGAGAATCGTACCCAACTAACATTATAAGAAAATTATACCAAGCAGAGGGGTAACATGGCTTCAAGAAGTCCGAATTTTCCGTTTCCTGACCAAATATTCTACTTTTAACTACTAACTGCAAAGTTATAATTCGAATTGTAAAAACCATCATTGAGACCACTGAATCTCCTTCAAATACCATAAACTCAATAGGCGTAGTGCATAGTATGAAATTACTTGTTATGGTTATTTATTTTACCCAAAGGTGACCAGCAAAATGTGTTCAAAATACTTGAACTTTCACGGAAAACTTTCTAGTAAATATTAACCTAATTATTACCTCATGTATGTTCACATAGTCAGGTAATAAACAACTCGGAAAACAGGTCTACTATATACTCCACATCACCTATTTTGGCACCAATTAAGTTGCCTAGGCATTTTTTGTCCTAGTCTTTACCTACTGTTTCACAATGAGCGCCAAAGTACTATAATATTCATCGAATGTCTACAAAGAAGTCAAAGTTACCAAAAATAAAATCATCAAAGTAACTTGGTCTTTTATTAGATATTGAAGCCTGAATCGATTAGAATGAGGTTGACATCATACAATTTCATCAGGTCCCCACTTATATGGAACAGGAATATTCTACTATGGGCTTCTCGTTTTTTTATGACTGCAACTATTTTAAAACAGTCATAATCCATTATTATGAATAAAAAAATGAAAGCAATTCATTTTTAACCATCTTTGAAGGCAAAACAAAACAAGGTTGGTTTAGGTTATGCCGGTAATGGATAGATTGACAGAATGTACAGAATGAATGCATAGATAACCTGCGTTCAGCAAGCTTCGTCTGTCGCCAGCAGTAAACTACTGCCGTGACGTTTTAAATTATGCGACAAAATGAAATTCAATGGTCTAGCTGAAGCAAATGGGCAAAAAAAAATGTTTCGCATAAGGTGCAAGAAAACGAAAGCCAATAGCAACGATGTTGAAACGGTGACATCGAAAATTTCAACACTAATCATTGCGGCCGTAAACGTCGAATTGAAGTTTTCAAGCGAATCATAACATCTAGATCATTTGAGAGGTAGTAACAATTTGCAAAAAAATTAATTGCATATTTCCGGGCACCGCATTCTGCAAAGTAAGCATTCTGAGAGTGCTTCCAGACTATGCGGAACGCGGAAATATCAAATTACAATTTTAAAATGTTATGACTGGCTATTTCTCTTCGGATAGAGATTCCCTCCTTACACCGGGATAACATTTTCATGGATATTATTATGGCAAAAAGTGCACTGAATACATTTATCGAGTTCTATTTTCAACATCACTGATATTTGATGTTCAATACCAGAATAAACACCTCAATTTGAGAATAAACACTTATTACGTTTTTTTTTAAGTATATGTCGTTTTCTTTGAGTAACTAGGTATAGGCTAGACAGAGATACTTAGTTTTACCATCCAAGAAGTAGAAAATGTTTATTTTTACTCCGTATTAGGAATTAAAATGGAAGTTTCACTCATGTGTTAAAATGTCCATAAGAGGTGTGGAATTAGAAGAAGAAGAAGAAGGTGTTCTTTGTTTCGTCGTATGAATTGGCGTGGAGAGGAGGCGAAGGATGCAGAGCAGAGCTACAGTTTTTCAAGGAAGAACTCGATAACTCAGGCGAAAAAAAAAACAGAATTGAATACAATCCGATTTTCGGAAAAACTACCCAAGCCATGTGCCTCATCTAAGTGATTGGTAATGAATAGAAATAACTATAAGTTTTGCCCAGTTCGATTATTTTACCCATTCAAATCGAAAAGAGAACACATAGAAAGTGACCGTTTATTTTTAATTGTCAATCCATTTTGGAAAGTAAGACCTGTGGGGCAAAACGAGATAGCAAAGTGTTCTAAGAAACGAGCAAACTAGGTGGGGCTAAATGTTGAAAGAAAAAAAAATTGCAATCACTCATTGAGGGCAACAGCGGTGTCAAATTTGGCAAAAAGCGGAGTTGTTGAGCAAGAACTTATCAAAATAACAGGACATGCCAACTCCAAATCTATTGCGAGCTATCTACAGATAGATGAAGAACACCATCAGGCTATCTTTGAAACAATGCGTGGCAATAAAAAACTACAACCATGCGCGCCAGGAGGAGGTTCATGATCACCTTCAGTTACGAAGACAAATACAAATGTTTTCAATATTACTTACAATAATTGAAGTATCAACTATCACAATAAATAATATGAGTCTTTGAGTATTCTTGAAATTTTCCACCGAATACCATTCCTGCTTTAGAAAATAACCAAACAATTCTGAATAAAAACGTGTTTTTTTGAAAAAACTGCACTTGGTTATTTTTTTCGTTGTTTCAAAAAATTGCCCTCTTCCTTCGGGCAATTTATGCTTTGAAACAACGACAAAAATAAATCCGTGCAGTTTTAAAAAAACACGTTTTTTTCAGAATTATCGGTGATTTTTAAAGAACTTATGGTATTATCCCCGATAATTTTTGTGTTTCTGCTCAGAATATCGAATAACATTTTTTATCCACGATTCTAATCCAACAAGAGAACGATATCGCATGTAAAAACATCCCATAACAAATTTTTATTCCATCACGTGACCACAATGTGAAAGGGTCTGAAATCCCAAGATAAGGGACCGATAATGTCAGGGATAAACGTTACTTTCGACTTTGAATGAAGCCTATGTGTTCTCAAAATTGAAATTTTAGGAAAATGGTACTTAGAGCTCCCATATGGAATAGAGGCCATATTTTTTTGCTTGAAGCGTTTTCCGCAATTCCAAAATGATCCATAAATTCCTTGAATCGACCACTTTTCAATGATAGATAGTCAAAAAACTGGTGTATATGATATGTAAGTATATACTTACTCCATCTATGAAATTAGTTTTGCAGTGTTTGATGAAAAAAGTTGAGGAAGTACATTTAGTTTTATGAATTATCTCTATACAAATTTGATACTTTGATGGGCCCACTTGTTTAACATAAGTAAAATTCAACATTATTACAGGAAAGCTTTTATCGCAAATGAAATCCGAACTAGATGTGAATGCGAAACCATCACTTGCATACATAATTCTCTGCTGTACAATTCTTGACAATTCTTTTTTTATACGCCATGTTCATCGTCAAAGTTTTTACGAATAAGCATGTAGGTTAAGAGGTACAATATATAGTAAACTTCTATCATCTTCATCGAACCGATTGTTTGTTTTATTATAGTGTTTATAACAAAAAATTGGTAGAAGTGACTGAATTTTTACCATTAGTTGACTATTCTGAAGGCAATTTTACCAATTTATACCTTCGATTTATTATTCAAAATGTCTTAATTGCCCAATTCTAGACTTTTGAATTACTTTAATTTTTTTCGTCATATTGGTAAATTTAATTATAACGTAACTTCGCCAATTTGGGCGCTGACCTATTCGAAGGTCGAAGTGACGTCAATTTTACTTGAAATTCAAGTTGGAAAGGAACAGAAAGTAGCACACATAAGAAACGATAACAATTTTTTCAAGCAATATCGATATAGAGCAAAATATATATTTTTTTCACGATAACAATTATTTCTTTTATTTCTTGAAAATGAAAGTAAAAAAAGAATCTTATTCGCACCACCACTGTCCATCCCAATCTAAAAGCGGCCTTTCTGATAGAACAATGAAAGATATCTCACCTCCGAAAAGAACTGAGGCACACTGACTAATTGATATCTTTTGTTGGGCTTGTCTCTTTCTGAAACCTTTTATTTTTCATTCTGAAAGTGTTGAAGTGTGCTGACAATGCCCTACACTCTTCCTTTCACTGACGCTTCATTTTTGACGAGGCGGCTGTGAGATTGTATTGTTTTTGAAAATGATATCGGAACATGGCCAGTTTGATATGTATATTGTAGTTGCCCATTGACGTTTTGATGCTTTCTCATCTCCCTATGAGATGAAATATATCGCTTCTTATTTGAGTTCTTATTCAATTTCCGTCATATCAATCATCACCAATTTTTATAATTTTCTAAAACGTCCCCGCACCATCCTTATAGATAATAGCTTTCGGTTAAATTTCCTGAATTTTTGATATGTTGTAGATTTTGACTTTTTCGGCAAAAGTGTCCATGGGCACTGAAAAATCCACCGACTAGTTTTTGAGATACAGGGTGTGAAAGATGAAAAGTGAAGCTTTCTGCTCAGAATTTTTTACAATTCCGATAATTGACAAAACGCCTCTTTATTCTGGGAATACCATGCTTCAATGATGAACAATGTCACATTGATCTCGTTTCCATTATACTTTTTCGTTTTGTGCTCTATAACAGGGTGAACAAATTCGATTAATTTTAGACCAACCGTGTGAGTTCTCTGATGAAAATTGAAGATTCAATTTAGCCTGGATGAACTCCCTCAATCTGGATCGAAGTTAATTGACATAATTTTTTTTATATAGGGTGGTTCGAAAATAGGGGTGCGTACGTTAACCCCTCGTTTTTTAGTTCGGATAGGGGAGAGCATGTCATATATATATATATATATATATATATATATATATATATGTTGTTATGATGGGATTGATTTTATGAATGAATCCCTATCACAACAAAATGAAAACTCCGGCTATGTTGTCTTAGCCTTTTTCAAACCTCTCTTCAACTTATTCCAGCTCAATCGGTAAGCCTATGAACAAAGAGTCACGTCTTTTTTGACTGGCAGGTTCAGTAATGTCAACTTGTTGAACGGCTTGGTATCAAATATGCTGTTTAGTGGGGAAAAAGTGTGGTTAGATGTTCGAAGATAAAACACATATTGCAGAAAATAATCAAATGGTTGTTTTATTGAGATAAAACTTCAAAAACTCTCCTACTCTGCGAAAATTACCCAATGGACTAAAAGAAAAACAATAATGTGATATGGTGCAATTTGCTATGAGTGATTGATATTAGTTGAAAGGAAATTTGAAAATTATAATCAGTCCTTCAGCATCGAAAATTGTTGAATTGTTCAATCAAAAGTAACACAGTGAATGAGATACTCAGTGTTAGTTAACAAAACTGAAGCGTTGCACTTCACAGGGTTCTGCCAATAGAATACCTGTTATTCTTCTTTTGTGATGTTTCCCAGCCTCATGGAAATACTTGTGTCATTGGAACTTACAGTTTCCCTACATTCAAAACAAATTTTTGTTCCTGTGACTGGTTTCTGCAGGATTTCTCGTTCTGTCAATAAGTGAGTGGAATTTTATAATATATTACTTTTCCCAGTTGTGCCTTAATTAAATTGATCTCGTTCTGGAATGGTTTTGGTAGCTTTTTCTTGAAATTCACTCTTATTTCTCTTCCAAAAATTTGAACGTGTTTGATTTTTTTTTCAATTTTTGATCTCTTTCCAAAACTTGTTATTTCTTCCCATGGCAACACTCATATTTTAGCTTTTTCACAGATTTTAGAATTTCTTGTTATTTTCTACATCATTATTTGTCATTCTAATCAATTTTAATGATTTTATTAATGAAATCTGATCCTTATACTATGTACAAATTCGTAAATTCAATTTATTTTTGACAATTTTCTGCTTTTATATTTTTATATTTCGTCAGTTTTCCCACACAATTCTCTCGACATATCATTGGTGGGTTTCCTGTTGATAAGATTGATCATACAGGATGTTCCAAATTTATATATCAAGTGATCCACTCGTAATACAATGTTTTTCATAAATTTCACTTTTCAAATAATTTAATTGTGCATTTTCTTTGGATGTATTGTTGGTCACATACTTTTGACAACAGAAATACTTCAGGACTGACCTTTTAGATACATATGCATCGACTAGACCATAGTATGAGATTCTAGAATGGTAAAAAGTAAAGAAAAATTGCAATACAAACATAGCATTAACCACAATAACTGAAATACCTGATAATAATTATTATTATTATAAGTTTAATTTTTTATAATATTTCCTAACATAACAATATATATATATATATATATATATATATATGTATATATATATATATATATATATGTATATATATATATATATATATATATATATATATATATGCATATCAAACATCCTTCAATGTTGAGAACGTCGTATAGTATTTCCATGTATACAGGGTGAGTAAAAAGATACAAGTTTCTTAGAAGAATGCGTTTTTTTTTCAGTGAATTTCGAGAAAAAATGGGTTAATTTTCTTGAAATTTTGATATAATGTACCGTTAGAGGAGTTCGATATATGGTCATCAATATCAGCATAGGTCTCCGGACTCGTTTGTCGGCTACATACTTTTGAATGTTCGAATTTTATTGATACCCATATATTCTATCGGAGACAGAAATGGGTTTTTTCGAACAACTTTACGTAATAAGGGGTAGTTTTCTAACTAATGTATTAGAAATCAATGAATCTCATGCAATTTTTCGGATTTATCCCTGGAACCAAAAAACACTCGCAACATTTGTACAAGTTCCTAATGTTCTTGAACCAGATATGAAAGTACAGTCATTCAATTCTGAGTTGTGGGCAATCCATAACATATATTCTGTTGCATTTCGAAACCTATAAAATGTCCGGAATCTTATGAGGCTTTCTTGTTCCGAAACATCCAATTCCAATATATCTTCTTCTTGCCTCTGTAGTCTGTCCTGAATATGAGGTGGAAATAAGTATATGATACACCCCAATAGTTCTTTCAAATACTCCATCGTTAGGCGCGGAAAGTTTCGAACGTGGGTGTGGTCCAATTGCATCCATCGACCAATCCTATTTTGTAAGTTTCCAGATTCAATTTTGGCTTGAATAACATTAACTTTATCAAAGCGCTCTAATATTCGTCTAGCAAACTGAATATCGGTCCCTGGCATTGTTATCAGTCGATTAAATCGATTTATCAAAGCACCAGCTATGCGATATAAGTCACCCAAGTTCACAACATGTGTTGTGGATGTTGTCCTTTAAAGAATTAAAAAATTGATTTTAAATGTCCATTTCTGGATTTCACTATCCACCTTGTTTTGGTACTTAACCTGGAACTATTCGCTTCCTCGGTAGTGAATTGTCTTTGACCTCGTGACAGAAATGGGGGCATATGGTAATTAATACCAAGCTGTTGGAATAATGGTGTCGAGTCGCGATAACCTCTGTCCACTATAAGAATATCCCCATTCTGAAACCAGCTCCCAATTTTTTATAATTTTCTAAAATTCACATTTTGAATTTTGTATTGAATTTTATAAATTATTCAGTTATAAATGGCTCATCATATTCTGTTTAAAAATCCTGAAACCCTATTCAAAAATTCATCATGATTACCACATTCAAGAACTAACCGTTAACTTTCAGAAATGACTATCCAAATCGGAACCGACATTTTCTCCTTGGGAACCGAAACAAGTAGGCGTTGATTGGTCCTCTTTGTTTCCTGTTTAATTATCACGTCAAATTTCGAAATAACCCAACACATTTGTTAAGTTGATGGGCGAACGACAGGACGATATTGTTCATGAAGATGTTTCATGGGCTGAACGGTCTTCGACTGTTTCGGAACGATTTTTGAGTGATGGGATCAAGGAAGCCATTATTGCGTGTACAGCGTGAGAAATAATAAACGTGGGTGCATTATTATCTTGATGCACTCAGTGAGGTAAAATAGGCATCAATATGCGAAAAAATGATGATTGATGAAGGCTTGTGAATCTAGAATCAACGCGAAAGTCAATGCATAAATAGAATATTGAGATGGATCCAGGAAAAAGGATATCTAGATTCTGGTGTGCTTAGTGCGGAAAAAATTATATCATTAAGAAGATACTCATTAACTAAATGTATTTTTCCGTTGAGCTATTCTCTCACTCCTTCAGAACAAAATAGAATAGCAACACTTGCTAGAATTTAATGTAAAATCATGATGAGTAGAATATCGACAAATGGCTTGTAAATCGCAGTTCATTGCGTCACAGGCATCTTTTGCAACAGAATGGTCGAAATGATACACAACTTGAGTATCGTCTACATAGGTTTGGAGATTCGAGTAACGGATTTTTTCGTAAATGTCATCTGTATAGATAAAAAATAATAGAGGTCCCAGGATAGATCCTTGAGCAACACCAGAAATAATGTGAGCTGGACGCGACATAGTATCATTGATTAAAGAACTCGACAGTAGAATAGGCAAACCCATAATATTTCAGTTTACTACACAGGAGGTTGTGATCAATATGCTTTGAAATAGTCAATGGATATCAAAATTGTAGCCAACTTTTCATCTGGGGATCTGAATATGTCATCAGTTAGATTGAGGAGTGAAGTTGTTGTGCTATGTCCTTTGGTAGGCCCTGATTGGTGTAGTGGTAATATACAGTGCTTCTCAAAAGTCCCCTTCCCCCCTTTTTTTGGAACGATCATACATAAACAAGTGAAATTTGGAAACTGAATATTAAAGGTTGTAAACTTCCCTACTAGTAATGATAGATGACGAAATCGTCAAAGATGACGTCACAAGGCCATTGTGACCAATAATTTTAAATGGAACCCTACGGCAAGCGACACCTCTGTTAAAAGGTATCCAAAAAACCTTTTCAATGATACTAATTTTGTTTGTGTTCATGGCAGTTCCGATGGCTCATTAGAAAACATTAAAATTTAAATTCCATTCAGTATGATATTAATTACAGATTTAAGAATCAGTATCAACTTAAAGAAATTGTTCGAAGTGACCTCCATTCACTTCCTGACAGTGAAATATCCTATTTTTAAACTCTTCTCGTACTTTTGCAAATGTATCTGCGGAAACAGCCTCACATTCTGCAACAATACGTTGTTTTGAAACGTCAATATTGTCAGGTTCAGTGGTGTGAACCTTCGATTCAAGGTACCCCTACAGAAAAAAATCCAAAGGTGTGAGGTCCGGTGATCGAGCTGGCCATTCCGTTGAACCTCGTCGTCCAATCCATCTACCACGATACTCCTCATCCAAATACCGTCTTACTGCACCGTGATAGTGAGGAGGAGCACCATTCTGTTGAAATGTTATTTCCAAATTGCCGAATTCATCTGGATTATCATCCAAAATTTCAAGGATTAACGGTTCTATTGCGTTTTGCAACAGCTCCAGATAAACCTCACCAGTTGAATTAGTATTTAAAAAAAAGCCCAACGATGTGGTTTCCCAGGATACCTGCCCAAACATTCACCTTCTGGGGAAATTGGGTATGTGTTTCACGAAACAGGTGAGGATTTGCGTCACTCCAATACCTCACATGCTGTGTATTTACATTTCCATTTAGATGGAAAGTACTTTCGTCACTAAAACAAATTATTTTGACATAGTCTGGCTGTTGGTTGATTTTAGTTTCCATATTTTCACAAAATTCTTGTCTTCGATCTGGGTCGTCGTCTGAGAGTTGATGAACCATTTTTAATTTGTATGGATGAAATTTGTTTTTTTTCAACAGCCTGTGTACTGTACTTCGACTGACTTCTCAGGTAGATGCAACGTGAGTTGTTGAAGAAGTAGGATTAACTATTAGTTCTGCCAGTATATCAATTTTTTTCTCATCAGAAATTTGTGGTCTGCCAGATCGTTTCGCATCATTGATACTACCCGTTGTTTCAAACTTACGAAGAAGCTCCCTTAAATAAGTCCGGATTAGGGAGACTAACAAAAACGTCAGCATATTTGACAACTATCCAGAGGCGGAGCTTGAATTTGGAATTTTAGTATTAACTGATTTAATTCATCACAGCTTTGCGTTTTTTAAAAGCAAGTTGCCAAAACTGCCATAAACACAAAAAATTAGTATCATTGAATAGGTTTTTTCGATACCTTTTAAAAGAGGTGTCGCTTGCCGTAGGGTTCTATTTAAAATTATTGGTCACAATGGCCTTGTGACGTCATCTTTGACGATTTCGTCATCTATCATCACTAGTAGGGAAGTTTACAACCTTAAGTATTCAGTTTCCAAATTTCACTTGCTTATGTGAAATCGTTCCAAAAATAAGAGGGGGGGAGAGGACTTTTGAGAAGCACTGTATAATGTTCATTCATAGGAGATACAATTTGGTGTATAAAGAACAGTGTGCATCTGAGCTCTTTGAAATTGTGAGGAAAATCAAGAAAATGAAGAAGAAAATAACATTGTTTCTCGATATTAACTATTTGCCTTGGCCAGTTCATTGGAAGACAATAACATCAACTCATTTGGACTCCTTGAAAAATCCATTTTTTTAAAAATAAAATTGATGGTTATCAAATCAAAATTTAATTAAGAAAATCTGACGTTTGAGGTGAATGCAGTGGAACCTTATGGCAATAATTCCAGAAAAAGCAAAATGATTTACAAAATAAAAACTAGGTAAAATAATTAAGTCTCAATTTAACATAAATTCAGATCACACTTAGTCATAAAAAATTTTCATTTTTCTCAGATTATGAACGAGAATGGAATTGTTTATCATTCTTGTGATTTATGCAATAAGTCATTCAAATCATCTAAAAATTCACTAAATTTTAGCATTACTAGAATGTTCTAGGGAAAATTCCTATCACGATTTATCTAAATCAAGTCACATATCTAATGCATCCCAAGTAAAATCTGATATTATTTTATTGCATTCAATGATGTCTTCATGTAATCAAAAGAATTCCAGAGTCTGCTACAATTTGTTCAGCGTCAGCACTGAGTGAAATAATCGATCAATGGATGAAATTAATTTTTTTTGATACCTGGCCAAATCTATTAAATTTTTCATATATTTCATTCACTATACCTAGTTTGATCAATAGAAATATACAAACTCTAAATTCAAACTCTTTTCGAACAACGCAATATCAAAAATGTAACGACAATTCTTCGAAAATAGTTTGGAATAAAATCGCAGATGGAGACATTACTTCAGTTATTAGCAACATTTCAGCAAAATACGATGTCTTTTCTTTATCAGAACTCCGTTTGAAACATTCCCGTTCAGACTCCAAAATGAAATTTTAAGATTTCAATCAAGATTTATCCAATTATTTAATCCTCCTAGTTTCAGAAAAAGATATTGTAACAGACATAAAATCTTTCGGTACTGGTTCTGCAGGTGGTTTGGAGTCCTTTAGATCTAGCCACATAGAAGACATGATCAGTCATAGCACTGGTAGTGCTGGTCAAAAACTTATTTCTTCAATAGCAACTTTATGTAATTTCATTTTATCTGGCTAGGTCATTTTAAAATATGTCCTTTACTTTCTGGTGCTTCAAAAAAAATATGCAGGTATTCGTCCAATTACTGTTGGTGGTTTTTATCGCAGATTAGTATCAAAACTTTGCGGCATGGAAATTAAAGAAGATCTTGATTCTTTTCTACCTCCCATGAAGTTTGGTTTTGGTACGCCTGGAGGTTGTGAAGCAGATGCTCATTCAGCTCGTAGATACATCAATCAGCATCCAAACCCTTCTTCCAAGGTGTTTTGTAACTTGCCTTCAAAAATAATTGAATGCCATGCTCTTCAAAGTAAGAGATAGCCTTCCGGGTGTACACCCTTTTGTAAATCAATGTTATAACTCATCATCATATATGAATTTATTTTGGTATCAGTTAATAACTTCTGAAAGAGGTGTTCAACAACAAATATCTATTGGGTCCCGCACTATTTTGTCTCACAATTGAATAATTGACAAAGAGTCTGAATTCAACTGTTGTTATTCGGATGATGGCTCAATTGCTGGAGATTTCAATGAAGTTTTGAAAGATTTGGATAAGGTTATCATCCTATCTCTTGCTCTTGAACTTAATTTCAATAAGTGCGACTAATATCACTAGACCCAAAGACTGATTTTAAATAAATATTCCAATAATTTGCCCCTGGTATAAAAATTCTGGAAATATTAGAAATAAAAATGACTCTCTGCAGTTACTCTCCACCCGTCTGAATGAACTACCAATTCACTCTCATTTTTTCTTTTGAGAAATTGCCTCGCTATAGCAAAATAATGTATGTATAACCTCAGATGTTCTCCATTTCGGAAAAAAACCCAATAAGCTTCAAGATTTCGACGATTTACTGGAAAATATATATATAATTCTTTCAATAAAGATTCTTGGTTGCAGGCAACACTTCTGGTGAATCTTGGAGGTCTGGGGCTCTGTTCGGCTCCTTCGCTAGCTGTATTTGCTTTTTCAGCTTCCATCAGTAGTGTATCCAGTCTTATCGATTCTATTCTGCTTTCCACTTTTTCTGATATGTCTGATAAGTTTTTTGATGGAGCTGTTTCTCTTTGGTTACAAACCAAACTAGATTTGGCACCCGCTACGAGTAACATTCAGAAATCCTGGGACCTTCCACTATCGAATGGTACCTCGAAACAATACTTGATTCGTCCAAGTCTGAATTAGAAAAGACTCCTCTGAAAGCTGTTAGTATTAAAGAATCCGGAGTTTGGCTGAATGCTTTATCTCTGACTCCTCTCGGAACCTTTTTTGATGACGAGTCTTTCTAACTACCCATTGGACTGAGACTGGGTTTAGATATTTGTATTCCTCCTAAATGTATTTGTGGTGGTGAAGTGAACCAAAAAGGAACCCATGGTTTGTGCTGTAATAAAAGTGCAGGCCGTTTGTCCAGGCATTATCAAGTCAACGATATCATTAAACATTATATTGTATCGACAGGAATTCCAGCTGTCTTAGAAGCTCTCGGCAGGAGCCTAGATGATGGTAAATGTCCTGATGGTATGTCGCTGATACCTTGGAAATGTGGCAAACTTGTGCTGACACTGTTGCAGCGTCTCATTTAGCAAAAACTTCCGCAGGTGCTGCAGCAATATACAGCAAGAAATTGAAAAGAAAGAAATATCAAAATCTTGGACATAATTATCTTGTCCATCCAATAGCTGTCGAAACTTTTGATGTCTTTTGCCCTGAATCTCTGAGTTCTATGCATGAAATTGAAAGGAGATTGGGCCGCGCTACAAAAAATGAACGTTCAATCTAATTTCTGATAAAAAGAATGAGTATACCAATTCAAAGGGGAAATGATTCTCCTGTAATGGGTACAATTCGTCCATCGCATCCACTGGATGAATTACTTAATCGTCCCAATTTTCCTACGAAATACATATCAGTCATCGAAGATAATTGCTCAGTACCTTCCAAAAAATCATTATCAGTTTCTCTATCGCCTTCTTTGAATTACAGGAACAATGAACCCACGGATTCTTCGATCAGCAGTGAGTATGCCATACCAACAAAAGACTCCATTTCTACATTTGGCCTAAGAGGATTGAAGAATGTAGGAAATATTTGTTTTATGAATACCATGATCCAGTGTTTTTCGAATACCAAGGTTTTGTTGAAATTTTACAAGAATGGTTTTTATATGGAGGATTTGAATACATCGAGAATGAAAGGAGATCCAGTGAAATCTTCTATACAGTGCTTCTCAAAAGTCCCCCCCTCTTATTTTTGGAACGATTATACATAAACAAGTGAAATTTGGAAACTGAATATTGAAGATTGTAAACTTCCCTACTAGTGATGATAGATGACGAAATCGTCAAAGAAGACGTCACAAGGCCATTGTGACCAATTATTTTGAATGAAACCTTACGGCAAGCGACACCTCTTTTAAAAGGTATCGGAAAAATCTATTCAAGATACTAATTTTGTTTGTGTGTGTGGCAGTTTTAATGGCTCTTTAGTAAACATTAGAATTTAAATTCCATTCAGTATGATATTAATTACAGATCTAAGAATCAGTATCTACTCAAACAAATTGCTCGAAATGACCTCCATTCACTTCCTGACAGTGAAATATCCTATTTTCAAACTCTTCTCGTACTTTTGCAAATATGTCTGCGGAAACAGCCTCACATTCTGCAACAATACGTTGTTTTAAAACGTCAATATTGTCAGGTTCAGTGGCGTAAACCTTCGATTTGAAGTAATCCCACAGAAAAAAATCCAAATGTGTGAGGTCCGGTGATCGAGCTGGCCATTCCGTTGAACCTCGTCGTCCAATCCATCTACCACGATACTCCTCATCCAAATACCGTCTTACTGCACCGTAATAGTGTGGAGGAGCAGCATCCTGTTGGAATATTATTTCCAAATTGCCGAATTCATCCAGATTATCTTCCAAAATTTCAAGGATTAACGGTTCTATTGCGTTTTGCAACAGCTCCAGATAAACCTCACCAGTTAAATTGGTATTTGAAAAAAGAGGCCCAACGCTGTGGTTTCCCAGGATACCTGCCCAAACATTCACCTTCTGGGAAAATTGGGTATGTGTTTCACGAAACAGGTGAGGATTTGCGTCACTCCAAACGTCAACTCATTTGACAAATATCCAGAGGCGAGGCTTGAATTTGGAATTTTAGTATCAACTGAATTAATTCATCACAACTTTGCGTTTTTTAAAAGCGAGTTGCCAAAGCTGCCATAAACACAAACAAAATTAGTATCATCGAATAGATTTTTTCGATACCTTTTGGAAGAGGTGTCGACTAACTACCTTTAATATTCAGTTTTCAAATTTCACTTGTTCATGTATAATCGTTTCAAAAATGAGAGGGGGGAGGGGACTCTTGAGAAGCACTGTATATTTGATGGAAAATATCTGGAGTCCTGATTTTTCTCGGATTATCAATCAATCAATCAAAACTGTGCTTTATTGTCCAAGAAATAGTCTTTATTGACAAAGCGATGAGAGTAATAACGACTTGTGGTAAGATCATAGTGTCATATATATATATATATATATATATATATATATATATATATATATATATATAAAAGTTAGATGTAAATAAAAGTATATAATTAAATTTAAAAATATAGTTCAAATTAGAAATAAATATTATAAAGTAATGTTACAATAAAATGAAGTTAGGTTAAAAAGGGGAATCAATGAATTACATTACAAAACATACGGGTTATCACTACACAACTATATAACATACTTAGAATCAATAAAATAGTAACACAGTAGGACTATGTCCGAAATTCCCATTATAGTATTCCTGCAGGTCATAGTATGCTTTTGGCGTGAGGAAGTCTTTTACTGCCTTTCTAAAGAGTTTAGGATTATTTAATACTTTCAAATATTCTGGCAGGTGGTTATATAATTTCCTGCTAGTTGTTTTTGGGATTGGCAGGCTAAGGTTGTTACGGTTGTTACTTCGGGTGCTCACGTAAGTGCGAGTCATAATTGTGCTTGAGGACTGTGTGTTATGAATCAAACAGGAAGTTTCCAAAAAGAAAATACTAGTTATGGTAAGGATCTTTTAGGAGATAAACAGCGGTCTACAGTGGTCTTGCTTTAGCCCTTCACAAGTACCTGATGGCCCTTTTTTGTTGGACAAAAAGAGATTGTAATAAATGCTGGATACAGAAACCCCAGGAAGCTATTCCATATCTAATGTGAGATTCAAAAAGGGAGAAATAGGTGTTTCTAGCAATGACTGGACCGAATTCGTTTGATACCACTCCTGATGCTAATCTTTTTTTACTGACATAACGTGGTCTTCGAATTCAAGTTTATTATCGATGTGTATACCCAGAAACTTTAAACAAGATTTATTTTCCATTCTTTGTGTGTTCAGACTGATACTGTTTGATTGGAATCTGAAGGTTAAGATGTTAGTTTTATCTATATTGAAGCAGATATGTTTCGAATTACACTAAGTTATGACCTCCTGTAGCTCCTGGGCTATGATTGTTCTCAAGCTATCCACATTTTTGCTATGCCATATAAGGATGGTGTCGTCAGCAAATAATGTGAATTCACCCGAAATAGGTAAACATAACAAGTCATTGAGGTAAAGTAAGAACAAAATGGGTTCTAGCACTGAGCCTTGAGGTTCTCCGGCTCTGATGTCAGAGTAGCCCGAGCATTGACTGAAAATTTTAACTCTTTGTTTTCTGCCAGTGAGATGAGATTTGACCCATTTTAAGGCAACCCCCTGAATCCATAATGATGAAGTTTATTGTGCAATATTCTGTGATCTACGCAATCGAATGCTTTAGAGAAGTCACAGAATACTGCTGCAACCAGCTCACCCTCATTTAGGATCAAATAAACTTTTTACAGAAGTGAAAAGATTGCATCAGTTGTACTTTTGGAGTTCTGAAATCCAAACGGTCACTGAGACGAAATATTATGTTCATTTAGAAACTGCATAATTCTGCTTTATACGAGCTTTTCTATAATTTTTGAGAGGGTGCAGTTGGACGATAATTTGTAGGATCACTTGTTGCACCACCTTTGTGGAGTGGAATTATGATGGCTTCTTTCAGGAAATTGGGGAATGATCCCGACTCGAAAGATTTATTAACACATTCCACTAGGATATAAAGAACGGTGTCTGGTAAATTTTCATATATGTTAATGGAAATTTCATCTACACCAGCCGATTTCTTGTTTTTTATTTCTTTGAACGTAGCTTTCAGCTCATAGATATCCGTTGGTCTCAAGAAAAAGTTTTCGGAAATTTTATTTTGTAAGTATTTCAAGGGATTTGTGAGTATTCCAAGGGATTCTCTAAATGTGATGTTATTTTTTCCGCAACTGAGCAATAATACTGGTTGAGCGCATCTGGGTCAATATCAACTGCAGATGATGATATGTTATTCTTTCCTCTTAAATCGTTATTTACTTGCCAATGCTCTCTTGTTGAATTGTGTGCTTTTTCAAATCAAGCTTTGTAGTATCTATTTTTGGCCATTTTTACTACGCTTCTATAGACATTTCTATATTTGTTGAAGTAGGCTATGAAAAATTCACTATTGCAATATATCCTTAAAAAATGCATTGACCTTAGGTTATTTGCTGAAATTCTAATACCATTTGTGATCCATGTTTTTTTGTGCGGTTTATTTTTAATGTTTCGTACTGGAAAGCAATCATTGAAGGTTTTGATTAATTGATCATGGAATGTTCTTAATGCTTCAGATGGGTTTGGATTGTGTTCCCAGTGGGTTGATTCACAGCGTTCTTTAAATTTTCGATAAATATCTTTGTTATAGATTCTACTATATTTTTTTTTATTTTTATTCAACCTGGGTTTTATACAAGAGGAGAAGAAGACTGCCTCATGGTCAGAGAGACCTGCAGGAATAATTGAAGCGTTAGCCTCAGAGTTATTGAAGTTAGAGCATACATAGTCAATTACACTAGCTGAATAATGAGATATTCTAGTCGGTCCTGTTACATGCATGGTGAGGTTAAATGAAATGAATGAATTGTTTAGCTAATTGAATTATGTTGTTGTATCTGGATAGTTAATGTTTAGGTCTCCTGCTACTATGACTTTTGCCTGAACAGCAATTTGAGATAAAATAATTTCAAGGCTGTCAAAAAAGGTATTATTATCACTACCAAGAGCTCTGTAAATACATACTATGTGAAAATTATTCATTTTGTTTTGAACTACCGGAAATTGAAAAGAATTATCGATTCGCAAATATGGTGTATACTTCACATTTGGTTCGTCTATTCAGAGAATTTGCTCCTTCCTTTGATAACAAACTAGTAGGCCTAAAATCCGTGACATTTTCTGGGGAACTATTATTTGCTGTAGATAAGACTCTTCACAGACAAATTTTTTAAGAAAATCCTAATGCATTGATTTCAAAAATTGACTGGACATTAAACTGTGACTTTTCTAGGAAACCACTGGAGCTTAACAGTTATGAAATCTATTGAACAACGGAATATCCTGGAATCAGCAAGACCAGGATGTGCCAGAATATCTTGAATGATTCACTTCTCCTGATAATCGCCACAAATTATATTTTCCCAGAATATTATCCCGTTAGATAGACCACAAAGCTCCATTATCTCCGACACTCTATAGGATCTAGCCAATAAAAGATATAATTTCGATAGAAAGTCTGTATTTACCGAATTACTATTTCTGTGAAGCCAGTACACAGTTGAACTTTTTCATTACGTATTTACATATTTTCTATAATTTTATTACCTACCGCAACGCGAAACCAATCGGAAATGATCGGGTCCAGCGATCTTTAGTGTATATAGCTGTATTTAATTACAGCACGGGCATTTAATTGAATATTAAAAGAAATCTGGGTTAGAAGACGCCTTTCATTGCTATTGGTAGGCCCTATTATTTAGCCTAGTCTAATCGATTCTCAAAAAAATATTCAATCAAATTATACACTTATATAACGTACGTGGTGGCTCTCCATCGAAAGTAAATCGTGTGAACAGGGAATGGAAGTGGTCTTTCGGTGCAGATTTGGTGCGTGACCGATTGGAAATTGGTTCAGAATGGATTCGGAAGTACGTGAGGAGAAAAATAGAATAGTATGGAAAATGGAATCGAAATGTTTCGATCATATTTTGAGGAGACTTTGTGATACAAAATCAATTCATGTTTCGATCGAAATGGAATTGCACTAAAATTACGATATACATTTCTTTATTGAGATTCAAAGGATTCAATGAGTTTCAAACATTTCATTGATGATGAAAATAATATATTCCCAGTGTTTGTACACAGATAATTTTAAGGAATTTCACTCTGCCTCAAGGGCTCCTGGTATTTGATATGGGTTAAATGCATGGACATTTTGATCCAATGTTACAAAAACTTTAAGTCAAAGGCCTTTCTTTCTTTTTTCCAGAGTTATATGAATTTAAGGCAAGAAACTTTGATTTTGTCTCAAAATCATTAATTCTCCAAATTTCAAAAAGTGTTGAGAGAAATGCCATTTTGTTTTCATCCCAAAGTCATATGAATTTGAAATGAATCAATTTTCAATGTGTCATGATGAGCAATTATTTTCGTTTGAACCGTTTTAGAATTTGTTTTAATATTGTGCCATTTGAAAGGAAATACAAGCTATAGAGGACTTTTGTTGAGAGACTCAAAACAGCCAATAATAAAACAAAAGGAAACTGGTCTATAGTTAATGATCTCAGGGGTAAAAAAAATAATAGTTTAAAAAACTAAAAACACGCTTTTATAGAAAACAAGACTGAAAACAATGTATTTTATTTAAAAAAAAGCGTGGGATGCATGGTATCGCCTTGGCCAACAATTACCTGTGATCCGAGACATTTCTTACTTCACTGCCCTAGGTGTGTAATGAACTATATAATTATTGATACCATGCACCCCACGCTTTTTTTTAAATAATTTTTTTTTTCTTATTTTCTATATTTTAGTCTGGTTTTCTATAAAAGCGTGTTTTTTGGTTTTTTCAAACTATTATTTATTTCCTACTTTTTGGTGTGGTTTATTTATAAAAGCGTGTTTTTTTAGTTTTTTTTAAACTATTATTTTTATTATTTTTTTGCAAATAAAAAAATTTAATGATCTTATAAAATAAGGTAATCATAATCTCCGACCCCCATAACCCCCACATACCAATTTTGAATAGAATCAGACCATAATAACAAAACTCGGCCGCCATTTTAGAGCCACCATCTCATATTCTCCAATTTTTACAGGAGAATCATTATATTCGATCCCAAAAACCCCCACATACCAATTTTGAATGGAATCAGACCATAATCACAAAACCGGAGCCTCCATCTTGAATTTTCCGATTTTCACAAAACAATCATAATATTCGACCCCAAAACCTCCCACATACCAATTTTGAATGGAATCAGACCATAATCACAAAACTCGGCCGCCATTTCGAAACCGCTACCTTGAATTTTTCAATTTATACACGAGAATCATAATACTCGACCCCGAAAACCCCCACATACCAATTTTGGAAAGAATCAGACCATAATCACAAAATTCGTCCGCCATTTTGGAGCCGCCATCCTGAATTTTTCAATTTTGACGGAAGAATCATAATCTTCGACCACGAAAACCCTCAGATACCAATTTTGAAGCGAATCGAACCATAATCACAAAACTCGTACGCCATATTGGAGCCACCATTTAGTTGTTCTTTTCACACAAAAATTTCTTAATGCATTGACACCGGAATTATTCACACCTGCCAAATTTCAAATCATTTGGACGTCTGGAAGTGGGTCAAAATCGCGCCCAAAGGAGTCGGTTACAAACAAACAAACAAACATACAAGTGAAGCTGTTATAAAGCGTGTAAATAAGGCCAATTCCATCAAAATTAACCTATCTCCTGAAGAACTCAAAAATGTAAACGTTGTTGAAAATTTTACTCTAACAGATACGGATGTGTATGAGCTTATACAGATAATCAATGAAAAATACTAATTTGGCCGGTATCGATGGAATATCTGTGAAAATATTCCAAAATCTACCTCAAAGTGTGGTATATCTCCAACTTGTCTGGAAATAGCTATGGTTATTCCATTACATAAGGGAACTGGAAAATCCCTCAAATTTCAGGCCCATTTAACTATTATCGACCTTCTCAAAAATTATTGAACGATTGGTGAAAAGAAGATTGATATGCTTCTTTTCGATAAACAATGTGCTATCAAAGTTCGAAAAGTACCACAGATGCTATATTCTTTTTTGTAGAAAATGCATACTCTAGCATAAATGATGGCAATGCTGTTGCAGCAGTGATTTGTGATTTTTCAAGAGCCTTGGATTGCGTCATAAAACCTTGCTGCGGAAGCTGAGCCATTATGGGATAAGAGGAACAAATTTGACCTGGTTCGGTTCAAATTTGTCAGGACGTCGCCAGGTTGTGAAAACATCAAGTGGTCAGTCGGTTTTCAGTGACATAGAACATGGAGTACTTCAGGGGTCTGTTTTAGGACCATTGTTGTTTTTAATATATTTAAATGGCCTAATAACCATCAACTTCGCAGGAGGATTTACTGTATTTGGTCACGATACCACGATTTTGTGGAGTAATAAAGAAATAAATCAGCTATCAAATATGATAAAAGTAGATGTTCAAAAAATTCAACTCTCCATTGCTGCTAGTTACTTTCAAATGTAAACTGGACGATTTAAACTTGGAGAATCACTACATAGAAAACAAACAGCACACTAAATTCCTAGGTATATACATATACAATAAATTAAACTTTGAAGTACATGTATAGCATTTGAGTAGAAAAGTTTCTAGAGGTTGTTATGCAATTAGAGTGATATCTAATGAGCTACAGCTAGAATGGCTTACTGTGCCCTTCTGGGGACATTGTAACTAACATTTACATATTGAGATATATTACAAAGTCGAAATCGAAACATCACTGCAAGCCTCTATTTATCATCCACAAAATACTTACTGTTACCCATTTATTGATATTGAAAACAATGCTCAATTCAAAAAAATAAAACAAGCATGTCTGTATTATATTGTGGCTATACGATTACTAATAATTTTTTTCCATTTCGTTGTACTGTAGTAGAATAAGGTTTCAATCCTTGAATCAAGTTGATTATATTCTATTGAAATCACACAATATTATAGTACTAGATGATAGGAAAAAAATTTTTTTTAAATTTTAAGTGTTTTTTCACTTTCCCTTTGCCCTAGTAAAAAAAAAGGAATCCGAGTCTTAAATAAATACATTTCTTCATATTATAAATAATTTTATACTACTAGAGAGAAAGGAAAATTGATAATGACCCATGCAAAATCTATGGCAATTTTATGCGGTAACATAAAATCTGTGAAGTTGGCTGTGACTGCAGCGCTCTGGTGAAATGACGTTTCACATTATTCGCCATATCAGAATTAGAGTCGCAAAGAAAACAACATAAAATGAATGGAAAATCGTACAATTCTTGTTCCTTTTGTACAGAATCTGAGCTTATTCAAATTTATCATGAAAATTAAAATATTTCACGTATTTGGTGAACAATTCCGGCTCAAATCCCGAACTAGAAGATCTATTCAAAGGTATGAGCAATATTCTTCATGAAATTATACCATATTTCACCCATAAGTCCATTGTTGAGAAGAACAAAATCATATCGAAGTATTTCTTTTCTTTCATGAAACATAGACATTTAGTGAAAAAAACCGAAAGCTCTTTACTTTATCCGCTATTGACGAAAAAAGAAGTGGAAAATGAATATCAAAACCACTTGCAATTATCAATTGATGTTGTCAATAATAGATAACATGTACATATTTTTAAATTGAAGATAAATATTTGTCTATGCTTCTGTTATTCTGGCATCTGCACTTATTAATTTTGCAGCTAGGTCACGTGACCTGAACATTTTTCGGAAAATTCAGGTTGTCTTCATAGCAACCTGTCAAAATCAAGGCATCTGATTGGCTTAAAACAACAGGTATAACATTTTCTTGAAATTTTTTTTGTTTTGTTTTGGAAATTTATTATACCCAGAAAAAAACCTTTTTGAACACAATCTTTCATCTAAATGCGCTGAAAAGTAAAAAGTAATTTTGAATCAAATCGGGCCATAATTACAAAACTCAACCGCCATCTTAAATTTGTGAATTTTGTTGAAAAATTCATAATCTCCGACCCCAAAAACCCCACATACCATCTTTGAATAGTGTCGGACTATAAACACAGTTATCATCGGCCATCTTGAAGCAGTCATTTTGATTTTATGAGTTTTGAAAAAAAAATTCAGAGGCTTCGACCTTGAAAACCCCCACATACCAATTTTAAGTCGAATCGGACCATAAACCTAAATCTCGTCCGCCATCTTGGAGCGCTATTTTGTTTTTTTCTTCAATAAAAATTATATGAGCCGCCATATCCATTCCATAAATTTTGACAAACATTCATAATCTTCGACCCCGAAAACCCCCACATACCAATTTTGAATCGAATCGTACGATAATCACAAAACACGTTCACCATCTTGGAGCCGTCATTTTGTTTTTTTGTCTAACAATTCCATAATGCATTGTCACCGGAATTATGAACACCTGCCAAATTTCGGCTCAATCGGATGTCGGCAAGTGCTCCAAAAATGGATTACAAATTTTGAACCGGAAATAATGACATACGAACGGAGCATAAAAGCTTGTAAAACGAGTCACGAATGAGTATTCCTTCCCAAAAACCAAGTTTCAAGCAGTTCTTTCGGAATTATCAACGTGACGTCATTCTCACAAACTATCTTTTCGAGAGAAGCCGTCTTGCCTTGTCTGGTCCAAAGACACCTATTTTTTCTTGTCTTGTCTTGAGTTTTTCGCGAGAAAAACTCCTCTTGTATCGAAAAAGACAATACGGGACAAGAGATAGTTTTAGTGGTATCACTACAACGGAGAGAACATCCGTACTGAGAATGTAGCTATCTGGAACAAAATGTAAATTTCCTTAACAATAAATCGAATAAAATCCAACCCACATACCATCAAATCAATTCACTCACAAACTCCGCTATAAACCTCCCAAGTACCCCGGTAACTTTTCAATAACGACATTAAATGCTCGAATATCAGAACCACCCACGTAGAAAGTAGTTCGCGATGCGAGCCGCATAATATGAACACTATTCAAATCTCGAGCATGGAGTTTACGTCCATTCTGCTTTTATTATCTTCACGTATAAATGTCGGGAATGTAATATGTGTGATGTAGACTCGTTCCGTTGCGATATCTAAAGAAACACTTACGCTTTTATGCGGCACCAAGCTATTTTATGTTGTAAGCAAAACCTGCAGATTTGGCTGCGCCACCGAAAGTAAAGTGCTTCTTGATAGTAATGATAATTATGAAAATGAATGAAGAACCCGGGGTAACAACTGTGGCACCCTCAGAGACCAACGGCGTAAGGTCCATTTATTTCCTATTAGTAGGAGAGCCAGGCGTAAAATTAAAAGGCTGATGAAACTTTTCGAGATCTGCACATGATTAGTCGATAGGCCTTTTCGTTCCAAAAAATTTCTTGTGCGCATGCCTCAACCTCCGCTATATTTTCCGGGCACTTTATATGTGTATAATTAGTAACAGCTTGGAGTTACTTTTAAAGAACCCCGCACGAAAACATATGGGAAATTGGCTATCTGTCGAATTGGCTGAAATTTCAATATGTTATAGTAGGTTGGGTCATAAGGAAAAAGTGTGAGTTCAAATGATTTTGCATGTTTAGTTTCTGAGATATAAGCGGCCAAAGTTCGTAAAAACGTCGTATTGGGGTAGGATTGACTGAGAAAAAAACTCTTCTTTTAGTCGAAATAAGACCAAATAAGGATGAAAATGTATTGATCGGAACTCATAAACATGTTCAATTATAATCTTATTGATGATAGTACATTGGGGTGTATACGGGGCATAATAAGAAAAATCTTTTTTTTTTCCAGCACTATTTCGAAACCAACAAGTTATATTTGCGAACAATATCCATTTATATGGAAGTTTGTATGGATTGTCAGGTGAATATCATTCAACGTTCTGCGTGGTATTTGCTAGGAAAGTAGTTGTTTTTCGCCTGTGGTCTACCAATTGTGACTCAATTTATATTGAATCCTTGGTGAAGACGACTTTGTGTAAGTTATTTTCTTACATTTCATTATGTTACTCGATTGGTCAGGTTTTCTGCAGTCCTCTCTTGGACTGATACCTACCAGGAGAAATTAAAACAAATTTCAAATTTAATAAAATAAAGGACTCAAAGTCGTCTTCACAACGGAATCAATATAAATTGAAACACAATTGGTAGACCACGAGCGAAAAACAACTACTTTCCTGGCAAGGGTGCATAGTAACAATTTCAATTATCGTAGTCGCCGCCATTACTGAAAAATCGTAATCAGATAATTTTCGAGAATTTATAAAATATCGCTTTAATTATGGATGAAGAAAGTGATTTTTGTGATACATCTGATATTCCTGCCGATGTGATGGAGTCAGCAGAAGCAGTTAGCTTAGAACTTCTACCAGACTACTATACGAAAAAGAATATGATGCATTTGATAGTTGGTGTTCTCAGAAAAAAATATCTAAGGTATCAGAAGCCGTCATTCTTGCGTGTTTGGGAGAAAAATCTGAAACTGTGAAGTCGAAACTGTCGAAACTGTGGTCGAAGTTTTCTATGTTAAAATCAACTTCAGCTATTAACAAGAACATACATATAGATAATTACCCCAAAGTGGAGGCATTGAAAAAAAAGTGCCGGCTATAAGCTGTAAAAGGCAAACTTTTTCACGAGAGAAGAGGTAACTAAAGAACCACGCACGAAAACATATGGAAATTGGATCTCGGTCGAATTGGCTGAAATATGTTATAGTATGACGGGTCATTAGAAAAAAGTGTTAGTTCAAATGATTTTGTATGTTCAGTTTCTGAGATATAAGCTTCCAAATTTCGTAAAAACGTCGTTATGGGGTTGGATTGACAAAGAAAAAAAACTGTTTTTATAGTCGAAATAAGACAAAGTGAGGATGAAAATGTATTGATCGGAACTCATAAACATGTTCAGTTATAATCTTATTGATGATAGTACATTAGGGTGTATACGGGGCATAATAAGAAAAATCGTTTTTTTTCCAGCACTATTTCAAAACCAACAAGTTATATTTGCGAACAATATCCATTTATATGGAAGTTTGCATGGATTTTCAGGTGAATATCATTCAACGTTCTTCGTGGTATTTGCTAGGAAAGTAGTTGTTTTTCGCCTGTCGGTCTACCAATTTATATTGAACCTTTTGTGAAGACGACTTTATGTGTGCTTTATGCATTTCATTTCATATCTCATCTCCTTCATATGGCTTTTTCTTTCATTTTTCTTCCATTAAGTTATATTTTGTTGAGATATCTGTTTGAAATATATATTTTTTTTTAAATTTTAGAATATATTTCTATACTGAAAACAATTGACAGGTCGTTTTTTATTACAAAAAAAAGGAATTATTTGCTACTGCCCATTGAATGAAAGATAGGGTAACATTCTGTTGAACTAAATTGTTCAATATTACCTTTCATTTAGATAAAGGGTGCGTTACATTTTTTTAGGTCATTTACAGTGTTTTTATTGAATATCTAGAAAACTGTTTCGTTAATTTGAACCATATTCTACTAACAATATTTTGAAAATGTTGACTATCATATACGATAGTTTTATCAACTTTGTATCTTGCGTTTCTGAGATATGCATTTTGAAGTTTACGGTTAACCTATCGATTTAACAAAATTTTATGGAACCTTTCGACACATTCAATTATATTATAAAACTTCATCAATTATTTGATACTATGAACAACACAAACCACACTCAACAACAATTTGAAACTCAACAGTATACACTCAAAAAAATCGAATTATAAATAACGACTTCTAACATAAAAAGTCAATTAATATTATGGAAATTATAAAATAACAAATCAAAATGAACCTGATGAAGTAGTTGTTTTCTGTTAGACATTCACAAAAAATAACTTCATTTTAATCGTGGAATTTTCAATTCACAGAAAAATCTTTCTATCAATATTCAATTGAAAATGTTTTCCTTTTCTGATGAAGCTATTGTTAAAAATGCTGTGATTGTGAATAAAATATCTACAATATGCCCTACGCCACTGTCTGTATCGTTAATCCTGGTTTCGTTACCATAGTAATAATATCGCGAAATGATGGTCAGTGATACTGGAGTAGAGTATTTAAATCCGAGTGCCTTACTTGGATCTTGTCGAGCCGTACTGGAATAAATTCAAAATTTAAAAGCTAGCTCGCAATCCTGCTGTTTATGACCCATAATTAATGTAAAATTTTTAATCGTTCGGTTATTTACCGTATCGGCAAAACGCGGCGGGGTTTGTTTTTTTGCGTTGTGAAGATACTCGTATTTCTGCTGGGAAATTCGATATGTCCGAATATTTTTGGATACGGACTCAAATGGCCGCAAATTCATGAGAAAAAAAGCTTGGCCAGCTTATAAATTGAAGTAGTAAAATCAATTATGATGGGTTGAGATCTGGAATATTTTTGGAATAAATAATTGATAATCATGTTATTTGCTCTGAACACATATTTGGAGCTCTTTCAAAGTATCTACTCGACGAAGTTCAATGTCCAACATGGTTTAGCCGGGGAAGTAGATGTTGTTCTGTTAGATATTCACAAAAATAACCTCATTTGCATCGTGGATTTTTCAATTAACAGAAAAATGTTTCTATTCAATATTCAATTAATAATTAACGCACAACACACACGTTACAAGATTTTGGTGTGTCAGTATTCTACTCCGGCTGAACACAAGTGGAGGTGGGAGTGGGTGTAATTGATATTATTTTGATGGGCGCCAGGTGACTGCATCTCCTCCGTACTCAAACAACAAATCACCGAATTTGATCTAGTACTAATGTGTCAATTTATACTTCCAGTAAATCAATCAAATCATTTTCTAATAAGGGAAAAACCATAATATCACTATCTATTAATAAACATATATTCACAATAAAGTACAAAATAAGTGGGACACCTTGTGAGGTAAATAAACAAAATTGGTACAATATTTTTTTCAGGTAGATCAAATCACCTAGTTGAGCGGAAATTAACGTTTTTGAAATGCCTTGGTGGTGTAAACAATCTCAGAATACCCCTAGTGTCCTAGCTTGGTTAGGTATAAACAAATTTAACGTGACTGATTAATTTCCGCTGTACAAGTTACTAGAATTTGGTTACTCTCGTTTTGGACGTCCATCGTCTTGGATGGTTTTATAAGGTTTCCACGACGTTTCGGATGCTTGTATCTGCAATCATCTTCAGGTGAATACTGACAAGTTTAGGTGCTACTTACCAATTTATATGTCTATCGGTGCAATGGTGCGTGTAATTGCGCCATGTGTAGTGGTGCGTGTGATGTCGCGCGGTGTGGCAGTCCGCTAGAAAGAGCAATTAGTGGTTTCCATACGATCTTGATCTCAACGCTTGGTTGACTAAAGGCGTTATTGGCTTCGATGTAGGCGGCCTCTTTGAACTTTCGTTTGAACCAATGCTCCTCTCTATGTAGGACACTTGCGTCGTCCCATAGAATTCGTTGGTGCTCAGCTATTATTCTTATTATTTTTTTTGTATCGAAAAAACATTATTTGCCAAAGTGGAGTTACCCCACAAGCATATTCCATACCTAATTCGTGACACCACCTGTGCGTGGTATAGGGCCACTAGCTGAGATATTTCAAGTATATGTTTGAGATTCCTGAACATGAAACATATATAATTCAATATTTTCATTACGTTTTTACAATGTCCTTTCCAACTTGAATTTTCATCGATAATAAGTCCAAGTAAATTGGTTTCATCTGAACTATCAATGAGTACATTGTCACTCATCGTAATTCTGAGAGGATCACACTTTCTTTGATAGTTATGGAATCTTAACAATTGGGGTTTTCTGGGCGTTCAAATTCAGACCATTGGTACTGCATCAGTCCTGCATCATTTCTAAAGCTATTTCTGTATCTCTATTCATACGAAATTCATTTTTGGGTGATATTAACATGACGTGTCGTCTGCATACGTTGTTACATGAACACCTTTCAAGAATTCAGCCAGATCATTGGAGTAGAGTATGAATGGAAGAGGTCCTAGGATGGATCCTTGGGGGACACCAATAATAATGGGTTTACTCTTCGAATTGACGGAGCCAACACTCTCAGATTGGATATTTGGAACACTCACGTACTGAGGACGGTGTTTCAAAAAGGAGGAAATCCATTCTAATGTTACTCTTCGTGTTTCATAGTTATAGAATTTCGATATCAATCGATTATGATTGACAGAGGCGAATGCCTTGCTAAGATCGCAAAAAATCCCAGCGGGGCACTTGCCTGCCGCCAACAATTCTATGACCTTTTCAAAAACAGCAATAATGGCAGTATCAGTGGAACGAGTGGCTAAAAAGCCATATTGCATCTATACAAATAAACGGTTGAGAAATGCGTACTGAAATACTTTTGAGAGACTTATGATGTTACAGTAATTGGACGATAGTTGTTCATGGCAGTTGTACATGCCTTTCTGAAGATGGGAATAATTTTTCCAACTTTCAGACATTGTGAAAATTCACCATTCAGAAAGGACAGACTCACCAGGTGAGTGAGAGGTTCAATAATATTTTCTAAAAAAGCCTTGTTTATAAAAAGCGAGATTTCGTCCTGCCATGAGGAGTGTTCATTTTTCAACATAGATTTCAATATTGAGTTCAGTTCCGGAGAGGGGGGGGTTCTTGAATTTTCTTGTTCATATTGTTAAGTTCAGATATTACATTCCAGGCCTTTTTGTTGCCTGAATACCGGCATGAAGGTTATCGCGATCGATGATGTTATGAACAAACTGTTCATGTTTTTTAACAAACGTATACTATTTTTCTATGTGCAGGTTCAATTCCCAGAGAACTGGAATAATTTCATGGAGGTTTGTACATTTTGCAATTGAGATTCGGTGAACCGCATATCCACCCATATGATTTAGAAAAACCGAACAGTAACATTCTTGTATCAAAAACCGACTCTTCATCAATGTTTCCCCAGATTCTATATTCATGATTTTTTTGCAATTTCTGCTACGCCAATGTACCTCCTGAACAACCAAAAAATTTATGATTTCCACAAAGGCGTCCGCGTATTTAATAAAACCATTAAAATGCTTGCTTTATGGTCACACTTCAACGTAAACGAAGCAACCAAGTCTCGAACGTCGCGGGCAAAAAGTTGCTTGAACGATATTAAAAGCAGGTTATTAATGAAATAGAAATATGTATAAATTGTCATGTATTTAGTGTGGAATTGCTATTGAGACAGCACGAGATCGTAGGACCACACACTCGGATATGTATTATACCGATAGGGGAATGAAATCGTCTTCAATTCGAGTTGACGTTCAAAAGAGGTTCTGCGGAAACCCCGGGAAAAATGTTGACGATGTGAATACCGCATAGGTTTTCAATGGACTTCCTTATGTTTCGTAATTACCATTTTTCAATATATTTTTTTATAATAATTTGAGGTCTATCATATAATTTTTATCCATTCATGATTTCAGATTTATACACTCATAATTCATAGTAACTAGTTAACAACATTTGTTTGAAGGTTGTAGACGATGTGGTAACTTGATTACTATCGTTTCGGACGTCCATCGTCTTAATGTATTTAAAAGGTTTTCACGACGTTTCGAGAGCTTGTATCTGCAATCGTCTTCAGGTGAATACTGACAAGTTTAGGTGCTACTTACCAATTTATATGACTGTCGGCGCAATGATGCGTGCAATACCGCCATGTGCAGCGGTGCGTGTAATTTCGCGCGGTGTGGTGGTGCGTGAAGTTTCGCGCCTCTGCAGCCCGCCAGAAAGAGCAATCAGGGGTTTCCATACGTTCTTGATCTCAACGCTTGGTTGACTAAAGGCGTTATTGGCTTCGATGTAGGCGGCCTCTTTGAACTTTCGTTTGAACCAATGCTCCTCTCTATGTAGAACACTTGCGTCGTCCCATAGAACTCGATGGTGCTCAGTCCAGGCGTGGTCAGCGATTCCCGATTTTGATGTTTCTCCACGTTGAGTCCATTTCTTGTGCTCATCCAATCTTACCGATAACGGTCTCTTTGTCTCTCCAGAACCTCATCGAGCTGGCAAAACACAACAAGGTCACCTTGATGTGTGTGCCAGGTCATAGAGGCATTGAAGGCAACGTCAAAGCGGACCAGCTAGCTAGACAAGCATCTGAAACGCTATTCACAGGGCCAGAACCTGCACATGGGATTAGCAAAAACCGTTGCAGGACCCTGATCGACGAGCGGATAAAAAGAAGACACCAACAATATTGGGATCAAACTGTCGGGCAAATACACAGCAAAGTCATGGTAGGGCATCCAAACCGGACTCTGACGGCTGACCTTCTGAACCTGAACAGAACGAAGGCTCGTATAATAATAGGCCTGTTGACTGGACACTGCGGCCTGAGAAAACACCTAAACACCATGGGAGTACGCAGGGAAACCGTGGAGTGTAGGTTATGTGATGAAGAGGAGGAAACAGCCTCTCATATTATTTTCGACTGTGACGCCCTAAGTAGTAGGCGACACAGAACCTTTGGTGAGATCAGCCCGAAAACAGGCATGAATCCGAAGAACCTTATCAACAGGCTTCTAGACCTAATTGAAGGCACAAACCTGTTTGAATGAGGAACCACTGACTACAGCTAAGCTCAGTTGGTACGCCCCTTGTCTCAGATAGCCGGTTCAGGCAATTTAGCCACTAGCCACTGCTTGATATGTCAAATTTCAATTTATTCAATGGTCATAAGTATGATTGTTGATCATTGTAGAAAACAAACGACAAAGTATCAAAAAGCAATTATTTCCTTTATTCAGGAAAACTTAATTTTACCTGGCCTACGAAAGATAACTTACTCTAAGGTGAATCTACAAATATTCATGGATAATCATGAGAAAAGTTCATTGGTCAAATATACACAACCTCACTTTAACCTTGAAAGTGAAAATTTCTTTAATAGTTCGAAATCAATTGAAATAAAGTTCTTCCGATGGAATATGCGTTAGTAGTGAAATTGTTTAGTTCGGAATGTGCACTATGGAAGGTTTATACCTGTCTGGAACTGTCGCTGTTCAATACAACCAGGATTTGGATTCCCTTTCACTCCAATGCTATCAGGAACTCCAATACCAAATAGAAATGGACCATACAAATTCAGCAATCAGCCTTGGATACTTGTATACGGTGTACAAATGAGGTAATCTTGGTTTCCACTTATAATGTGAAAATTATTCCATTTTTCTTTCTCCCAAAAATATAACGTGGCATTCCTTTTAAATTTATTTTCGATCTCTCTTTTGTGGCTTTGTTTGTTGTCACCTGGATACCATTTTTGTTCCTTCTCTCTGATTCGAATTTTTGAATTCGAGCACTATATTGTCACATTTTCACTGTTTATGGTTATGTGTCATAACTTATACATAAAACTATTTTTCCATTCTTATTAACTATGTACAAATTTCAATAATAATTGCCTCTGACACTTTCCCGCTCTTATTCTCTTACAATTTCAGATTCTACATGTGACCATCTGTTCCCTGATTGGTATTGTCATCAAGAAGTTTGCTGTTCTACCATTGGCTACTTTTAGTTAGCTACAATTTCATATACTGTATGTTTCAAATTTATAAATTTGTAGATCACATTTTATTCAGGAAAATTTTGTAAATCTAGACTTTTTGTTGTCTTTTGAAGAATTATGGGTTGTAATCATTCTGACAGTGTATGAAATTGATTGTGTTATATAATTTGGACATTTTTATCTATTAATATCATGCATAGGCTTATAAAGAAAATAGAACTTCTAAAATTATGTAAAAACAATCTCTTGAAACTAATAGCTAATCAATAATTATTCTTTTTTGTGTGTTTTTTCTTTTTAAAATATCTAACTGGTTTTTCATAACATAACAATATATGTGAATGAGTGGAATATTAAATTCCTTCCATTTTGTTTATATATATATATATATATCTAATTACCATTTTCCTCTGCAACTGCCATCCACATCACTAGATCCCCATATTCATACACCAATAGATCGAAGATCTCTCGAATAAAATTTCTCCAGATCGACTGACAATAGATCCGTCTATTGTCCAACAAAAAAAAATCTGTTGTGCGTACATGCCCACCGATCCCAGTTCGCTCGAGCATTTTCGAACTCTAATTGAAGCGATAATTGGTTTTTCCCTACTAATTACGCGTATGCTAATTACATATTAGTACTTAATGAAAAGATTTGCACGGTAGCAAATTAGTTTCGTTTTTTATATAGTCATCAAAGTTAATCATCAGGCGGTATAATGGACTATCAGGAGCACAATCTGCAATCAGCAGTCGTCATCAATATCATTCATGAAGCATAATTAGTCTTGTGGTCCGGTAATCAATAACTTGCTGCTTCCAGAGATCTTCTGCACGTTTCATTGTGTATTGTTTGGAGATGATTGGTGCCGGAATATATGGTGCTCATGTGGTACTGAAAAATAGTTGGTGAAATTCTTCTTCGATGATCAAAAAGGATTTTTGAGGAACCTTCAATAAAAGAGGACATTCATGAATGTCTACTGAAATTTGTTCGATGTTTCGAAAGAGGTTTTTTATTTCCATATCGGAACGTTTTTCTATATTTATGAAGTTTCGAAAATAAAAATCAAAGACATATTGCATAACTCGGAGAACTAGAACACAAAATTTCCGATATTAACGTTATTTAGGGTGCTTTGTACGCCAGTCAAAATAGACCACCAATTCACAATAATAACAAACATTTCTACAACTCTGCGGATGTTGAGGCATCCAGTAGAGACTAAATGTAAAAATTTGCACACTCATCCGGTGACCGAAAATTACTCAAATTCGCATAAAATTTAACCTTAAAATTAAATTGCAAATTGCAGGTATATTTTTTCCCTTAAAATTTCTTATTCGTTGTATTTAGTTCTAAATCTTTTATTGGAATTAATTGCAATGATTGTGCAAATGTATGCTTTTAAATTCCTAAAATGCTTTAAATTTGCAAACTTTTCATGTGTACGGAACATCAAAAAATTATGGGTAACGCTAAAAACAGTGTCATGGGCAAAGTTTTAGGGGTCACGGAATTGGTGGCATAATTTTAAGTCGTCAATTGGGTTTGCACCTTTTTCAGTAGTGCGGAAGATGGCGGAAATGAACATAATTGTAAGAAGCAATTTTCGCAAATGCCACAAAATTCCAAACTTTCTGCATTTTTTTCTCAAAGTTCTGCTATGGCAAAAAAGTCTACGTATGAATTAGAAACCCTATAAAATGTCGGGAAAACCGGGCAATAGAATATTATCAATTAAGTCGATTTTCGCGAATGACACAAAATTCCAAACTTTGTGCAATTTTTTCTTAAAGTTCTGGAATGGCAAACAAGTCTATCTATGAATTTTCAACCCTATGAAACGTCGGAAAAATAGGGCAATACAATATTATCAATTAAGACGATTTTCGCGGATGACACAAAATTCCAAACTTTGTGCCAATTTTTTCCCCAAGTTGTTTTGGATAGATAGATAGATAAGCTTTATTGTCTTAAATGGGAACATTTTGTCGACAAAGTCACTCGCACCTACAATACAGTGTATAGTAAGATTAATAATGAAGATATTCATTCATATAAATAAAAGCAAAACATAAATGGATAATTATGTATAGATTAAGACATAAAAAAATGAACGTGAAAACAAAATGACAGAACGACATTTCATAGTTTGACAAAACGACATTTTAAAACCTAATTATGACAAAAAACATTATTAAAACTTGGGCATAACGAAAAGAGATTTTAAAATTCAATAAAACTATATTACAATATCAGTTGATTCTTATGAATCATAGAAGGACTAGAATTGATGCGTAAAGTATTCATTCAAACTGTAAAAGCATTTACCCACCAGGATTTGTTTAACAGCTGTTCTGAATTGTTTCAGACCATTTATGATAGTTATTTGATTTGGTAAATAGTTGTAAATTTGTTTACTTCTATAAATTAGTAGTCAGAGATGAAGCAGGAAACGGAAGGGCAAGATGGTTTTCATTTCGAGTATGTCTTTCTCTGTTGACGTTTATGAGCCTTTCTCTATATTTATGAAGTGGAATGGCAAACCCTATAAACCGTCAGGAAGGCAGTGCAATGGAATATTGTCAATTGACTCGATTTCCGCGTTTGACGCAAAATTCCAAACTCTGTTCATTTTTTTCTCAAAGTTCTGGAGAGACGAACAAGTTGACGTATGAATTTGCAAACCCATAAAACGTCGGCCAAGCAGGCAATGGAATATTATCAATTGAGGCGATTTTCGCGAAATGTTAATCTTTTTGCAATTTTCGCTCAATAATTGAACCCGATCTGGTGGAATCGGCTTCTTTTATCAGAGGATAATTATTCAAGGACCAAATTACCGAAGCCAGTAATTTTTTCGTCCTTTTAAGCAGATGATAACACTGTATAGTTCCAACACATAGTTTGACTTGATAATTTTCAATTAAACAATAGAGTTTATAGTAGAGAATACTGTATTTCGAATTCTTTTTACATTTTACGAGATTTATTCCATAATTCTCTGAAAAACAGATAATAGGCGAGATCCAAACTCACAACTTTGCTTCATATGTGCTTGAAGTAGGAATATAGTGATAAAATATTATGTATGCATAGTTTTTCCTAGAGACATATTATATTGCCCGTCTTTCCCGACATTTTATAGGGATGCAAATTTATTCGTAGACTTGTCTGCCAATGGCACAAAGCATTGCCGAAAATTGCTTCTAATAATAATGTTCATTTCAGCCGTCTTCCGGGATACTGAAAAAGGTGCAAACTCAATTGGCGACTTAAAATTATGCCACCAAAGTTTGCAAAGCACGAAAACATTATTTGCAATTTCGTGACCCCTAAAACTTTGCCCCTGAGACTGTTTTTAGCGTTATCCATAATTTTTTGATGTTCCGTACACACGACAAGTTTGCAAATTCAAAGCATTTTGGGAATGATTTTACCACAAATATACCTGCAATTTGCACAATGTTTGCAATTTTGTCCAAAGAGATATTGCAAATTAACATTTAACGCGAATTCGAGTAATTTCCGGTCACCGGATGATTGTGCAAATTATTATATTTAGTCTCCACTGGATGCCTCATCAAACGGCAGTGCTGAAGAAACGTTTGTAATTGATGTGAATCGACGGTCTATTTTGACTGGCCTATTGGGCAAGTTCGAAAAAAACAATGTACTTTTGAAAACTTTGGAATTTACCGAACCGATTGCAGAAATTAAAAAAGGGTATAATTGGGATTAAACCATGAATTGAATCATATAACCTATGGTTTTTTATAAAAATTCAAAGTCTGATGGAAACTAAAAGTCTTGTAATTCCAACTACTACCTAATTTTTAGGCAGTAATGTTCGCAATTCGATTATTCATTCTCCACAAGCCGTATATCACATACACCAGGTGATATTATGTTCAATAATATGGGCTGTCATGTTGGCTACATTGATTCTACCACTGATAAACCGTGGAACAGTTTATGGAGGTTTTTCTAAAAACATATTTCCCAGAATTGTGTCCTAACCCTAAACCATAGCAGAAAAACGGTTCACGATTTGCATAGATATGGGTCGCTACAAATGATTGCGATAAAAATCTCGAAGGGGGTCAGAAAGAAATGTGCAAACTATATAACTCAGAAAGAGCGGGTGAATCCATAGGCGTGCACTTTTTCTTTAGTGAAGAAAAAGGAATATTTACAATTTTAAGCAGGCATGGAGAATGATTACAGTGGCGAAGATTGTTAAGTCTTTAGAAGCCAGCGTCAGTTGAAACGTTGAGGTAATTGGAAAGTTTATGGGAAAGGAGGGATTCAGAAGGGTCATAGACTCTATGCGATATCGAAAATGCAGCAGGGATCATGATCACAACCCTTGTACTACATTTCAGAAACTTGAATGGAATGATCTATGCGAAATTTAAAAAAATGGTGTACAGAGGAAAGAGGTTGAGAATATTGTAGCAAAAGTAGTTTCAGCATATTTTGAAGTCATCCTTTGCTCATAAGCCATTTACACGCCCACTGTGCCAAGATATAGCAGAAATAGAAATCTAAGAAGGTCCTAAATCAATATTAGCCGAATGAGTTATAGCCTATTGTTCGAAATATAGATAAGCAATAGAAGTGTGTGACCCTTAAAAGATTCCCAGGTCCGGATTAAAATATCTCATGAACTAGTTTGGCATTTAAATAATAGTGGCATCTCTATGATTTTTGGCTTTTGTTGACAGTTTTGTATTTGAATATGATAAAAAATCTCGTAAGGTTGATTCAGAACCTTTGGTAAGGATATGTTTAAATGTGTGTAAATAATAAAATGCACTTACCTGGCCACCAGTCTTCTGGTACTAATGGGCTATTAACGAGATTATAGCGATGATGGTTTCAAAATAAATTACCTACTCGATTTGGAAAACAAGACTCTTCTGAGAACTGACCGATTTCCAATTTCAAAATAAAAGAGGGAAAGTTAGTCATTACCTACCTAATATTCCGTTGTGTCAGTTTTGTCTATTTTGAAGTGTCTATTCGATTTTTGTGCGTGAAAAATGTGGCGTCCATGGGCTCATCTTGAAGCTAGTACTTCAACTGGTGGTCGTAGTACCACTAGTCGACAAATGTTACACCCTCATGGGAAACAAATTATATTAAATGTTTATACTTCCCTTCTGGAACGTGGAATGTCCAAGGATCAAGCTGTGCAAGAAAGTGCTTCTTCAACAAAAACACCGCATTTCACAGTGTTTAAAATAGTTAGTCACCCTATTTTAATGTAGATATAATTCGAAGAACAATAATTGTCTTGTATAAAGAGTAAATTGTGCATATATTAGATATTGCAATGCAACGGCTTGAAAAGAATAAAACTGTTAGCCAGTGTTGCAAAGAGGCTTGAAGGCAGTCTCTTTCACAAAACGGATTTAAATTTAAAGAACTCACTAGTAGCAGAAAAATCTTAATGGAATCTGTGCGCCTTAAGAAATGGAGAATTGAATATTTATTGACAATAAACGAATTTGGAGAATATGGTAGAACAGTAGTGGTTTTGGATGAAACTTGGTTCGATATTCCAAACAAAAGTTGGGTAGACTCATCTGACTTGTGCCAAACTAATGCGCCGTCTAATGAAGGAAAACGCATTGCGATAATTCACGCAAGAACCAAAAATGGTTTTATACCAAATGCGTTTCGGTAAATAATATCAAGGACTCTTTAGTCGATTATCATGAAGATACTACAGCCGAATTATTCCAAGACTGGTTCCAAAATAAACTCATACCAAATATTCGACCCAACAGTATTATCGTCATGCTACTACAGTCGAAGACTAGATAAAGCACCATGTTCAAATGACACCAAAGCCACTATACAATAATATATATTAAAAAATAATATGTACTATGAAGAAAAGTACACAAAAAACAGTTACTAGAAGTAACGCAGTTATTCGATAAAAAAGAAATAGTTTTGTGATTCATTGGCTGAAAGCTCAGGACATACGGTGCTCAGAATTTCTCCTTATCAACCCAATTGAACATATATGGCATCAGCTCAAGTCAGCAGTTCGAAGAAATAATACTTTTCAACTGTGGTTGCTCTCATTCAAACAGAAATTGCAAACATTCCTGTTAGCAGCTGGGCCAGGTGTGTTTTCCCTATTGGGAAGGTGGAAAAGTTATATATGGATATAGAAATAATTCCCAAAGGAAAGTTTATTATCAATTTGGATGACACAGTTAGAGTGAAACTGATCTATGTGAGTAGTTTAGTTTATAAATACCTTCTATCGAGAAACTGAACTTATAAAGTATAAAGTTTGACATTTTACATTAATTAGGTATATCATATATTATTATATAATATAATATATATTATATATATATATATATATATATATATATATATATATATATATATATATATTATCATCATATATTATATATAAATAAATAATTCTCAATTATATTCAAGCGATTTTTCTTAATAATTATCTTCACCCAATATTATTATACCTACCTACGTTGCCAAACACAAGCTTGACTCATATTCAAAAAGCCTAGATGACCTGATTCAACAACCTTTCGTCGAGAAGAACATATCATGGTTCACCTTCTTCACCATCTCACTCGTCTTATCCCTGTTGGCACTCTACCTATTCTGCAAGTGTAGAAAGAGAACGACAGGACTGGCTCTGACAGGACCTGACGATTCACCGCATCCACCGCACAGACCACTCAAACCGTTGAGAAGAATCTCCAGCATGTTCCCAAGAAAAAGACCAAGTTTTCATGAAGAAATGCAGGAAGAATCCATCCATCTGGAAGGAGATGCATGATCACCTCACAACCCTAAAAGTTGCTGCATGGCATCAACTTTTTCTTTATGGAGGGAGCTGTTATATGCAAGATAACTAGTGGCCATCCCAGGAGTATCAGGTTACCTTCCAGGAAACTGCTGACTTGCTATCTTCCCAGGGTCATCACGTCCGCTCTCAGGAACTGACTACATATTATATTTCGCTGGTCTAAGCAGCGTCACCATTTTTCTAACATTATAAATAGCCCTGCGAGGCATCATTAGTTACTAGTTGTTTTCAGACACTCAGTCAAGTAGTTTTAGTTGTATTATTATATTTTCCAAATAAAGTCCAAAGGAGTCTACTATACTCCTTTTTGAAGTAGTAATTGTTTTTAAAAAGTCTTTAGTGAAAAGTGAGATATAACATGTATATCTAGGTGATAAGGACACATTTTCACACCATCTTGTATCTATTAGATGAAATAAAAAAACTGTTTTTGTTAGTTTTATTGTCAATTCGAACATTCACAAATAATGTGTAACATTTCTCCAGAATAATTCATAACAATAATTCCCGATGACTTAACTAAGCTGTCCAGAAACTTCGAAAAGTATTTTTTTTGCAAGCAATTTAGAACATACTTTGTCTCCTTCAAAGTGAGTTTTCGCAAATGATGTTGTCTTCAGATTTGAATACGCCACTTCACCAGAGTTCCGTCATGAATAACACTACACAAAAAAACTGGAAAATAATACTAAATGAAAATATTTTGAGAAAAACTCCAAACACAAGTGTATAACCTCTGAGCAAAAAGACAAACAATGTACATATGTCTGGTATGAATTTTCGCCACTCTGGCGCTGGCATCTAATTTTAAATGAACCTCTTTGGGTAATCCGCATAGCAAAAATTTAGTATGTAATGGGCCTAGGACTGAACCCTGTGGAACTCTCGTTGTGTTAATAGTCAATTGTCGATTCCGAATTGGAAAACATCCCTATGCTATGTTCTGGGGTACCCCCCAAAGGCGCCGCCCCTGAAACCAAACAAAACCGTCTTCATGAGAGATTGCCTGCAGATTGTGCTCTTTCTGGCGCTCACAGATCAAGATAAAGTTGACACACGGCGCACGGGCTGAATATGTACATAATTTTCTCCTTTTATTTGTTTATTCGTACCCCGGGCGTTCACAATGCTCCTAGTTAACAACCTATAAATTAGTTGGGGATTCAGAATGTTTTATTCAAAGTGATGCAAACTGTTTCGTCGTGCTCATTGTCAACAGCTACCTACCCTCGAGCTTACGTGGTCGATAGGAGATCTTCTCGGATGTTTGCACATGGGCGTTGTAATTTCGGTGGTTAACTCAGGTTTATCTTGGAGATCAGCAATTTGACAATCTATTGATGTTTTTACATCAGTTTGGTTCAAAAACGAAACATTTTAAGAATGATCTCCAATGAAACTGCAAGGAACTGGTAATAAAAAATCACATCTCAGAGAAAGGCACGCCAAGTTATGAATCATGGACATAATAACAGATGTTTGGGTGAAGTTTCTGGTGGGTCTGTCCATATTCTACATAAACCAATGACAGTTATAATTTTTTTCAGCATCAAATGTTTGTGGTGCCCATTTAAGGATGAGCCAGGTTGACGGAATTCACAAAAAATATAATTTGTTCCAGTCGAATGAATTTGATTTCTGGTTTCTGGTGAATGGTGAATTTGTTTCAAAATGATGCATTGAAAATATTATTCCAAAGGTAATATCGATTCACTTGGTATATAAAACTACTATAAAAATATTATTGATGAACATGAAGACTGTTGAAAAAAACTTTGGTTGACTCACCACAGAATTTAAAATAAAACCAAGGATACCAAAATTAAACTGCTAAACTCAGAAGAAGATGCCTGTCAGCTTGTATATTGTGAGATTTTTCACTTATATTTATTTCGGAAAATTACATGTTTGGCATATTAAATGCATTGGAGCTGAATGGTATGAATTTAGTTTTGCTCAAGCTGATAGTAAGCAGTTTGTGATCGAACCATTCTTTCACTACTCTGATGTCATTTTCACATGAATATGATTTATAAAATATGGCAGTGTCATCAGCGTATCCTATTATGTCCCCTGTCGTGTTTAGTTTGAATAAGTTATACATATATAAATTAAATAATATGGGACCTAGGACTGTGCCTTGTGGCCCGCCGTATTCTATGAACTTCTCGCAGCTTTTTTAATCGACGAAACCAGAAAGAAGGAGGTTCTCTAGTCGACGCGTATTTTTTTTTTCAATGTATGACCACGCATAACTTTTTACTGAGACGTCCGATTCCGATAATTTTTTTTCAGTGGATAGGGTGGACTTCGAAGTTGATCCCATTTGAAATTTAAGGATGAAATCCACTTCTTAGGGTAGGAAAATGAAGAATTTCGATCACTCACCCTCTTAATTCTGGTCCGTTAACCGATTCTATCAGGCATAACTTTGTACTGGGTTCTTCGATTTGGATGATTCTTTCTTGATTAGATAGGGTATACCTCATAGTTGATCATATTTGGATTACGGATGGAATTATCCACCCTTACGGGTAGAAAAATAGAGGATAATTGATTTTTAACTTGTTAACATTGGCACACATATGTAGTTGACAATGACAGATCGCTACTGTCATTATTTTTGTTCTCCTACATCCGTCACAATCATTATATTCCATGGAAGGATGGAATAATATACGAAGTAATGGAATAAACTAACCAGAACAACAAAAATAATTTATATTACAACAAATAGTAAAAGTAGATAATCATATTATTTAACTGGTAATAGTTGAAGTAAAGTGGGTAAGTAAGTATTTTGGAAAAGATCAGAAAACAAGTGGGTAGTAATGAGTAGATTTCAGTCACAAAAAATTTAAAAATAAAAACTTTTTAACAAAAAATTAAACCGACGAAATAGGGAACTGAAAAGTGAAAAATAAAATTAACCTTCTTAGTCTCAATAACTAAGCTCCTAAACTAATGTAAGTAACTGATTTTGAGTCGGCGCCAAACGAACAATCAACGAAGATCATTAAATTACCTCAAAAAAATTATTAGAATGTCACTGCGCAACTCGATGCCATCATTTTACGCCTTACCTAATTCATTTGCTTGTTTGTTTGGCGTCGAGGAGCTTAGTTATTGAGACTAGGGTTTATTTTATTTTTTACTTTTCAGTTCCGTATTTCGTCGGTCTAATTTTTTGTTAAAAAGTTTTTTAACCGACGCAACCAAAAAGGAGGAGGTTTTCTACTCGACGCGTATACTTTTTTCTATGTTTAATCACACATAACTTTTCACAGAGCAGTTCGATTCCGATGATTCTCGATTCATTGGATAAGGTGTCAAATAACCAGAACTTCAAAAAATTATTTATATTATATAACAATGAATAGTTAAAGTAGATAATCATATTATTTAACAGTTAATAGTTGAAGTAAGCTAGGTATAAGTATTTTGGGAGTAATCAAAAATTAAGTAGGTAGTAATTAGTAGATTTCAGCCCCAAAAAACTGAAAATAGAAACTTTTTGACAAAAAATTAAACCGACGAAAAAATCAACTTAATTATCATTAAGACTAAGAAGGTTTATTTTATTTTTTGCTTTTCAGTTGAATTTTTCGTCGGTTTAATTTTTTGGTAATAAGTTTTTTCAATTTCATAAGACCTGCTACAAATGTATTCAAAATTTGTAATGTAGTCAAAAAACTCTACTCCACTCTATAGTTAGGATTTTTTGAAATTTTCTCTGCTAATTTTTTTCCATAACTGACAAATTTCGTATTTATTTCTTCTGCAATTTCTTCTGCTTCTTCTATCAACTCATTGCTATCGTTCGTAACGGCATCGATGTTGTCTTTTTCAGGTTTTTCTCCGCATAATGTTTGCACCATGCTCCATAAGAATTTTGTATTGTTTTTGTTCATCTCTAGTTGTTGGGAGTAGTACTTTTGCCTTATTTTTTTTTGAAGTTTGAAGTTTTGTTTATTTGAAAAGGTTATACATTTATTTGTTGAATATATGAACAGGATGTTCATAAAATCAGATGTGGAATCATCTGCGACTGAAAGATAAACTTTAGTCACTATCTTCCATCGTCAAGATAACCTCTTGGGGGGTATTTATGTTGAAAAGGGAAACATTCTCAAGTGAATATTGAATAGAAATATTTTTCGGTGAATTGAAAAATCCACGATAAAAATGAAGCTATTTTTTGTGACTGTCTAACAGAAAACAACTACTTCCCTAGCTAAAGCCACGCTGGACATTGAACTTCATCTGATAGATATTCTGAAAATACCCTAACTCAAAAGAAAAAATCTGAAATTGAAAATTTCCATTTTTATTCAGATAGTTATTTGATTTTCAATTCCAGTCTTAATTGAGAACTCATGAAGATGATGATCGTGGAAGTGTGAAATAGATTCTCGTCTACAAAAATGTATTGAGGACCTAGTCAATGCGATGCCTCTCTTGCGTCAATGTTACGAATTATTTCTGGTGAGTACTCTCTCTTGGAAAACATTTTTCTTTGCCTCATTCATCTTTATGAGTTCTTAATTAAGACTGGAATTGAAAATCCAATAACTATCTGAATGAAAAGCAAAATTTTAATTTCAGATTTTTTCTTTTGAGTTAGGGTCTTTTCAGAATATCTTTCAGATGTAGTTCAATGTCCAGCGTGGCTTTAGTCGGGTAGTGGTTGTTTTCTGTTAGACATTCACAAAAAAAACATTTTTATCATGGATTTTTCAATTCACAGAAAAATCTTTCTATTCAATATTCAATTGAGAGTGTTTCCCTTTTCAACAGCTATACATTTGTTCAGCATAGATCATTTGGACCATTTGGAGATAGGTGGAGGGCAAACTTAGCGCATTTGGCTTGTTTTTTGCTCCCCATCTTCCGCCTCATGGTGACACTATTATAAATTGAACATGGTAGGACAGATATAATAGTGACTAGGTATATAATTCAAGATAATGATATAACAGAGAAAGTTGGTAGAGCGAGAACATGGTAGTGATACGTTTATAGTATACTATGAGGACATGATGAAACAGTGAAAAAGGTTGGTGCAACGTAAAACCCTGGTTTAATATTTACAATATATTCAGTTCGGTTAAAAAAGATTTTTTTTGGGTAACGGATTCTATATTATAAAGGTGTGTTTTTCAGGAGGGTCATTAGAAGTTATTAATAATGAAATTTTGATATTTGTTTTGTATATTTTGAAATCGGAAGTTTTTCTTATACTTATATATATAGTTTTGGACAAAATAAAATATTGTTCTCCGCTTATGACTTTTTTTAAAGAATGGTACGGACAAGTATTGCGCATACCTGGTATTCTTAGTTTTAATCGTGTTCTGAGTTATTTTATTGGACTAGATCCAAACGAGACATTGGAACGCGTATAGACTTCTGACGTCAAGTAAATTAGTTTCCTCATGCAATAGTTGGGTATCGAAACGTTTAGGTTTTCCAGGTTTTTTATAATTGAATTTTGGGTCACTTGAATATTATTCAGAACATTTTCGAATACTCCACCCCATACTGTTATACAATATCTAATTAATGATTCAACCAGGGAATTGTGAATTAGAATCTGGTTTTGTTTAGTTAGAACAGCTCGAAGGTTGTATATTTCATATGTCAGTTGCCTAAGTCTTTTGACCATATGAGAAACGTTCATCCCATGTCATACGCTGGCCCAAAAATACACCGAGATATTTTATTTTCGCCACTTTTTCAACATTCGGGCAGTTGCAAGATATTCTGGGGCAATTCGGCTGATGTATCTGAATGTTTTGCATCTCGGGCTGTTGGTTATTTTGAAGAGAAAATGTTATAAGTTTAGGTTTTGGAACATTGAGATTGAGGAGATTGTCATTCAACCATATCTGACGTGTTCTAAGCTTTGTTCTGCTTCATTGTATGCCTGTTGCCACAAATTAGCTTTGGTAAAATAATTGTATCATCAGCGTATGAAATGAGGTGACCTTTGATATTTCCGAAGTCAACAAGGTTGTTAATATAAATTAAAAACAGTATCGGACCTAAAACTGTGCCCTGTGGTACCCAACAGAAATTTCGCCAGAACAGCTAGTGCTGTCACCGATTTTGACACGTTGGCTTCTGTGTGATAGATAGTTTTCGAAGATTGTATTTGCTGGTCCTCGGATACCATACATGTATAGTTTTTTCATCAGTTTTTCGTGTGAAACTGTATCAAAAGCCTTGGCAAAATCCAAAAATCTGCTAGGCATTTTTCGGAACCATCCAAGGCCCTTGTTGTTTGTGACACGAAATTCAATATGGCGGATTCGATGCTACTTTTATTGCTTCATATCTTCTACCTCGACGATACTCGCCCTCGTCTCGCTCTAAATCACTCGCTCATCATCAGTACGGCACCGAAACCGTTCCCAGCGGCGCGACGTGCGTAAACACGTCGTTCTCTTATGATCTGCGCTCACGCGATCTGATTGAGTTGTCAGCTTGATAGATACGAGCAAGACCGAACAATTTATCACCGGGGTTCGCGAGGCCCGTGGGCCGTGTGAAATTTATTTATTGGGCCACGAGTAATTATCGGCATCGCGTGACGCGGCACAGAAATATCCGAGCGGGATGCCGTCATCTTTCGAATAAATATCTCCGCAATGAACGGCGTCGAAGAGCAAACATTGCATTTTCCGTGGAGGTGCGTGGATGACTTTCTTCTGGTACTGGCTTGCTTGTGCCAGGGACGTTGGTTTCTGAAAAAGTAACGGCGATTATTTCATTTTCAGCCGGACCTGAATATTTTCTTATGGTTTAGGTATTTGATGTTCAGATTCAATTGTCCCATTTGGGAATAATTGAGAAATAGAGTGGAGGTTCTGATAAAATACCAGTGGCTCTAGTTGCACGTTCATCCACTCTGCATACTCCTTGAAATATCGAATGTTGTTCGAAATACTGAAATTATTTGTAATGTAATTCATATACAGGGTTATACATTGGGAAATGCGCACCCAACTAACATTATAGGAAAATTATACCAAGCAGTGGGGTGAAACGGCTTCAAGAAGTCCGAATTTACCCATTTCTGACCAAATATATCACTTTCAATTACTAACTAACTCCAAAGTTATGATTGGAGTTATAAAAACCATAATTGAGACCACCAAATCTCCTTCAAAAACTAAAAACTCAATAGGCGTAGTGCGTAGTATGAAATTACTTGTTATGGACTTCAAATATACCTTCACAGCCTCATGGGTTAATAGAGTTATTTACTAGGTTAAATTTCACCTAAACATAACCAGCAAAATGTGTTCAAAATACTTGGAACTCTCAGGAAAAACCTTCTGGTGTATATTTACCTAATTATTACCTCATGTGTGTTCATATAGTCAGGGAATTGACAAGTCAGTAGACAGGTCTACTATATAATCTTCATTACCTATTTTGGCACCCATTAAGTTAAAGGAGTTGCCTGGACATTTCTTGACCTAGTTTATACCCACTGCTCTACAATGAGGGCGAGATTACCACAATATTTGTCCAATCAGACTAAATGTCTACAACGAAGTCAAAGTTACCTAAAATAAAATCCTCAAAGTAACTTAGTCTATCATCAGATATTAAAGACCAAGTCGATTCAGATGAGGATGACATGATACAATTTACTTCCTTTAATTTTTTTATTGTGCCCTCAATTCTAGAAATCTATGAAATGCCGAGCAAAAATTCGAATAGTGTTAGTAAACCATACAGGTATACCACCAACTATTATCGATCAGCTGCCAGAATGAGAACAAATGAAAATATAATCCGAAACCATCCTATACTTTCCGATGTCCAGAGATCAGAGCCATCATCTTCCACTCAGTTGGCTGATAAATTGTATATTTCCGGGCACCGCATGCGGAACGCAGAAATGTCAAATCAAAATTATTCAGCCAATCACAACACACCATTTTATATTTAAAATGTTATGATTGGCTATTTCTCTTCGGAAAGAGATTCCCTCATTAGACCATAACATTAATCATGGTTTCTATTCTGTGAAGATGTGCACTGAAATATAAATATCGCGTACTATTATCAACATTACTGATGGATTTGATATTTAATTTCAGAATAAACAGTCATTACAGGGTTTTGTGGTCTATATCCATTTCCCTGAGTAATTATAGGTTACTTGGCTTTACCATTAACATTAGCAAAAAATATTGATTTTTTCACCCCGTATTGACATTTGAGTGTTTCTGTACAGAACATAGAATAAGTAAAATATAAATTTATTATCCACGATTCGCAATCCATCCAGAGACCGGAACGTATAGACATGCATGAAAAAACATTCTATAACATATATTGTATTTCATCACGTGACCACAATGTGAAAGGGTCTGAAATCCCAAGATAAGGAAAATGGACTTCGAAGTCAGGAATAAAGGTTACTTTCGACTTTGAACAAAGTCTATGTAATCTCATAGTCAAAATTTTAAGGAATTTCGACATATAGAACCCATATGGAACCTACGCCATATTTTTCGGTTTGAACCGTTCTCGCCATTGTAAAAATAATACATAATTTTCTCGAATCGACCACATTTTAATGATTGGTAGTCAAGAAATAGGTGAATATGATATGTATACACATACTTCATCTATAAAATCAGTTTTTGAAGTGTTTGATGGAAAAAGTTGTGAAAGTAGACATAAATTAATGGTTTTTTTTCATACAAATTTAATGATTTGATGAGTTCACTTGTTTTAGACGAGTAAAAATCAACATTATCACAGAAAAGTTTGTATCGCAAATAAAATCACAACTAGGTGTTAATGCGAAACCATCACTTATTGCATTCTCTGCTATACGTTTATTGACAGTTCTTTCTTCATACGCCATGTTCATGTCAACTTCAACGCTTTCACGAATAAGCATGAAGGTTGAGATACACAATATACAGTAAACTTTTATCATCTCCTTCTAACCTGCCATGGTTTGTTTTATTACAGTGTTCATAACCTGAAATAGGTAAAAATGACTACATTTTTACCATCAGTCGACTAGTCTGGAGGCAATTTTACCTATTTATGCCTTCAACTTATAAGGAAAAATGTCTTAATCTCCCAAATTTCGACTTCTGAATTACTTCCATTCTTTCCCCATAATGGTAAATTTAAGGTGATTATAACGTAATAATTACCTTCGCCAATTAGGGCGCTGACCTATTCGAAGGTCGAAATGACGTTAATTTTACCTATAATGTTTGTTGGGCATACAGTAAGGGTAGATAGAGGACACCGAGGTGCTTCTAAATAACCTATATTTTATGGGTTTATCGTTCTTTATAACCAAGATACAGGATGATTTATTAATTTTCCCCATTTTTCAATTAATCATAATTTATTGAATGTAAGCCTTGAGGTATCATATCTATACACCAGCTTGAAAGATCTAGCCTATGAAACTTGCATATTTTTTTTCAAAACTTCTCTTAAAATAAGTTTATTTTAGATTTTTTAGTGCAAAGACCAAAATGGCCTCAAATTTTTTTTCTGTACTTGAGTAAAAGCACCGTCCTTACCATACGCGCAGATGTTTTTGGTTCCTTCCAAAAAAAAATGTTGGCTCAGTTATAGCCAATCAATTATTTCCACTTTTATTCTTTAGACGTATGGTGCTTACGCTCCAAAATTATGCAAATTCAACCCTCTGCAACTTTTAGAAAAATGAATTTAGGAATTAACTTTCAATGCGGCGTATCCCTGCGATAATTCAGAAATTCAATTAGCATCTCTTGAGGATGATATGAGAATGTCGGATTTGACAACCCCATACATTTTTATAATATTTGGTTTGTATGTTCTTTGTCCAGAGTGGTGTCGATTAACATAATAATAAAAAGTCTTATTCCAGATCCGGCCTCAAAAAAATTAATAAGTAGGTTTCGAGTCGAAACAACACCCTATATATCAATATTATAAAATTTTATTTTCAAATTTGGAAAGACCAGAAAAAAATAAGTTAGACTAAATGTATTTGGAGTCAAATCAAGATGTTTCGATAACGAGGTGACACAAAACTAATTTTTTCCCCAAATGGTACTTTTCCAGCTGTAATCCATAAAATCATCAATTATTTCTTATTCACCTGATTTCTGGATCCCAACCTTATTGAAAAACGAGAGGACATATCCGTATTTGGGACAAATTATTATTATCAATGACTAACTTTCGAACACCCTGTATGCGTAAAAAATATCATAACATTTGTTCATTGCGCTACATTAAAAAAAATATATATATATTAAAGAGGAAAAATGCCCCTTTCGAACCAAGCATGACTTTATTTTAAACAAAAATAACGTTGAAACAAATCTACATTTTAAAGGTTAAACATAACAGAAAACCAAAAAAATTGAATTTTCTTTATCCGCGTCTAATTATCATTTCTCAACTCTTCTGATGCATTCTTGATAATAATAATAAAATCAAGCAGTCTGCACGTATTTTAATTTGGTAAATAAATATCCCAAATTGTTGTAATTGTCAAGTGGGCTGATGTCAGAGTACAATTTTGACGTCAGTTGATGACTTTAGAGTTTGTACTTATGTTACGTTATTTATTGATAGCAGTTATTGCTCACTTAAAATGCCACACAAATTTGATAATAATGAATATGCAGACATGTTGTATGACTATGGATTTTGTGATGGTAATGGGAAAGCTGCCCAAAGAGAATATACACGGCGATTTCCTGACCGGCAGTTACCTAGTGACAGGAATTTTTCTAATGTGTTTAGTTACCTTAGAGAACACGGTAAATTTCCAACTGTAGCACAAAATGAAAGTTATGAGAGACGATATATCGATTTGGAGCAAGATATTCTTAACCTTGTACAAAATGATCCAAACATTAGTACGATAAGATTCAGTCACGCCACTAATGTTCCTCAGTCTACTGTTTGGCGAAGATTAAGAAAAAATAATCTACATCCATACCATTAACAGCAAGTTCAGAGGCTGCAAGCAGAATATTAAATTGCTCGATTGGCTTTTAGTAGATGGATATTACAAAATACAGGTGTTTATTTAGAGATGAAGTTTAATTTACCAGAGACCGGGTTAATATTTCAAGGAATCCGTTCGCCATAAAACATACACATTCACAAATCAGGTTCTCCTTTAATGTTTGGTGTGGCGTTATTATCAACCGAATAATTGGACCCCATATCCTACCGCATCTACTAACGGGTGAAGTGTATTTGGAGTTCCTGCAAAATATTTTACCCATATTACTAGATGATGCAGGAGTTGATGTTGGAGGCATGTACTTTCAACATGATAGGGCTCCACCTCATTTCAGGGTAATAGTGAGACGGGTGAAGTGTATTTGCAACTGGCCTGCAAGGGCCGACTTTTAATCCACTCGATTATCATGTTTAGGGTTATTTAAAATCAAAAGTTTATTCAACTGAAGTAAACACTGAGAGGACCTTGTTAAGAAGAATTGAGGAAATTTCTACAAATACAAAGACAACGTAATATTTTTGAAAAATAAAAGATAAATAGGAATGGAAAACAGCTGATAAGAAATCATATCTTGTATGGAAAAATGAAAATTTTAAATAATTCCAGAATTCCTTTGACGTAGGGCATATTTCAACAAATCTAACAGATTATTGATTGCCAGCTGGCTTCCAGCGAGATAAGAACTCAGTTTTTTTAACTTCCAAAAAAAAACTTCCATTTTAAATCTTTTGGATTTTTAATTCCGGAAAACACTTTCTTATCAATTTATACAAATTGAGAACGTTGCCCTTTCAAGATTTCACGGATTAGAAAGTCAATTACAAATCTTACTTCAAGAGCACGGAAATGTATCGAGCAAAATGGAGGCACTTTCAACAACTGTTATAAGTTATGTTGTTTACATTTTGTTATGCCACGTTAACACAGAGAAATTTTTCTACGATACAAAACAACGTAATATTCTTGATAAACAGTAAAGATCAATATGGACCACCTGCTAGACTGAAACAGCTGATAAGCATACGTTCGTAAAACCATACGTTGTTAAATAAAATGCCTTTAAAAATAATTACCAAGAAATATCCCTTGTAGACCGGACGCATAAATCATTCAACTAGAAGCGTAAACAACGATTATTGATTGCTACTGGGTACATTCCCAGCGAGATAAGAAAATCAGTTTTATTTACTACCGAAAGAAAACATATCCATATTTCAAACACCCGTCCAAATTCGATAAACATGGGGTCATTAATTCCGCGATAGCGCGACAGCTACCGTAAATATATTATCCAATTATAACATAGATAAGCTGAGAACGGGTTAGAACAAACAAGACCCTATCAGTTTACGATGTCACCTCGTTATCTGCACATAAACACACTAAGCCACGCCTACTAGCCCTCCGTGCGACGACACTATAAAGCGTGAGCTTCATGTCAATATTCAATTCATTCAATCTTCGATTCGGTGTTCGACAGTGAACCAAAGACCATGTAACCCTCAAATGTAAGGTTAGAATTCAAGTATTCAAAACGTAGCTCCATTCCCAAAGTATCATTTGTATTCCACAGTGAATACGAGAATATGCCCTTCGCAAAAGTGGGTTAAAACGTCAGTCTAAGTACAGTATCGTAATAATAATGAAGTTTCCAAACCAGTGTAGTAACTTCAGCAAACATAGAAACTCAGCAAATTCAAATCAAGTATTGCAGCTCCTAGTAAAACACGAGTGAACAGTATAGTTTCCACCAATTGTCAAAGATTCCAAAACAGAGATAATACAACGGATTCAGCAATTTCAATGGTTCACGATCACTTAGAAAACCTTAACTGTATACGAATATACCGGACGAATTAATTAGAATAAACCGATTGACGCGGGAGAAAAAACGAATAATAAAGTTAATCTAATTGCGTTTAAAACTACTCCAGTGAATAAGTGTTAAACAGGGTGAGTCTCATGTTTGTTTTTCTGTATTTATGTTTATGGCAAAACCCAACCCATTAAAATGTGTATGTGTCTATAAAGTATATCCATAGTTTTCAAGATCACCAAGTTCAAAAAAGAATATTGTTAGTCCGTTTGTAGCAATGGATTGCAAGATTTTCTTTTAGTAAAATTATTTCTATTGTGACGATCATTGCAGAATTATCTGCCAATACGCTAATTGTTTTCATTGTATGAATATGGTTTCCTATCATTCGTCCATAGACGATTGAAGAATTGTGTCCATTTTATTAAATATATATATATACATTTTAACTTTATGAGTGCAGTCCTATTATTTTTTTAGAATAACTTTCGAATCTTTCTGAACGGTAGTACTTCCTGAATAAACAGCCCATGTTCCGGTATTAAGAGAAATGAAATCAGATCTGAGCCGCTCCAGATCCTAGTTTCCAGTATCGACTCTTCAGACAGTCGATGCTTTTAATACTGTTTTTCCAATCTAACGAATAACGCTCTGGTATTACAGGTGTGGTGGTTAAATCACACGTATCCAGTCGTCACATTGGTGTCAGGGTGATTCCAACACCCTGTATAGCCAGTTTTCAACATTGATGTCAGGTGTGCGAGTAATAATTAAGAAAGTACATTAACGCATATATGATATTTTCCACAGAAAGAAAAAGTGTCAAACAAAAAATTGAAGTTGAATTTTTTTTAATAAATATTTTATTTTTTTTATTTTACAAATAATTGTCAGTAAAAAAGACTAATTTGAACAGAAGTAAATGAGTAGAAAGATTGTGAAAATAGTTAGTATAATATCGTTGTTATTTTGCAAACACGATATTGGGAAAATAAATAGATATAAGGTTTATACCGATCAAAAACTCAGGAAGTATCTGAAAAGGCAATGAAGTTTTATTTTCAATCAATGGAGATTTTTATCAAAATAATTAAATCATGGAAACTCAGACAACAGTGCCGAGGGTTAGGTATGAACCGGCAAATTACTATCACTTTGGATAATATTCCTTTTATAATGGTACAACAGAAATCAAAGATTTTATTCGTGAAATTGAAGATTTGGCAGCTGTAGCAGAATGGACAGACAGTCAAATAAGTTCTATAGTTAGATTAAAATTGAAAGGAATAGCTAGATTATTTATTGAAGCAGAAGATGAATTACAAAATACAGACAACTGGCAATTAATTAAAAAGGAATTATTGAAGCAGTTTAGAAGAAGCCATCAAATTAGCAGAAAAGGAAGAATTAATTGAGCAAATTACGAATACACCGAATATGAATTTCAGAACTTTCAATGCGAATATAATATTGTGCACACATTGTAACAGAAAAGGTCACACAGCAGGAGATTGTTATATGAAAAATTGCGTATGCCTCACATGTCAAGAAGTAGGACATATGTCATATCGTTGCCCAAATAGGAATAGTTTTCAAAAGAAGAGATTGAATGATTCAGGAAAATGGTTTTCCAACTACGCTAAGGAAAACGATTTAAAAAATATGGAAAATTGAATAGACATAGGAAAAGGGTTCCCAACCATTCGAAAGAAATAGATTTCAATCTCATAGAAGCAGGAATGAACGAGGAAATATTAGGAGAATAAATTACAGACAGCAAATAGGGAAATAGTTATGGAAATGGCAGAAAAAAACCATTTAAATAGTGGAGGCAAGAGGAAAATATACTAATCGACGAGAACAGAAAAATGTAATTAATCTGAAGTAGCAGGAATTTTGAGGCATATATCCATAGATATGAGATCTCCAGTATCAGTGGTTCAATTAATATTGTTAGAGGTATGAAATTAAATTATGATTTGCCGTATCACCTCAGTAATGGACAAGTAAATTTCATGCATTATATCGTCTTGGTTATATTGCTAATCAATGTAAATGTGAAGGAACAATTCTGGAACCTGAATTCTTAATAGTTTAAAGTGATCACTGTAGTACTGAAATAACACTGGGATTAGATTTTTTTCGAAAACATCACGCAAATTGATTGAGAGAAAATCAAATGTATTTATCAGGGGAAATTATCGAGTTGAAAAGAAAATCCAACACATATGCCAAACGAATCGGGATGACGAACAGAGGAAGTTGCAAAGAGATTTGAAGAAGTAGAAAACGATTAAGAGATGTCAATATCATGATGTACGATTGGATGAATTCTGAGAAAAACTAGAATTGAAGAGGAGGGCCCAAAGCAATCCGCGAAGTATTTATCAACAGAGTTTCATGCCATGAAACAGAAACGTACAACTTCGAATCAAATAGGGATATCAGGGACCGGTGATTCAATGGTGACACCAGGTTTTGAAAAACAGTTTTAAAGAATATGGAAAATCGTCTGGAAAAAGCGAAAATCAAGACAAGCGTTTGAAAAAGGAACAAGGCATTGATGATTTGAATGCGACATCATGTCCAAGAAAGAGAGAAGAGATGAATCTAGAACAGTGCCACCATATGGAAAATGGAAAACCGACGCACCCTGTACATTAGGACCGATAGTCACACGTGACAGTCGACAAGTGGAAATGCATACGTATAGGTACGAGCATTTCCTGCCTAAGAACGGAGAGATGTAACGGAACATTGCCCATACAGCACTACAGCGAGGATGAAGAAAATTATAGTCAGAAAATGGAAAAAGTTGGTATGAAAGCTTTTGAAAGTGAAAATATTCCCGAAAGTAGCCAGACATATTCAGGAAGAACGGAAATTGCAACAGTTAATGCATCAAGGAATCGAAGGAAGGTGATCGATGTAGACAATAGGAAATCATTGGAAGATAGTTTGAGAGATAGATACGAATCACCCAAGGGAGATGCTCTATCCACCAGGAAGTTGGAATCTGCCAAGCACCTAGGAATGACGGTCGCCAAAGATAAGACTTTTTCTACAGTCGTAAATCACAAGGATGAAAATTTCTTGCCTAAGGACAAAATCCTACCGCCCAGATTTTAGAATGTATGTAAAGTTCAAGCAAAAAGTATAGTGAACTCCGAAGATACGAAATTACGAAGTATTGCAGAAAATGGATTTTTAACCCCGAGAAAACGAAGCATAGGAGAAGATTTTGATATGGATACGATAGTAAAGAAAGAAATAAACCCAGAAGTGAAAAAGATTAGAACTTTAGCCAGAAAGAAAGGAAAATCTAATTTAAAAAAGACATCGCACGTTAATTTTGAAATCCAACCAGTGGAAGAAACAAGAAATCAAATAATACTTGCTAATCGATTCAACAAGTATATGAGTGCAAGCAGCAGACAAGCGACACAAGAAAATGAGGTAAAATTAGATCAAGTTTTAGTACAAACTAAAGAAAATATGCCAGATGAATTACCAATAGTTAATGCCGAAAATATAGAAAAATGTCAGCCAAGTGAAATGTCCAAAGAAAATGAAGAAAGCATCTCTGAAAATAAATTCCCCCTTACACAACCCATGACACGCAGCACTGTTCAAATGACACTCATGAAACATTTGGTTCAATCAGTTAGATATCAGTAAACAAGAAAATTTTCAGTATGCACGAAGTAAAAATTGGAATGAATAAAAATACGAAATCTACCGATACCTTAATGAAAAACGGAATTAAATTAATTGTATCATAGTACGGGAACAAACTGAAAAAAATATATAAGAGAATCAACTGACAACGTGAAACGCGAACAGGGACAATTTTAGCAAGTGTTTGGATGTAAAATAATGACAGTAAATTCCACGGAAAATTCAAGCAAAGCTATTTTGAGACGGATATAGTTCATTACAGGTCATAGAAAAAACGAAGAATGGTCGATAGAACTGAAATGAAACACTGTACGGATTACAGGCTATAAAAAACCAAAAACGCGATATGTTATGAAAATTAATTAAACAGTTAAAGAATATCGAATCGCCGAGTTACATAATAAAGATAACTAATATAACCACGATTTCGGAAAAGGTGTTTACGGATTTGTAGAATATTCGAGACGGTTGAAATTGTACAGAAAAATAATGATAAAATTTACTAACCGCGCATATATGGAAAATTTTGATGAGTATATCGTGGAGTTGGATTGTTGAAACCCAAGAAAATATCTCTGAACAAACAGCAGTGGACAATCCAGCATGGCGAAGCGAAATGATGAGACCAGCAGATTCCTAGAGCAGTGCGAATTCACAGTGTGGTTTGAGTTCAAGCACTCCGCACAGAATTCAGTGGACACAATTCACCACACAAATCACCTGTGTTAATGGTACCGCACAAATATGATTCCCAGGAACGAAGATTTTTAAACGAATGAATTAACACCGTTTGACCACCGACACCGAATGCCATTTACAACATTATGCTAAGGAATGACCTTGTCACCGAACCAGAAAACACAGGCTGTGCTATCTGTCTAGTTCCGATACCGACTAATTATCACGGCTCACTGACCCGAAATCGTATGGAAGGCCTTACAATCCCAAAAAGCCAGATGTCTAGAGCAGATAGTTAAGGAACAAACATCCGTATCGCGGATACGCACCCTTACCCAGCGGCGTAGCAGGAAAAATTCCCAGAGGATCCAACGGATAGAGTCAAATTGATGCCCACCGGAATAGAAGTGAGAAAATCCTCTCGTTGAAGAAAGCGAGGACATACTCTTACAGTATGGAAATTACCCCATGGAAGAAAGAGACTTTATTGTGTGTTTGCATGATTATTTGCATGTTATTTTTAAGAAAATTAGACTTAAGTAGCTGAGAAGTGAGGTTAATAAATGTGGGGATAGACTATAATTATCCTCTAGAAGATGTAAAATAGTAGTCTATTGTAATTGTCACAGTAAGACTTATAAAATTTGCCGATAGAATAGGATTACCCTTCAGCAAGTTAAAACATTTTTGCTTATTGTTGGTGAACGTGATGTTATTTTGAAAAAAAAAAAAAATTTGAGTTTGTCAAATCTTTTTTGTAAAGGGTTGGGACGAAATGTTATGCCACGTAAACACAGAGAAATTTTTCTACGATACAAAACAACGTAATATTCTTGATAAACAGTAAAGATCAATATGGACCACCTGCTAGACTGAAACAGCTGATAAGCATACGTTCGTAAAACCATACGTTGTTATCGGGAGACAAATAAAATGCCTTTAAAAATAATTACCAAGAAATATCCCTTGTAGACCGGACGCATAAATCATTCAACTAGAAGCGTAAACAACGATTATTGATTGCTACTGGGTACATTCCCAGCGAGATGAGAAAATCAGTTTTATTTACTACCGAAAGAAAACACATCCATATTTCAAACACCCGTCCAAATTCGATAAACATGGGGTCATTAATTCCGCGATAGCGCGACAGCTACCGTAAATATATTATCCAATTATAACATAGATAAGCGAGAACGGGTTAGAACAAACAAGACCCCTATCAGTTTACGATGTCACCTCGTTATCTGCACATAAACACACTAAGCCACGCCTACTAGCCCCCGTGCGGACGACACTATAAAAGCGTGAGCTTCATGTCAATATTCAATTCATTCAATTCGATTCGGTGTTCGACAGTGAACCAAAGACCATGTAACCTCAAATGTAAGGTTAGAATTCAAGTTAGTTCAAAACAGTAACCCATTCAGTCATCACTTATATTATACGAAAATATTTCGGAGAACATGTCATTCGCAAAAGTGCGGTATAAACGTCAGTCTAAGTACAGTATCGTACAATAATAATGAAAGTTTCCAAACCAGTGTAGTGAACTTCAGCAAACATAGAAACTCAGCAAATTCAAATCAAGTATTGAAGCTCCTAGTAAAAACCCGAGTGAACAGTATAGTTTCCACCAATTGTCAAAGATTCCAAAACAGAGATAATACAACGGGATTCAGCAATTTCAATGGTTCACGATCACTTAGAAAAACCTTAACTGTATACGAATATACCGGGGAATTAATTAGAATAAACGATTGACGCGGGAGAAAAAGAACTAATAATAATAAATTCTAATTGCCGTTTAAAACTACTCCAGTGAATAAGTGTTAAACAGGGTGAGTCTCATGTTTGTTTTTCTGTATTTATGTTTATGGCAAAAATTCAACCTTTCCAAATGTGTATGTGTCTATAAGTTATATTCATAGTTTCAAGTTTACAAAGATCGCAAAAATAGAAGTATTGTTATCCGTTTGTAGCAATGGATTTTCAAGATTGTTTCTTTTAGTAAAATTATTTCTATTGTGAAGCCCATTGCAGAATTATCTGCCAATACGCTACATTCGTTTTCATTGTACGAATATTGTGGCCTATCATACGTCCATAGACGATTGATAGAATTGTGTCAATTTTTATTAAATATATATATATACATTCTTAACTTTATGAGTGCATTATTATTTTATTAAATCATTGTTTGGTTCGAATCTTTCTGAACGGTAGTACTTCCTGAATAAACAACCCATGTTCCGGTATTGAAAGACAGGATATTGATATTTGTAGACCGCTCCATATATCATATCCGGTTCGACTACATTCAGATAGTCGATGCTTTTAATACTGTTTTTCCAATCTAACGAATAATGCCTGGTATTACAGGTGTGGTGTGTTAGTTCACAACCCCCTGTATAGCCCAGCTTGTAACAATTTTTTTGTGTCTAATTCTCTTCGTTTTTATTTGTTATTTTTGTTTAAAATGAAGTTATGCTTTTTTCGGAATAGGCATTTTTCTTTTTTTTATATATTTCTTTAAATGAAGCGCAATGAACGAATGTTATGATGATTTCTCTACGCATATCAGGGTGTTTGAAAGTTAGTCATTGATAATAATACTTTGTTCCAAATACGGACATGTCCTCTCGTTTTTCAATAAGGTTGGGATCCAGAAATTAGGAGAATAAGAAATAGTTGATGATTTTATGGATTGAAGCTGGAAAAGTACCATTTGGGAAAAAAAAAATTTGTGCCACCTTATTATCGAAAGATCTAGATTTGATTCAAGTTAATAAGTAAAAACGTTGTATGCGGAAACACCAAATACAATTAGGCTCACTTATTTTTTCTGCTCTTTCCAAATTTGAAAATAAAATTTTAAAATATTGATATACATGGTGTTGTTCCGACTCGAAACCTACTTATTAATTTTTTTTAATGCCGGACCTGGAATATTTTTTTTTTATTATGTAAATCCACACCACTTTGGACAATGAACATACGAACCAAATATTACAAAAATGTATAGGGTTGTTCATAAGTTATGATTAATTGAAAAAATGGGAAAAATTTATAAATTACCCTGTATCTTGCTTATAAAGAACGACAAACCCATAAAATATAGGTTATTCAGAAGCACTTCGGTGTCCTCCATCTACGTTTACTTTATGCGCATTTTCCAATGAATGAGCCTTTATATACACTGATAATTCATCAATAACGGGACCAGAAAGTATTTCCTCTGAATTTTGGAAAATATGATATTTAATTATTATTCTCAACTTTGAATAAACCAAATTGATATCATGCTAAAGATTCGGCGGAAAACATTCCCAAAACTTGTAAGAATTCATTACTGGAATATAACGACGTTTTCAACATATTTCAAGATCGTACAGAATATCCAAAATAACTAAGCAAGAGAGTTCGGCAAAGCAAGCAATCTTATTATTATGTTCCATCGATGAGACGCACGGGCACCACAGGACAATTTGAGGAATGTAATTGACACTTCAGATCGTACAGATGCTCGAAGTCCAAACGATCCATAACATTCCCCTCCAAATCGAGTTCTCGTTGATATTTTCCGGCTGAGCATACAATCAGAATTACGGGAGACATCCATTACCCCATGCAATAAACAGAACGAAATGAAATTCCCAGAATACCCAACTCATCCATCAATTGAAAATTCCCGATGGGAAAGCCAGATAAATATATTGAAATGCGTTCCGCAGAGGTTGATTTTCACTGCTATTATTTCAAACATGTCTCATTGCATAATAATTGATGGATTGAGGTAAGGTAAAGTCGCCTGATATGAGACCCACTTCTCCTATGATTCAAAGAAATTACATCAAGGATATATTGAAGGAAACGAACCATCAGGTAATAATGGAAAGTAGATTTCACCCCAGTGGAGAAAGCATTAGTTCGCCTTTATTAAAAGTGAATTATACAAAAAAAATAAAAAAAAACAGCTGTGTGACACCCCAGAACTTGGGTGGCACGGGCCTCGAGAGAATGGGGTTATTTTGAAATAAAATATTTTTAGAACAGTCCGAAGTCAATTTGATCGGTCAATTCAACAGTAAATTGACCAGGGGAGATATTTGACCCCAGTCAATTGAGCGACCCTGCACCAATCGCGGGTGGTCCTAGACAAGTCCCGGGTGAGCAACCGTCTCGGATGGTATCGCCCAGAAGAAAAATTAAACATTTGTAACGCCATTCTGGGAAACGGTGGAGAGCTCCAACTGTATACTCAAGATTAGCGACAAATATGGTTTTTAAAACTAATCCGATAGAAGAGCCACCATATATTATAGTGAATATTTATCCAAGTCTCCAACCATGCAAATGAGTGATTAATTATAGTAGAAAATAATTTCTACTGCGAAACAATAGCCGGAGAAATGGTCGGCAGGCACTTTTGCCAATAAATTCACATACTCCATGTAATAGCTGTTTCGAAGTATCAGTTATTATTTGGTTTGGAAATTAATCAGGAAGAAATAATTCGTGAAATAATCTTTCTGAAATAGCATTATTTGAAAATGAAATCCAAACATAGTGGAATAACTTATAGCAGACACTACACGGCTTACTGTGAGTACCCTTATACAGGCATATGGCACGAGTACAATGACTACAGGATATCACAGATATCACCAAAATCCATTATAAGTGGAGAAGCACTCGTCCTTTTCTATGATCAAGAGGACCCCAACTTATCAATCAATCAATCAATCAATCAAAAGTATGCTTTATTGTCGGAAGAACAAAAATTCTTATAGACAAAGCTATAATTTCATACTCATACAAAGTTGCTAGATTTCACAGATAATTATAAAAATATATATATAAAACATTGAACAGATGTAAAAGATTGAATAGATCAGCTTAGATTAGCTTTAATTTAATTTGAATTTAATTATATGAAAGTGTGGTATGAGTTATTATTATTATCTGAAATGTTTATGATATAATTTTTATGTACAAATCCAACGTTGTTATATCCGTTATTATGAGGTGCAACAAAAGTTGAAAAAATGAACCTAGTGATTCGTATTTATATTGGCGAACTTGGTGAAATGCCAGTGGGGTTGTCATGTAGAGGTGGAATAAAGCAATTCACGTTACGGGTTTTACGGCAGAATATATTATTCCAGTGCCAGCGGCAGAGGAATCATTGGATTTTTAATTTTGATATTCTTCTAGTGAATGTTTTGAAAATTTCGCATTGTCAACCGACCATATATTAGTTTTGAATCCCAGGTTCATATGTATTTTCATTGCGACTTTTGCGTTAGTTTGTTTGAATAAGTCGTTGAGAATGAACCAATTTTTGTGAATTCAATAAATAATCTTTGGATGCCATAATTCACTGGTTGAATTCTTATAACAGAAGATATCAGAGTTGGAAGTTGCAGCTTATGATTTTTGAGAAAAAAAATTTAAAAGAATGTTCGACAAAACTTTACTCAAATTTCCCAAAAAATCAGTTATCAATGTCTGTGGTATTTTTACGGTTCATTCTGAACGACTTCAATATTTCTCTTCCTTAATATTCGTAGAGAAAGAGACGAAATTTTGTAGAGAGATAAAATGGTTTTCACGTTAGAAATATTTTATATGGATTCTGTACTGGTGGGAAAAAAAGACGACGTTCTCTAAGGGATGAAAAATGTTACGACCCTCCGGATAGAAGATGCTGTAGAATCAAAAATATAATGGAATAAATGGAATTTTTTTCCGTTCTATATGTTGTTCGTTGAATTTTTCTTTGTAAAACAGAAATCGATTATTCATTTTAATACATCGCGTGTAATTTTCAGTAGTTATATAACAAGTGATGGATATATTCCTGAGATTACTTCGACATTTTTGTAGAAATTAACGAGACGAAATTCCATAAGCACAAAACCCCTCATCCCAAATTCATGAATTTTGACAAAAAAAATCATAATATCCGACCCCAAAACTCTGACTCACCAGTTTTCAATAGAATTGGAACATAGTCGCAAAACTCTTTTGCCATCTTAAATCAATGAATTTTGACTAAAAATTTATGATTTTCGACCCAAAGAACACCCACATACCAACTTTGCATAGAAGCGCCCCATAATCACGAAATTCGCCTCATAATCACAAATTGTCACCGGAATTATGAACACCTGCCAAAGTTAATCGGACGACTGGAAGAGGATCAAAATCCATTTGCAAAATTTCACCCAAACGTACAAATCGAGAAATAAATGAAAGCTTGTTAAAATATCAGCGTTTTGCGAAAAACACAATTTTTGAAATATTAAATGAATTAACTGGCAAAGAGGTGCGCTACCCTCAGAAGGGAGTTTAGAAAAAGTATTTCTCGTGTCAGGAAAATCTTTGTGATATTATACAGATGAAACCTCCGGACCTCGTCATTGATTGTTGATTTTCATTCATTCTTCATGATACGATTATGGATAATCTCCGAATCCGAAACTTTTATTTTCTGTATCTTCCTACTTCTGAAGACGTTATCAAAATCACATTCCTATTTCCCTATAGTATAGTAGGCACTGCTTGAATGAAATTTACAATGGCGCTCTCTATCCGAGAACGGTAAGAATGTTGGTAAAGTAGAAAATATTTCTCGCTTTATATTTGAATTGGCTTTTCGCCGCCCATTTCGTATTACAAGTTAATGTCCCAAACAAAATTGTTTGTAGATCCTCTTTTAGTCGAAAATTTAACCATTTTCATGGGTCTTTCGTCTGAAATTAACAAGAAGAATGTGTTGGCCTATTTCCTTCATTTTTCGACAAATGAAAACTCAATATTCGAAAAGAGTTCAATCTTAATATTTTCAATATTTTCTAATTCTTCCTGAGTTAACCTACTGAATTTGAGTTCTCAAAGTGTAACCGTTTCTCGATGCAACTTGATATGAAAATAATAGTTTGAAAAAACTAAAAAACATGTATTTTATTTCAAAAAAAGCGTGGGGGGCATGGTATCGCCTCGATTTATTTCGATTTCAGTTACTATTACGTTTTCGTTACATTTTTAGTACTCTATCACTAAAATAGATAGAAATAGAAGATATAAACTCAATTTAGTACAGTCAAACTCGCCTATTACGAACGGCAGAATCACTTTATGTCAATACCGTCTCATAGTCCTAACAAAAAAGTGTAAAATAAAAAAAATAAGAAAAATCCAAAAACGTGACTGCGTGGAAAGTGAAGAGTAAAAAATATGGAAACAAGTTGACCGGAAAATATTGTCAGAAAATTATGTTTTGAGAGATTACTATTAAACTTAATACTGTAAACAATCTCACGCAAAAATTATTCTTCATTTTTCTATTGAAGAAGATGCATCCGACTGCGTGAGATTGTTCACAGTATTGAGTTTGCTAGTTAACCTCTTAAAACATAATTTTCTGACAATATTTTCTTGTTTCCATCTTTTTTGAAGTTAACTTTTTACGCAATCGGGTTTTTTGAAATTTTAATTTTTTTTCATTCTTTCGTTGTGTTGTTCCCTGTCGACTATAGTTCTAATCCATCGGATGAATTTTGAATAATTAAATGGAAACATTTTGAAATTTTACTTTTTTCAATTTTTACAGATGTCAATTGGAGAATTTTTTTTTGACTTCTGGATACAGTTTTTCAAGTTGAGTTTTGTGCGATATGGTTTCTGTAATTTTTTAATTTTGACACTTTCGTTCGACAGATGACAGTTAAAAACTAATGGTCGCATTCAGGGCAAGAACTGTATTTTCATACCATATTTGAGCTCGATTGATTCACCGGTGTGGCACTTATCGTTGGAGATTACAGACACACACACACACACACACACCCACTGATAGCCTTCACTCTGGAAAGGTTCTCAATCGTCTCGGGGGGGCTCAAAACGGATATTTCCGTCAATATCTCTTTCTTTTTTTTTGCACTATTACATTACTGGACCACTCGAAGGGTCGGTCAAGTAAAATGTTCTCATATTTTGAGATCACTTGAGTCCTAATTTGAGAACACAAAAGTTCTAATTTGGGACCTTTTGAAAATTTCCAAATGTTTATTTTTCACGGCAGTACCTATTACATCGTACCCATGATGGTCGGAAGAATATAGGCTGATACAGAGAGACATTCGTCATCTAGGATATCATCATCTTCACTGATTTCATCGGAAAGTTCTTCTTCACTACCACCGTCATCTTCAGAACTGCTGCTGACTGCAATTTTTTCCATCATTGCTTTTACCACACAAACGATTGCTTTTATGACTTTGGGTTTCCTCTTGCAGAAACATCTTTTTTTTTTCTTCTCAGTTTTAATCGAATGATAATCTACAGAAAAATAGATGCAGGCGTAAACAACTCATTTCCAAACGGAGAGGATGTTGTCACAGCTGCACTTCCCCAGTGTTTGCTGACTCCCTTGAAGGAAAATGTTTCTGGGGCCCATGCCTCAACAGAATCCCTCGACATTCCGAAACCAGGACTCTTAGGGTCTCTTGATATCCTGGAATGGATATTCTCAAAGTTCTTGATATTCCGGGACAAAGACTCTCCGAGCCATTGGACGGAGCTTCAAAATTTTAAATTTTTTCCTCGTCCCATCCGTGAATTGTAGAGTAATGGGCCTCAGAAACCTTTGCATCACTCTGTTCTGCTGAAGGCTTTCAGAGCACCCATTGTGGCTGCTCTATAATAGACTGTTGCAAACAAACGTCAAATAGGCGAGATCACTATTTTCTGGAAAAAATACCACAATGTCCAGAACGATGAGAAAAGTGATTGGGTGTAAAAAAAGACAGATAAATGTTCTTCTTAGAACATTCCGATCCGCACTTATACTTGACATTTCAAATGCATTTTGTAAAGAAATGTATCGATGAAACTCAAAAAAAATAATATGGTTAAAAAGAGAATTGAATTATCTTCTCAACCATGTGCCAATTGACCCCCCATGCTATTTGAAATCTTTAAGTTTATGTGCCCCCCGCGCCATCTATCGAGCAATCACAATGTATTTCATTTCAAGAAGTAGTATCGGTGATACCATTCAAAACGATTGTTGTCCTTTTGTTCTAGGTCGAATAGTTCAATAGTTAACAGGGTGGGGGGGGTCTATAAAAAGCTGCACTGTATTGTACTAAACTTATTCCAGTTTCATCAGTATTGTAAAGTCTATGAACACCATTATATTTTTCAACCCCTTCCTAATGAATTGAGAAAAAAATTATCTTCATCGAATTCCTTAATTCGTCCAATAGACATGCCTGAGGGAATCCTATGGACAATCTGGGATAACGTTTAAAAAAACTCAACCTTTTCCCAATGCACAACCTTGCTCGGCTGAAAAGGGATGCGGAATATTTGACGAAGGGTCAATTGAAATGGCATGCGTTTAAGATCACTTATCCGCAAACTAAAGAATCTGCCATGCAATGTTTCTAGCTCGTTCTCCAAAGCCTTGATAGGCTTGCGACCAAGACTTACTTCCACTAATTTTTGCGGACTGAAATTTACATTTTTCATATAATGCTCAATGGCCCCCTTTGGCACAACAGATTGTCTTGCAGTTGTTTTCTATCCCACGTCACGAATTCTGATCGCCCTAACAGCCAGCACCATGCTTTGTTATCCAACTGATTACGTTTCCGTTTTTAATAGTGGTGAAAACCCAATTCCGCTCAATCCCCATGAGGTGGAAACAACCGCTACAAATACATAAATTCGCAATATCTCCTAAATATATGAATGCCCTGAAAATTCAAATTAGTATTCCACCTGGAGAGGGTGAAACACACCTCATATTGTGATTATTTCGGTATATCAAATATGTTTACCTCTGCATTACTCATTTAGAGCTAGTTTATAGAATATGTACACAAGTTGGGGAAAGCGGAGTTAGTGGTTAGCGTGACAAAATGTGACTTGGAATCGGGTGGAGTCAATGGCAACGTGTCGTCATACAAACATCTGAAAACAATTTGAATTCAGAATATTGCCATAATGGTGAATGATTCTTGAAAATTACTTTTCAACGTGGGGTCATGTTGAGTTTTACCGCAAGTGGTGCCGACTCTGTTCACCTCCCTCCCAACAGTCCCAATGAGTGCCGTTTTTGTTTGCATTGCCAGGAGAAGAAAAAAAGTAACTCAAACTGACATGCAAATAATATTGTAATGCCAATAATTTCTCACATATAACCTCAATATAAATGAACCTTGAGAAAAAATTTCATTCGTTATTCGTTCTTTTCGAAAGTAAACACAGAGACATTTCAGTTTGGAGTGACGAGAATTAATCATGCATCAGTATTCACAGTTCACCATCACATGTGTGGGCAAACATAGCACTCAATAACTCAAAAGTCTCATTTGAGGAGAAACGTTATATTTTCGAGGAAATTCGCAAACAATCGTTGTTTTCCGGGAATAAGGTTACCAGTAATGATCAAACAAGACTCATTGTGTCGTGTAATGATGAATGTGAGTCAGGACCACGTATCATGGACATGCTGACAGCAAATGCATTATTATCGTAGGGCCCCACGGCAGACCCTGCATTTGATGTCTATTATACCTATAGAAAGTACGGTCCTGATAAACCGTGCGCCTGTGTCTATTTTTCGCTCCCGAAAAAACCCGCAAAAATCAGTGTTTCCGAAGCCAACCAGCGTCTTGTACGACGGAAGGCGAAAGAACCCCCCTCAAGCCATCCACACCATTGGAGATTACAAGAAATTCCACCTCCTCAGCGGATTCCGATCGGCCGACTGGTGAGTGCGATCTGGCTAACAAGGAGTCGGTGCTTCGGGATCGGTTCTCTCGACAGAGCCGATCTCCTGGAGGTGCTCGGGGCCTTGTTGGCCTTCTTCGATGACCTTATCAAAATCCCTGCAGTCAATGCCCTAGTACAATCCAGAATCTCCACCAGATACCCAAAACGGCAAGCTCCAGCCAAAGGCACCGAATTGATTCATTCCGGCACTTCCAGTACCGAAGGGTAAATGAATCCACCCTCTATATCTCATCCTCAACGTAGAAGCTCTAGAATAGTGGTATATACGAGTCCTGTTATAAAAATCCAAATTCCATTCCAATTTCGAATAAATTTCACGAACTGTCAAAATTGTCAGATGGCGATATGCAAGTCCCACGATCGAAAAGTCAGCTATTCCAGGACCGGAATCAGCTCAACTGAGAAACATTGAGTCCTCCACCATTTTCTCGAAAATTTCAAATTCACCAAATTCAATCGAAAATTGCGATTCAAACGTCCCCCAAAATTCCAACAATGACGACATGACGATGGAACAGACTGACGTGACCAATATACCACCAACGGAACTGACTCCACAGACGTTGAAAAGACAGAATGTCCCTCCCATCACCGTTAGGGATAAGAATATGTGGACAACAGTCATTTCGTTGTTCAAATCCAATAACATAAAACTTGTTAAACCCGCTAAGAATGTCTTTGACGGAGTTAAAATTTTTCCAGACTCTCCTGAAACTTTCAGGAAGATAAGTAGCGTTTTCAGGGACCAAAAAATCCCATTTCATACTTACAGCCTCCCTGAGGACAAAAAATTACGGATAGTCCTGAGAGGCGTTCCCGAATTTATTTCTTGCGAAGACATTACAGCAGAGCTGTCTGAAAGGGGGTTTGCCCCGGATTCAGTGGCTCGAATGCACAAGTCTGATTCGAAAAAAACCCCTTTACCTCTTGTCCTTGTTCTTTTAAACAAAGAACAGAAAGAAATTTTTAAAATCACTGACATATTAAATGTTCAAATCACCGCTGAACCCCAGAGACCTAGAGCCTCTGTGGGACAGTGTCATCGTTGTCAGCGTTTCGGCCACTGTCAGCTGAACTGCTGTGCCACACCCGCTTGTGTTAAATGCGGGGAAGAACACATCACACGAGAATGTCAAGAACCTAGGCAAAAAGCTAGGTGCGCGAACTGCGGTGGGGAACACACTGCGAACTATCGTGGGTGTCCTAGATGCCCACGAATAAGGCGCAGGTGGACCCGCCTCACATCGCAGAATCGAAGATATTTCCCCGAAAATAAGACACGAGCGGGAGTGTCATATGCGGCGGCGGCCGGGACGCCCCTCTCAGACAGCCCCAATTTCCACGCCTAAAGACATTCTTAGTACTTTAGATCAAATGAGGATGTTGTTTGGCAGTTCGCAGAAGCTGCTGCAAGTTTTCAACTGGTTTTAATCCCAATTAATGGGTGAACGGCGCTTCCGAATTTCATCAAAGCAGTGAGTTGGAATTGTAATGGACTCTCCAGAATAGACTCGAGTTTCAAGAGTTTCTTGTAGGAAACAACATAGACGTTGCTTTTCTGCAAGGAGCTCATCTTAATGGGGAACCTGTTAGATTTCCTAACTACAAAGTGCTCAGAAATGACCGGATTGGACGTCCGGGCGGCGTTGCCATCTTGGTAAAACGTTGTTATTCGCATGTTCAGTTTGGCATTTCCAATGATGATACTCATGGTATTGAAGCTGTAGGTATAATTTTCAACACGAGGAGTGGTCCTATGCGTTTAATCGAGTGCTTACAACCCTCCGAGAAATCAAATAGTTCCTGAGGCACTTGATGTGCTCCTGATGGAAACAGATCAACCTGTTCTGGTCATGGGTGATCTGAACGCTAAGCACGTACAATGGAGTCGTGTAACCAACGTTAGTGGTAGATGGTTGAGACAACATAGTGACAGGCATGAATATCAAGTGTTGGCCCCAGATGAGCCGACGCACTTTGGTCCATATAGGCCCGACGTGCTTGACATTGCCCTGGCCAGGAACATCACCTGGAACTGGGATATACGCGTCCCTCTCCGAGTTTGAGCTCCGATCACAACCCGGTATTTATCCTGGGGAATGATCCTACGCCCCAATCAGATCGCATGTGTACAAAGGGTGAATTGGGAGAGATTCCGTTCGCTCTGGAGACAGCTTATGCGCCCTGGGTGGATAGATTCTCCACTCGAGTTGGATGAGGTCGTGGCGCCTCGAACTCACCTTTAAAAAAATGGCTGGAGGATTCCTCCGCAGAGAACCGGCCCTAAGTTCCATGATGAATTTCCAATGAGAATTAAAACCTCATTCGTGAAAGAAACCGCGCCAAAGAGGTACCAAAGGGTCTGTTCCTGCGGACGGAATCCGAGCTAACGAACTGAATAGGGGGGTTCGTGAAACATATCGGAATTTCGAAATGAAAGATTTTGGCACAACCCTTCAAAATTTAGAAAATAATGATCAACTTTGAAAATTCACCAAAATTTAAAAACAAAAGACCGATTCCCTATTCATGGTGAGGCGGACTGTGCTACGACCCCGAGTCCAAAGCTCGAGCTTTTGCAGACTGGATGGAAGGCAATTTAGATTGAACGAGCATCCAGACGATGGTTTGGATCGTGATCTTTTGTTAGAAGATCGGGTTCGCCGCACCCTCAGGGAACCCAATCACGATGATATTCGTCCAGCTACGTTGGATGAACTTAAGGCTATATCAAGGGACTCAACCCCAAAAGCACCTGGTTATGATGGAATAACTAATCGAATGATTAAGTTTTTCCGGAAAACCAGGTGCAATCATATTAAATATCATAAACAACTCTCTGCGCCTTAAGAGATTCCCTCGTAGATGGAGGCATGCCATTGTGGTCAGATTCCATTACAGGGACAAAACCCGACCTTCCCGCAAAATTATCGACCGATCAGTCTGCTTTGCAGTTCAGCTAAGTTGGCTGAAAGATCGTCCTGCAAAGGCTTGATGAAGAAGTGGAGGACAGAAATGTCCTACCTAATGAACAATTCGGTTTCAGACGTGCTCACTCCACCGAGCTTCAGGTAATGAGGCTGGTGGAGGACACAATAACATCACTGAACACCAACAATAGCGCGATATAGTTTTGCTGACATCAGCAAAGCTTTTGACAGGGTTTGGCACGAAGGTCTACTCGCCAAACTCATTGATTTTCATTTGCCATTGGGTTTGGTCAAATGGTTAAAATCGTTCCTCTTAGGTAGGACATTTCAAGTCAGGGTCGACAATTCTCTCGAATTCGAGAGAAATTGAGGCTGGTGTTCCTCAGGGGCAGTGCTGTCTCCTGTATTATACGCCCTTTACAGTCCGATATACCAAGAAGCGAACATGTGAAGATCTCCTGTTCGCCGATGATACGGCTTTGCTCTCCTCTGCAGCCGACCACTTGATGGGGGTCGTTTATTTGCAAAATGCATTAATCGACCTCCAGCAGTGGTATCTGGAGTGGAAAATAAGGCTGAATCCTGATAAAACACAGGCAATCTCGATGAGACGTAAGAGAAATAACCCGGAGAGGGATGACTATCTCAGGAAGGAGATAGAATGGTCAGAGCAGGTCAAGTACCTGGGAGTCACTGTGGATCGCCGGCTCACCTGGGGTCCACACGTCAAAATTAGTAGAACAAAGATTGTCAACAAAATCTGCGCGCTATACCCTCCGTCAATAGGAAGAGTAAACTCTCATTAAAAACAAAATCATGATTTACAAGATGATGTTCAGGCCTGTCATTTTGTATGCCCCAGCCGCCTGGGGATAAATCTGCAGGTCTAGCATTGGCATCCTGGAACGGGCGCAAATGCGAGTTCTGCGGATGATAACGAACGCTCCGTGGTACGTGCGGAACGATCGGATCCTTGAAGACTTAAATCTGCCTTCCATCAGAAGCATCATTCGAGAACGCAATCAGAAAGTATTTGATTGCGCAACAGCCCACGAGAATCCGCTCGTCAGGGAAGCCACTGATTATGCCATAGACGACCCCTCGCGTTTTAAACGTCCCAGGCACTCTTTAGAGTGATGGGCTACCTGCTAATCCATACTGGGTAGCGAAGCTGCATCCTCAATAGAAATTATTACTTTTTCCAAATTTCATATCAAAATTCCCTCAAGGTCATTTTCGAGAAACACCCTCATGGCAAGTACTAGAGACCGGTCTCTAGTGCTTGACCAGTCAAAATTTTATCAAACCGTGAATGGCTGAGGCCCACATATTCGAAGTCTAAAGAGTAAGAGCCTTAGGGTTACACTTGAATAATTAACAGTGATAGGAGATCATGATATACCTATAGATCCATCATCCCGACAGGGCCATGTAGTCTAGTCAACAAGTGCTTTTTCAGTCAACTTTTTTCAGCAGTTTCGGAAAAATATGAACATGGTGTCATTGGATTCAGAATAGCATGTAGATGATTGTTGACAAAAATAAAGTTCCGCTCACAAAAATTGCAAAAGTTATAAACAATTCATTGAGAAAAAAAAAGAGAGTTTGGTTTTTTGCAAATATCTCAAAAACTAATTGAGATTTTGGAAAATTGAAAAAAAAATTGGAAAAGCGGAGGAAATTTCCTGAGAGTTCAACTCGCGGATCTGTAGGACCAATATTTATAATTTTCCCAGAGGGGTGAAAATACGGCCGAAAACGGGTAGTCTGGCTTGCGCAAGCCACGCTCACTTTGGACACTTTATCAATAAAAATTATAATGATAATATTAAATATGAAAATTAAGAAATGAAAAAATTCAGGCACTTACTAAATAGATGAATGAACAATAATCCGCCAGCAAAACAATTTTATCGCGATTTTTCAACTTGTTATGCAATACTTGAATAACCAGTTTTTGCTACCCGAATATGAACATTGCAAGTGTGAAAATTGTTGAACTGATAATCTATTTTTTGTCCTACCTTGGATCTATTTTTGAAAGGCTTCAGAATAGATCCCCGTTGAAAAAATCGAAAATAATATATTTTTTTTTTAAAATTTTTGCAAATTTATAAACTTCAATGAGTTATTGAAATTTTGTTATTAATATATTCCCAATGATTTTCATTATTGGAAGCTGCATGGAAAATATTTTTTTTTAATTTTTAATTCCTATTGTTCAAAATATTGTTATAAACAAATGTGTTGTTTTTAAGATAATTGTTTTTCTTTGAAATCCTCATCTCTGATGCAAATGATCATAAAAAAACGTTCCTAAAAAAAATTGTATTGCTTATAATCGTATTTGTTGATTAACAATTTTTTTCTACCACTTCTTATTAATATTAGGGAACTATTTTTCTTTAATCATAATGTATCTTGCTTTTTTATATGAAAAAATCCGTAACTCCATCATTCTCTCCTGGTTTTTCCTTTTTTAGATGATTTTAATTCAAAAACTAATGGAGATACGATCAATACACTTGAGACTTATTTATTCTCCATTAATCAAAGAACAAATTCAGCTTGAAACTGAAGTTGTTACTAAATTATTCATTTAATTTAATGCAATTGTTCATAAAACATACTTTGAGAAAAAAAAATTAACTACGAACTATTACAAATATGACAACATCACTTCAGTAACTTGTCATTTAACGTTCATCAATGAACATTAATTAAAAAATAAAAATAATTAAAACATATTAACATCTCAAAAAAACGAAAAATGACTTCGACATTGTGTTTAATTTAACGAACTTCATTTATGAATAGTTGTTTCTTTCTCACCTGGTTTTTCCTCTTTTAAATGATTATAATTTATAAACTAATGGAGATACGATCAAAACACTGCAGACTTATTCATTCTCCATCAATCAAAGAACAAATTCAGCTCAAAACTGAAGTTGTTACTGAATTATTTATTTAATTTATTGCGATTGTTTATAAAACATACTTGAGAAAAAAAATTAACTATGAACTATTACAAATATGACAACATCACTTCAGTAACTTGTCATTTAACGTTCATTGATGAACAATTTGAGCTCTTAGATTTAAGTCTCACTCTATTATTTTTTAAATTATGAATAAAAATATGTTAACAAAAAAAAAACAAAGTTTATTAGACTAAGCATCTTATAAACGAAAAATGATCTTGACATTGTGTTTAATTTAACGAACTTTATTTATGAATAGTTGTTCACATTTAATAATACGTTTTTTATTTAATTTTATTTTACATTAGGTTAATTTTCTAGATCGTTTCTTTGATGGTAGCTCATAATATTCAGTTTTTTTTGTGTTGCAACGTTTTTGTCGTTTTATTCGACTCCCAGCAAAGTTTCCGGGAGTTCTTGAACGAATAGTGCATTATCAGTACAGGCATCATCGTCTCAATTTCTATCTTGTGAACTGTTTCGTTCAACAACTTCGTCGAATTCGTCATCATCTCCAATCGTATTCTTTTCGCAATTATCACAACTCTCTCCTTTGCAATGCTCGCAGAGAGACGAACAAGTCCAGCCTTTTCGCATCCGCATCTTCTAGAACAGTTTTCGATGCAATTAGAGTGGACTAATTTCAAGAGTTCATCAGGAGCTAATTCATCGGTTGTTTTTACCGGCAGAAACATTGTTTCTGTCTTTATCCAACCCCAATTTCCAGGATTCAGCTCATTACCAAGCCAATATCAGAGAGATTTTGAGCCCCTTAAAAAATCTCCTTATTATGGCGTTGTTGTGGTTATTTCTTCTAACCATAACATTAACCACGACGATGAAACTAAGAGATTTCAAACCCCAAATTTAATCTTCATAATTTGACAGGTGACCCTTATTTTGTTTGGGTTTTCCTAACCTCATAATTTCTGGTGTTTAGTTTGAAAAAATATATGTATTCATTTTGAATGGAGGATTTGGAAAATGTGATGAATAGAAGAGACCGTAATGCAGATTTGATGAGCCAGATTATACTGAGAGATATTTTCCATATGCCTGAGATTGCTATAGTTGGAATCCCAGAATTTGACCTTAATGCTATAGAGGATAAGTTTGTGAAACCATATTTCAGGTTCGAAAGGCCGGACATATTTAGATTAGCAAGGGTTCTTCGAATTCCTAATGATATTAGGACAAGATCAGGACATTATGTAGCGATAGGTATAGGTGCTTTAATCAGCAGGGTTATATCATAGGTATTTATACGAAATTTGATTTCACATTTTTCAGCTGTTGAAGGAATTTGTATCCTATTAAGGCGGCTAGCATATCCAAATAGGTTTTCTGATTTAGAAAATATTTTTAAAAGATCTCCTGCTGCTTTATCTGAAATCTGCAATTTCGTGGCAAGTGACATTCAACAAAATTATGGTCATTGGAAGACATTGGTAACCTCCTATGGCTAAATAGAGCGAAACTAGAGTTATATGCACAGGTGAGTATAGCAAAATCTGAGAATATTATTCACCAAGTAGTTTACCAAAATAAAAAATCTTAATAGTTATTTGTACCTTGACTGGTTATTGCTAGTCCTTCACTAATAATTGAATCTCATATTTCAGGCAGTTGCTGAGAAGGGAGGTGCCGTTCAGAATTGTTGGGCATTTATAGATGGGACTGCTCGACCAATATGTAGACCAACAGATGACCAAGAAGAATATTATTCGACATAAGCGTTTTCATTGTGTGAAATGTCAATCATTATTATGTCCAGATGGAATTTTAGTGAGCCTCCTGGGGGCCTTTCCAGGAAGGCGTCATGATGCTTTTATTTTTGGTCAGAGCGGATTATACAATCAACTAGAAGAGAACACTAGATTTGAAGATGGGGACTTTGTTATATATGGTGACCAAGCATATGGCATAAGAGAACTGCTTTTGTGTCCTTATCCTGGGCAAGCACTGAATGAAGCACAACAAAACTTCAATTTGACCATGAGTCGAGAGAGACAAGCCGCGGAATGGGGTTTCCAAAAAATTGTAACTGAATTTGCCTTTTTAGATTTCAAGAAAAACCAAAAACTTCTCTTACAAGATATTGAATGTACGTTTAAGACATCTGTCATATTAATAAACTGTCATACATGTCTGTATAGCAGTGAAACTGCCCAGTATTTCAATGTAGTACCTCCCAACTTAGAAGAGTATATTTTATAGGTATAAAAGTGTTCCCAGATGGAGTGCTCTTCTGTATAAAGTGAAAATCATAGATGAAATATACTATACTGAGTCAAAAAGGCACATATTTTTTGTTTTTCAAAAATATTGAAACAGGTCTCCAGGGAAACCCAAATTGGTTTTGAAGAAAAAACCCAATTAGAAGGGCCTTTAAAAATACAGTCCTAGAGAGTTTGATTTTGAGATTAACAAAAAAAAACGCTTGAAGTCACCAATTTTTTAAAGAAATTCCAACCTATATAGGGGAGCATTTATGTTCGAGAAACTCTGTAGAATTATTATAATTTTGGACAAACTCCATCTATATTATAGTGTATTGTTTTGAATAATACAATTGTTTAAGAAGGTATATAAAGAAATTTGCTTATGTATTTATTTTTTATTAGATAATAACATTTCAATTATTTTCTTTTGTCTTTCAATTAAGTTTGCCATTACTTTCCTTTGCTCTATGTCATCTGCCTTCTGAAAGTTCTAGATTTTTCTTTCTATCATATTCCTCTAAATTGAACTTTTTTTCTGCCAATTCCATTTTATTTTCTTCTAAAGCTATTTTTTTTTCGTCTATGCCTATTCTTCTTTCCTCTAATATCTGATCCTGCTTTTTTAGTCTCCAGTTGTCTTTAGTCATACTGTTCCAGATAAGATAGCCCTTGCCTCTGGACATTAATTTTTCTTTTTCGGGATGTATTCATATATGTCTTGGCAAAGCTGTTCCTTTTCAGTATAGTCTTCTTCTGTACCAGATCTAAAATACAATCATTTCAATAGAAATATTATAATAAAAGTTTAGTTTTAGAGATTTGAAGCAGGACTTACTTGTACTTCATTGTTTTTGTTTTATCCAACCACAATTTTATTATCAAATCAAGATGATGATGATTTTAGAGAAAAATTCTTTGCTGTTAGCAAAAAGACATGCTCTCTAATAACGTCCCAAACACCAGAATTTGAGAAAGGATTTTGCCTCGCCACCTCTTCAAGCAAAGCTATGTCGTCCTCCTCCCTATATCTCATTCTTTTTTTTAATGGTATAGCCAGCTTGCCTATGTATTCACCCATTTTTAGAAATTTTGTTTGAATTAATTCGAAGAAAATACAGCAGGCGCAAACATAATAATGATGTGTTATAGATATGCTCATTCCTCTTACCATAGGTAGATATTTATAAAGAAGGAATTCTACTCTAATTTTCTATTCCCAGACAAAATATCCTGGAAGTATACCCAAAATATATTTTCGCAGGCCAGTCCTAAATGTCAAGTTTCTAAACACTTTAAACATCATTTTTACACGTTGTCAGATACTCAATTCAAATTTCATAATCACGAGATTGCAAAAAAATCAAACTTGGTATTTGAACAATATTACGGTGATATAATAAGAAATATAACAAATTCTCCATAGGTTTAGGAAACAGATACTTTTTAAATAGTTTAATATTAAATATTTCAATCAGCACGTACATCACCTATTTCAAAATGATCTAATGCTTGAAAAGCTGGAATGTGTGGCAACGGTGTCCTGTTACACATAACGATAAACATAACTACAGTACACCTTTATTTTTCCGTAAGTAACGGAATCGGTTATCGTTAATAACGTTAAAGGATCGGCAAAGTTACTTTGCGCATGATCACAATAACGATAACGGAAAAAAGGTGAAAAATTAAGGGGCTTAGAATCTCTCTATTATACTTGGTAAGTATAATAGAGAGAAAGAAAGAATGGAAACATAATGCTGTTGACGTTGGAGGTAGAGTCGCTGAATTGATGGCTTTTTTGGACTTTTTAATAACGTGCATTGACTTCGAAACACGGCATTGGCTCGCAGTTACATCGGTTTCGAATTCTCCATACAAAGACAGCATCACTATTTCTCCAACTTCCTTAATTTCTTCAGGGATGCACAGGGATCATAAAATGTTTCGCAACCATTCTGCAATTATCACAACTTTCTCCTTTGCAATGCTTGCAGAGAGACGAACATGACAGTCCAGCCTCTCGGCATCCACATCTTTTGGGGCAGTTTTCAATGCAATTAGGGTGGACAAATTTCAAGAGTTCATCAGGAGCTATTGTATCGGTTGTTTTTACCGGCAGAAATATTGTTTCTGTCTTTATCCAACCCTTACTTAATTTCTTCAGTGGATGCACAGAGATCATAAATTTTTTCCACATACTGCCTCATTCCATCGTTTTCAATAATCAAATCTAATAATTTCATCTTCCCTTTACCGAAAATTAAGCTCACTGTATCGCAACCCGTAAAAGCATGACGAATTGTATAATATCTTTCAGGTGTTGATTCTCCGTGCTTTCCAAGCTTGTATCTAGTTGTGACTAGGTGTCAATGCAATTAATATTGCAGCCAGATCGAAGTCGGTTCCAACCACAACAATTTTCTTATCTGGATTTCTCTCAGCAAGATCTATTCGAATAATGGACAATAAAAATAAGTCTCGAGTGTTTTGATCGTATCTCCTTTAGTTTACAAATTATAATAATTCAAAAGATGAAAAACCATGTGAGAATGATACAGTTACAAAGAACGGTAATTATAAAATTCGATAAAAAATATATTTTTTTTTTCCAAAAAACAACTCATGGTTATTTTTGTTACATTAAGTGGAATAAAAAAAAAAAATAAATATTTATTTGTTTATAATAAATTTTTTCTCAAATAAACAATGTAAAATCAAATGAAACCCATTATTTTCTTTTAATATCGAAAAGCAAGATTCATTATGAATAAAAAAATCGTTCCTTAATATTAATTATAAGTGTTAGAAAAAAATTGTTAATTAACAAATACGTTTTCAAGCAATACTGTTTTTTCTTTTAGGAACGATTTTTTTTTTCTGAATCATCATTTGCATCAAAGATTGGGATTTAAAAAAAAAATTAAACAATAGAGGATAAAAATTTAAAAAAAATATTTCCATGCAGCTTTCGGTAATGAAAAAACGGATCGTTTGAAATAAATAATATTTTTTTTCTCAATGAATAATAAATGTTTTTAATTTTGCAACTATTGTTAATGAAAAACTGAAAAATGAAATATTTTTTTTTTCAACAGGGAGCTATTCTGAAGCCTTTCAAGAATACCTCCTCAAAGGAAGGAAAAAAATCTCAGATGTATAGTATAACAATTATCACACTTGTTCATGTTCAAGCAGCAAAAAATTGTTAATCAACTATTGCATAACTAATTGAAAAATCGCGATAAAAATTGTTTGCAGACGGATTATTGTTCATTCATCTATCCAGTGAGTGCCTGAATGTTTTCATTTCCCCATGTTCATATTCTATATGTTTAAATAATTTTCATTGTTAAAGTGTCCGAAGTGGGCGTGGCTTGCGCATGCCAGAGTACCCGTTTTCGGCCGTATATTCACCCCTCTGGGGAAATTTCAAATATTGGTCCTACAGTTCAGGAAGTTGGGACTTTCTTTTGGAAAATTTCAAAAATCTCAATTAGTTTTTGAGATATTTGCAAAAAAAAACTTTTTTTCAGTAAACTTTTGCAATTTTTGCGAGCGGACCTTTATTTTTTTCAAAAATCATCTACATGCTATTCCAGATCGAATGACACCTTGTTCATATTTTTACGAGACTGCTCAAAAAAGTTGACCAAAAAATCACTTGTTGGCTAGACTACAATTCACTTCAACATAGGCCATCACGTCTACTTCTTTTTCTCCACTGACGATGAAGTTATTGGCATTTTCTTTTGGTCCATTTCGCATTTTCCTTTCCAGTTTTGGAAAATAATGCTGAGTGGGATGGCGATAATTAGGGAATCTCTGAGCATAAATTCGAGCTGCATCAGCTGCATTCTTTTTTGCTTCTCCGTAAATTAGCAACATGTCAATTTTCTCGTTTCTAGTATAATTTTCCAAATTATAAACTACGCAACAAATAATTTTTTTAAAGTTACAGCAGAATCATCAGCCTATTTATTTAGGAAGTCCTAGCAACAGCTTCAATTGTTTGTCACGGATAACTAGAATAACAGGACTAAGTGCATAAGTATTTGTTATTAGGTAAATTCTCTTCTTGCAAACATTCAAAAAAATTGTGAAAATAAAGTGAAAGTGTGTGGTATCAAATTATTCGTGAGGAAATGATCTTTCACAAAAAGCCGCCGAGCCATCCATTTTCCATTCGAATAAATCAAGTTAACTGGAAAAATTCATATTTGCGACTTGATCAAGAATGAAGCGATTTGCATGATCCGTGGCATTCTAGATTGAAAAATAAAAATTGGAATAGAAATTACTTTATTTGTCAAATATTGGCAAGTGAGGTGTTGTTGGATTTAGAATGTCATTCTCGATCGAAATAAGTAAAAATATATAGGATGTCCCGTTGAAAAATCGAGAGTTGGGATCATTTCCGGTCGAACCGAAAGTACGGCAAAGCAAGTAAATATGTCAGAAAATGTAAATTGAACTATCTCAAATTTCGTTTTTCTATCTTCAATAATAAAAATGTTATAGGGGTGAGCACCTTAGAGAATCTTCCGGTATAGAATAAAAAAATACATTGACATTTCTATTTAGAACTAGCATAAGATCTAAAACTCATCAAAACATGTATTAGCAAGGTCTACGAATATATTCATTGATATATGAAAACTGGTGATTGGACAAGTATCCGTTACCATCTATTCCCTTTTGATCCCTTTCCCCCTATGTTTTATCATTATTCGATCTCTCTTTCATCAACATGCTCAATAAACATAATATATATATATATATATATATATATATATATATATATATATATATGTTACTGTGATTGGGAAATTTTTGAGACATATTATTTTACTTTTGATATCGTGAGGGGATTTGATGAGGAAATGGTTCCAGCTATGACTGGGGATCAGAAGAAATTCCATTTCCTTTTAAAATTAAATATCTGTTTGAAGAGTTTCACTTTCTCCAGTGAGTTTGGAAAACAGAATAGAATATATATAATACTTCTGGTAATTGAATATATAGAACTTTATAAAGAATCAATAATTACTTTAAAAAAGCTGAAAATATTATAGGTCGAAATTGTTAATGCGGAGAATCCAAATGGGATTTTCTCTAAAGAATACGGAAAACATGTAGAAATATGTGGAAATTCTTGAGTATTAGGATATTGAATTATACCTATGAGTGCTCCAATTCAAATTCTCAGAAATTAAATTGATAGATATTGATGAACACTATCAAATTGGTCCACCACCACCATTTATTTTTCAATGAATTTCAAATTTCTCAAAAACTCGAAAATCCTAGTCGGAGTTTTATTTTTCTCATAATGAAAAAATAGTACATCGTATACTTAGTCGGTGAAGTGGAATTTTTGTGGGCCGAAAGAAGAAATAGACCAGAAAACCACTATACCGCCATGGTGGACACATTATTTTTTATCCTAGACAATGAAAAAGTTACAAAATTATCAACTTTATTAAAAAAAAACGAATCACAATAAGCAATTTCTTTTGATAATGATATTTGACTCCGTATTTGATGAGATATCAAAATGAAAAGTGCAATTGTTATAATTATTGAATGACAATAGTAACTGATGAATTTGTTCGGAGAATGAAGGATCAGATGGATTTATATCGCTCATGTTAGGCATTTCTTCAACTCCTATTGGATTATATCCAGAGCCAGTAGTAGTTTCCAGTTACGTAATAGTACATTCAGGCTTTTTGGTTGTCAGTTTATGTTTGGCGACAGAAATTTCATTTTGTGAAGAGTCATCAATGTAACTTTCACCGACAGTACTGGATTTCCAGCCACCAAAACGTTTGAGGGCTCATAAACTTGCTCCAGATTCTAAAAAATGGTTGCAGAAGTTCTTCTGTCCAGTATAATCCTTGGGGTTTTCTAGATTGTGTGACAGCCAACATTTTGCAGCACAGTTTCCACCACTATATTTAATAAATAACCTTCGGGAATTCATATTTTCTGGGCGCAAGTCAATGTATCTCCTACAAATTGATAGGAAATCCTTATCGGAGTTGCAGAATCCGTTTCTCATGGTTTTTTGTTACAAGGACGTGTATGATTGTTTTTGTCTACTACATCAACACCCATCGCAACGACAAGCTCCGTCGATTCCAATGATCACGGCCACCTAAAACAGTTATTCACATTATTATATGCATGAGTACCTATAACGAGTAGTATTTTTGATTCGGTATAGGCACACACCTTATGCATGAAGAATATTTCATCTGGTGCTGTCAGAAGGAATCTATCAATTTCAGAGCTTTGAAAAATTTTCGACGTTTTCTCCGCATATCCAACGGATTGTTTTTTCAGGAGAACAGTTACTCTTGCAAAAAATTCCATTTCGCCTTTATTTTTCACTGACAATGTCGATTTCAACATAGACTGAATGGACCACATTGTTGATGATTTATATTTTTGGGGCAATTCTGCTAGACACGTTAATATTACACTTTCACTACACTTTTTTACTCGTTTTGAACAGCACCAGTCCATGAACAACTTGTATTGTGGGTCATACTTTTTTTCGACTTGTCAGGCAACAAAGTCAAAGTTACTTATTTTGCTGCCTCTATTATTTCTTCCGGGGTGCAAGACGATGACTCATCGATTATTGTGTTGGATCATCCGTAATTATTCCCAAAATTGTTCAAAACTTTGGTCAAGACCACAGGTCAAAATTCCAAAAATAACAACTGACAGATATGACGTTTCTTGTCAATGCTACCAATTCATAGTGCCAATCGCTTCACAAATCGCAATCATTTGAGAAATGAAGGAAGAAGCACTTAATGCGTAGAATTTTAAATAATTCAGCGCCAAATAGGAAAGTAAGTTGAACTAAAGGTTTGCGAGAAGCGAAAAATATTGTAATTGTAAATTATTTCAGTAAATTAACAACTTTTATATAATTTTGAGCTACTGCGCCATCTGTTGGCACTTTGTGTAATTTCACTTTCTTGCCTAGGCAATTTTGAGACTTCTGTCGGACTTGCAAATGTCAACTTTCTCGCTCATAAAGACGCAAATTTTCTCATTGTGTAGGGTTAAAGAACAATGTATTTATAACTTGATTTTTCTCGAACACGACTAACTGGAATGAACGGGAAACTCCGGTTGGTCGCCCAGTATTCGATGATCTCGGAGTTTTGCTGGTATCAATTTCAAAACTTCAAATAGTTCAGACATATTGAGAATCAGGGACTGGAATTTTGGGGATTGAATTAACTCCATTATCGGGAATATGACCACAGTGAAATCAATTCAATTTTTGTTACCTACGATGGATCAGATTATGAAAATATATAGATTTATAACTGATGTCAACATATCAATCTCTGGTGCTGAGAAACCTCAGAAAATCTCCAACTACTTCCATGCTGTATATTCTGGTTATATAACTATGAAAAATCGAATTACAAAGTGTATGCACGATATCATTCCAATCAACCTTCGGATGAATAGTGCTCTTTCTATGTCCAATACATACACTTTATTCTAGGCGAGGTTGACATGCCATATTAGTTGTTAGTTTGAGTAAAAACGGGCACGCTCGCTATTTTATACAGTTCAGAAAACAAAAATACATTGATAGAAGGACACTGATTAGTTCTTTTGATAGATGCCTAATGCACTGAATAAATTTTTTGTGTGCTGCGAGATCTGTTAATGATAAAAGTCGACATTTGCATTAAATTCAGATAGTCAATCTGAAACGAAAGTGGAATTCTAGATTACATTATTAAGGTATGTTTCCACTGAGGCAACTTCTGGGCAACATTTGGCATGCGGCACCGACGCATGCGGCAATAGAACAATCATTATAGATATTTTAGTGACAAAAATAGTACCAGGAAACCGACTGTGCCATCATACGATTGACGATTCGTAGTTATATCCTGTTATGTTTCCGAATCGCATATATCATTTTTTATAAACAATTAAGAGCAAAAAGCGTGTTTTTTGTTTGTTTTTTGCTCGTAACATAAAAACTAAAGAGGCATTCTCAAAAACAAAAAAAAACATTTTTTGAAAAATTCAGCACACCGCCATCTTTCAAGTAGTAGTAATTGATATTTAATTTATTTTGAAAAACTTCAGGCTCTTTCGGATTATTAGTTTTTGGATAATTGCCAATTTAATTTTTTTAATGCACTTCAATGGAGCAAGCCTGGATGCGTCATAGGTGTTCCGATTTCAATCTTGCGAAAATATATTGCAAGTAGAAGTACAGTACTACTAATTCTCGCAAACATGACCAAAAACGGGCGAGCGTGTGACAGCGGCTGAGCAGTTGGGTATAGTAATACAAGCGCACTGCCCGCAAGTTATTAATCTGCTGCTCTACACTCACTACTCAGCCGCTTGCATGCACTCGTCCGTTTCCAGTCATGTTTGCAGGTATTTCTCACCTAATTTGCAGCATTTTAAAGCAAAATGTGAAAACGTTTCGTAGCACTATAGTTTTTCTTGCGATATGTTTTTGAAAAATTGGAGTCAGACCTCCTATGACGCATCCAGGCTTGATTGCATTAAAAAATTTAAATTGCAATTATGCAAAAACTGATGATCCAACAGAGCCTGAATTTTCTACACAAAAAGTGAATATCGATCACCTGAATGTTGCAAAGATCATACGCTACAAACTGAAAAATGGCGGTGTGATGAATTTTTCAAAAAACGCTCCAATACTAATAATGCAAATCGTGCCTGGGTTCGTTTTTTTCGAATTTTGATTTTCTATAATTTTTCGATTGAGAGCATCAAAATTGCTTTATTTGTTTACATGTTATAAGCAAAAACTGATATAAAATATTTTCTCTTATATGTTTATAACAATTCAAGCAATGACACTTGTGAGACGGAAAATAACAGGATATAACTACGGACCATTTTTCATATGATGGCGCAGTAGGTTTCCTGGTACTATGGAAGCTTGCCACATATTGGACTGTGTCGCCAGAAGCATGCGTCACTGTGCGACGAAGATACATCGTATGATGTTGGAGTGGAATATTCAGAAAACAACCTTATTTATTGAAGATTACCATACTTCACTAGAGTTGTGGAACAACAAAAGTGCTTCATAAAAAGACAGAAATTTTAAGAATGTCAAATAAAACATATTTGCCACCAAGTAGGAATGTTTACCAGATTAAATAAAGAAGAAAATCAAGGATTTGAGGTATACAGTATATCTCGCACAACATTAATAAACGCATTTCATACTTCTGATACTAGGCGACAAATACTTGGGATTGGAGTTCTGAAGAGATACATAAGTGATGCATAACTATCTGCAGTACCTAGGTATCTCAAAGTCAACAATACTCGCACTTGAACTGGTATTGCATCTCGACAGTCGGTGTCTGCTTCTTTCATTAGGTAGTCAAAATCCTGCCTGCTCATACGTGTGAAATTCTGAAACAAACTACCACCATTTGAAAAAAAAATCCTTGCTATTTCCACTACTTTCAACAAAAAAGTCACTGATCCACCACCTAGGCTTCTTCTGTTTTCTTCTTCAATTGCCAATTGCGGGGATCAAATGAGCATCAGCTGCCACTGCTTCTGATGACATAAAATGCTTTTGCCTCGTGCGACAAGCAATGGCAATAAGTAGCTCGTGACAACTGGCAACAGGAGTAGCATACATATTGCTCGTTGGTGCTTCAGTGGAAATGTACCATCAGGAATATAATATATAACATATTCCATTAAAATAAATTTTTTCTCACATGTGTATTCCACGAACGTGAATATTGTTACGAAACTGGGTTCGTTGTAATTAGAAATACTCGAGTATTTTATTTTATGTCAGTTTATTCCTCTTCAAAAACCCAAAACAATATTGTGCTCGGGAAATAAAATTCTCAATTCACAGTTTACGACTAAAATGTACCGCAAACTGTACTAAGGAGACATTTCACCATCAACTCGCTGAGGAAATGAATACTACTTCAGTGAATGACTCAATCACTGATCGTACGCCTATTCTTATATGCGCTTACTCGTGGCTGGTCGACTATCAGAGCAGTCCGTGGCAATACCTCGATTTCCATGACGTCATCGGAAGTTCCCAAACGGCTGCATCGTCCAGCATGTGCGAGAGAAACACGGACATACCGTACTCATTTTCGTAACAATATAGTTGGAATATTAAATTATAATTTGAAAACAATGATGTGGATGAAAATTTCAACATAATATGAAGATAAACTGGAATCCAACCAACACTTCAATAATGATTGGCTCGCTTATGTTCGTGACTTTGCCCGTGATACATTTTTGGTAAAAATTTCTCATTCCTCAACGTGCGTTAAGTGAAAATATTCGCAGAGGAAATGCTGAGAAAATTTCTTCCCCAATTTCATCATTCCTTATATCTGACTTCAGGTGATAAATCGGTTGAGAAAGCAATTGTTATGGCTTTTAGGTAGGTTTTGTGAGTCGAATTATTTCAAACTAATGATAAACACTGAGAAGTTATGTCAATAGTCGATAATCATTCCAACTATTCAAATTGCAACTCTCGGGTCAAAACAAACTCTACCTATGAGGACTCCTCTTCAGATCCTCTACAAAAGCAAGTATCGTTACGTATCATACCATCCAAACATAAATTTCCCTCAGGTTAGATATCTTATCAGAGTTCAGTATCCTATGTCTTCTTTATCTGCTTCAGTGTTAATCAGAATGTTTAATCAGGCATGACAAGGAATTCCTATTTCTTTCTTGTAGAAGGAATTTCAAGCTCCGACAGTCTATAAATGAGTACTCTAGAGAAAAGCTCTGGAGGTAATGATGGGAGGTTGCAACATAGTACTAGCCACCTTATCAGACAAATCGTTTGGCTTCAGCTTCACCTTCACCTTCACATCTACTCACAAATATTCAAAGAATTTACCATTTAACATCCTTCATTATTCCAATCAGTCCAAACTTCAATGGAACTATAATAGATCATTACGTAATTCACATTTTTGTTACCCTCAATTTTAATGTGAGAAAAAAAGCTTCATAGTATATGGAACATTTTACAACAGTAGCTGATTGTTGACATGCATTTATTCATAATTCATACCGTTCCATTGAACCGATATCGGTAGGTTCCTTCATTCATTCTATAGAACGAGAACATGACAGCACCATGGACTCTGAGAAAGAATAGCCATATTTCCAAGTAACTTTCCGGAGTAAAGTAAAATTGGAAGGGAAAGTTACGAAGAGCTTCAACATCTGGATAATAAGAGCACATAAGGGCGAAGAAAAACCTAGGAAAACGGCGAGGAAACACTGAAAGCAGGAGGCCCCTCCCACAGAACCCCTCTGCTTTCAAAGTTAACTAAACAAGAATCGGAAAATTGTACATATTTTGTATATACCCAAGGCAGAAAGAAGTGAACTATAGAGACGAATAGTTACACAATTCAATTTGGACAGGAAAAGTGAAAATTACAGAAGGGTAGTGGAGTTCAGTACATAAGTTAGTACGAGAGCTCCACAGCCAAACTGTTTAACAATTTCTCACTGAAACCGTATAGTTCAAATTTTCGACTCCGCCCACTTTCGTTGAATAGACCAATCGGAGTCGAGAAATTCTAAACGAAACTAAAACGAAGTTTTCAATTTGGGAAAGCAATTGAAAATGGAAATTTAACTTACAAAGAGTAAATCAAGAACACATAAGATAAATAGTTGATCAAATTCAAAAATCCCGAGTAAAGTAAGATTGAAAAGGAAACGAATAGAGGATAGCTAAAGTAAGAATGGATTCGACAATCCTCAAGAGGGATTTTGAAATGTTTGGTAAAATGCACCAATACATAACTGAATATGCAAACAAAACGCTATTGAAAGAATCATCCAGAATGAAGGAAATCGAAGATAAAACTAAATTAATCAGCACACAGTATCAAGAGCTTCGAAGGGACTTTGTCACTATGAAAAGAAGCGACAAAGACGACTTCGCTCAATTAATAGGAGAATTCGAGGGAAGCAGTATCTCTGAACACCTTATGTACCTTACCTTTAAAAAGGCAGAGGCGAAAGGCCCAGATTCAATAGAAAATAGTGAATTACTTAACGTAATAAGGAAAAGGCACAGAGACAAAATGCAGAGATTGAAATACACACTGAAGGCAATCAGGGATGTAATAAAGGAAAATGTAAAGGAAGATTATGGAGATAAATATCCTAATGTGGACATGGAGGAAGTAATACTAGAGCAAATGGAAATATTAGATCCAGAGCTCTATGAAAAATACATTTCCAACTTGAGGAAAAACCATGAGCTGAAGGAAGCAAAAAGAATGGAAAAGGAGAAGGCCAACGACTCCAAACTAAAGGGAAAAGAGGCGGAAAAGAGGGAAGCACCTGGAAAAACACAAAGTACGGGTGCCTCAGCTCCCCCTCCTCAAGAAGACATAGAAAAAGCACAAAGCCTAAAAGAGCGAAAAGCGAACCCAGAAGAAACCGGAAAGAATAAAAGTACGGACATTACCCCCCCTCCCCCAGGTGAGCGGAGTGGAGCCCAAATCAGAGTCACTCTACCAAAGACTCTATCGATTAGATCAAGAGGATGCCAAAAGAAGGGAAGAGAAATGGGAAAAGGAAATATTAGAAGATAACCTAAGGGAAAAAAAGAAGAAAGAGAGAAAACTAAATAAGCAATAGCAAAGGGACATAATAAACGAGGGGGCAGCGCAAACGCCGCCGAAAAACGCGGCTGCAAAGGCACCCTTGGAGAAAAGCCCGTTGCAAATAGCATTTGAAGAAGACCAAAAAGAATTTAAAGTGAAAGAGGCCGAACATAAACGGGAATTAGAATTTTATAGACAAAGGAAGGAACTTCATAAACTCCAAAGTAAAAAAAGTAAAGAAAGCGCAGTCGACGAATATTTTGAACATCTATCGGAAAGCGCAATGGAAGAACGGAACGAACAACGGAAGTCAAAAGAAAGGAGAAACACTCTCTCGCCGGATGATAATAGTCTGGAAGATGAGTATTTCAACTACTTAGCATCATCCGACGATGAAACAACACCAGAAGACCACTTTTTTAGTGACGGGGGCACGTATATGGGTCAAACCATTACACCCCGATATACGAGAGAAGAAATAAGGCCGCTAAAAGACCAAAAAAAGGAAAATATTGAAATCAAAAACCAAGAACGGAAAAAAAACGTTGAGGAAGAAATACCGCATATCTTCCCAAATGCAACAGTCCTTAATGAACCAATGGATACACAAGATGTTGTAGACTCACCTGTATCCGAGGATATTAATGATAAAATCCCGATAACAAAAAAGGGAAAGAAAAACAAGAAAAAGGAGGAGTTACCTAAGATAACAGAACCCCCGCCAATAATACTAGATGGGAAACCTCTACTGAAAGAAAAGGCAATTTCAGAACTTAACAAGCTTTGTAAAAGAAATGTAAATGCAAAGTATACACAGCTGAATACACACATTCATACAGAGTGTGATGAGGATTTTATGGTAGTAAAGGAGTTTATAAAAGAGAAAGGCATAGGGTTTTTCACCTTCACCAATAAGGCTGAAAAACAGCACGCCTTTGTCTTGAAAGGACTTGACAACGAACCAGCTGTAGATGACATCAGTAAGTGGCTACAAAAAGAGCACGACCTGAAAACCATCAACATATACCAGATGAAGAAAACTAAAAGACCACTCTACTTAGTAATAACCTCAGGAGACATCACTTTAACGTACCTGAAAAAGCAAGTAAAAACTCTACACAAAACAGTAGTAGACTGGGAAACCAGAAAAACAGATGGCGACGCGACACAATGTAGGAGATGCCAAAGGTGAGGGCATGCCGCAAGAAATTGCAATCTCCCACCTAGGTGCCTAAAGTGCGCAGAAAAACACGTGACAAATGAATGCCTGAAAAGCCCAGATACACCGGCACGATGTGCCAACTGCATGAAAGAGCACCCGGCAAACTACCGGAAATGCGAGGCCTATATCACAAAAATGGCAGAAAAAGAAGATCAAGCCATACTACACCCCACAAGGAACACTGGACAAATGAGAGAACATAGAACATTCAACACAAGAGAGCCAATTCGTCCCTCAGCAGGCCCGCGAGGGCGAGAACCATGGCGTTACCCAAGCACTTCAAGACAGCCAAATGACGCGGGACCCCAAACCAGAGTGGAAGAGGGGGGAGGCCTGACCCAGCAGATTTTGGCACTGACTCAAGCACAACTGCAAAGCCAAGAAGCTATGACACAAATTTTACTGACGATACAAGACATTCAGAGAATGCTAGTAATCCAGACACAAATATTACAACAGCTTGTCGCAACGCGAGCGGCGGAGGCGCCGAGGGACGTGTGGGGACTGCGGCATATGCCACAAATCCCTCTACACTGTCCCGAGGCACAGCAGTCGTAAGCGAAACCGGCAAGCTGAATACAGGAAACAAAGCATAAAAACATAAACACATACAACACAAAACCTAACTCAAACGAAGACACAAACAGGAAAATAACTCAAAAACAAAACTCAAATGCAGACATAAACAACTCAAATAACACTCAAAATGAAAAAACACAATTACCCTAAATACACACAAATCACATGACATACCCCTAACCAGGTTTTTTATATTAACTTTTCCTGGGAATAAACTGCAAAAATCAATACTCACAAAGTCAAAAATCCCAAAGTAAAAATTACAAACTCTAGCATAAACGATAAGTAGGAGGCTGGAAAAAAGACATAAAAAGACATGTACTGACTTGAAAGCTCAAGAGGACAGCGTTAAGATCTGCTGGGGGCGGCTCACTCCTTGTTCATTCGAAGGTAATAGCCCGTCTTAGGACCGAGACGTGTCCCGGAGGCTTGCAAAGGCACCCGGAGGGACGTGTCGGCCCTCTCCGGGCTGGGGGTTGCGCACAACCGCCAGCTTGTATCATGGTACAAATATTGTAAATATCTGTATATATGTATTTAGTTAGTTTTTAAGTTAAACATGAAATGTAAATACCGAAAGTTACAAATAAATTTTATTGGATTGGATTGGATTGGATTGGTAGGTTCCTGGCAATAAATGTAATTCCGCATTCGAATAAACTGACGCCTACTCGTTATTTTCAGTTTGATCCATTATCCTTATGTTCATATAACATGCAACAGCATTCCAGTGACCCGTTTAACGAAATTTTTGGTTATCAATTTGAATCAGCTGTAATCTATTTTTGATATCTTGGTCAGTCAATGTTTCTGCATTTATCCTACTATCACTATCTCCTAAAAGTAAAATACACTTTTGTTATATGCTAAAAAAAGGTTTAATCATCATTGGTAGAACCATATTCTTCAACTTCAGCTCGATGTTCTACTTTTCCGTAATTTTTCAGCAATGTTATCAACATGGCTCAACAATTAATCAGAGATCCAAGCTGTTTGACAGGTTTTCAGGAATTGTAGTTTATGTAACAAGTAGCAAAGTGATGCTTTAACGGACGAATCGAAATGTTTACCGGAATATGATGATGATGTCCGCCAAAGCATTTGCGTTCGTGTATCATAAACATTGTTTTGATTAGCTTTCAATAAACCGGACCGAAATGCTACACATATTTCAGCCGTGCATACATTTTCAATTACCATCAGTATGGTACTGTATTGAAATTGTGCAAAAATGTAGCAAGCAATTGTTTATCAATGACACGTTTGTCAAATACTTGTCAAATATTAGTGTTAATTGTTAGTGTAGTATTCCAAATATTTTTGAAGAAAACGTGTGTTCACTACAAAATTTCAAATAATATATGGCTTATTCGTCTTCTGAAACGTTTTTAGGATATTGATTATGTTTTCGGAAATAACAAAAATTTAATCCGCTAAAGTGTTGCCTTGACGACAAAGTGGCATTTTTTCGGACTCCTTTCAGTATCCAAAGTAAGCATTTTGGGAAGCGTATGCAAAAAAAATATTTATATCAATTATTATTCAACTATTTGTGAATCTACTCGCGAGTAAAATAAAGTTTGCTACAAACTCGAGCATAATTGTGTTTGGTTTTGAATAAATCCTGTGTATTGAATAATTTATGTCGTCTTCTGATAGATAGCGTTCAAATTCTATTTATGTCTGTATTTATCAGAATTATATAAAAGCTAAGATTGTTGTGTCATTTTTGACTTTGTTATACAACAAAATCATACTGCGTTCTTGATAAAATCCAAAAATCCTAGTCTGCGTCTGCATATTCTTATTTGTTATACAAATAGCCCACAGAAGATAATAATACAAACTCCTATACAAATTTCCAATACTTTAAACTGAAAAACGAATTGAATGCAAACCAATACACAAGTAAGTCAATCAGCTGTTCAGTGGTTATGTACTTGAATGTATTTTGACAGCAACTCGTCGTACTCTATTATTGTACCGGGACAAAGATTCCATCATTAGCCCTACTAGTTATATACAGGGTGTTAACAAATAAGTGCGAATGTTTTAAAAAGGTGATTCCTTGTCCAAAATTAAAGGGGATCTTTCATGAAAATAAAAGCTCTTTGGCCTTTCCTTGAAAAGTTACAAATTCCAAAAATGAGAAAAAATATTTTTTTTTTCGGAAATCTACCAATAAAAAGGCTACCTATGAATATTTTTTTAATTTTGTTGTGATCATGTCAAAGGTGAAACATGCAACGCCTATTCCATTTCTTACCGAACTTTTTAACGAAACAAAATATCTCAATTTAAAAATATGTTTCGAAAAAAAAGCGATTCATTGCAAAACTTCTTTAACTCCTGTGTTGTGTTCGAAAAGCAATGGTTTCCTAATAAAAACATTAAAATACAACAATGTGCATGAACTGATCTTCTATAAATGGAATCGAGAAAATCTAGTAGGTGGCTGTCACGACCCCCATTGAATGTGTGAATGATTTAAGGAATCACATCATTGCAGCCTGCGAGGCAATCCAAAACACACCAGGAATATTTCAACGTTTGCGCCAGTCTATGAGACGAAAACTTGTTTCCTATCTAATGGTTTTTATTAGGAAACTGTTGTTTTCACGGACACAATACAGGAGTTAAAAAAGTTTTGCAATGAATTGTTTTTTCCAATACATAATTTTAAATTGCGAAATTTTGTTTCGTTGAAAAGGTTCCAGTAAAAAATGGAATAGGGGTTGTTTCACCTCTTTAAAATATCACAAGAAAATTAAAAAAATATTCATAGGTGGCCTTTTTATTTGTGGAAAATCCCAAAATGCATTTCTCCAACTCTTCAGCAATTTCAAGAAGAAAAAAAAAATTTTATACTTTGGAAGCGTGTAACTTTTAAAGGAAAGGCCTAAGAGCTTTTGTTCACAGGAAAAACCCCCTTTAATTTTCGACAAGAAATCACCCTCTGAAAACTTTCGCACTTATTTGGTAACACCCTGTATATATTTATAATAAATAATAATAAATCTGTTTCTCTACGACTATCGTATTCTACATTGATTACATTTGCCAAATTGATGAATGAAGATGATTCCAAGACTCCGTAGATCCTAACTCATTATTCAACGGCCACTCGACCAATCACAGAATCAGAATTTTCAGAATCCCTGGGAACTGAAAGGTTTAGACTTATGATAAAACAGCAAATCTCCAAACAAATTTCTCAAAAAGGCTTTGCTTCATACGACGTGTCACGGCTTGGTTCCGCGAATGTCAGATTGACTGTTTTCTAGTTTTAACTTTGATCTTCACGATCAAAATATAAATTGAATAATTGTGATTGGAAAGCAGAGAATAATGCGATCTGTACACCACCGGATTCATTGGGAATGGCGAAACTGAACTTATTGCCGGAAAAATCAAAAACGCAATATTCGAAGGCACACGCAGAGTTCATGGATTGGCGAAACTTGAACCAGGCACATTCATTCCCGGAAAATGTCCTTCTCACTTAGTTTACAAAACCCTCCGAGAAATATAAGTCATCATCGTTGTGGAAGATATATCATTCCATCAAATGAATCTGAAATTCAAAATGAATGAATTAAGTATCTATTATTCTTATAAAAAAACTTGAGAGGTGTTAAGGGACACCCGGATGGAACGAAGTTCCTTTCGATTAATTAGTGAAGGAATTGTAATATTTTTTTTTTTTAAGTTATAATGATATTTTTTTTCATTATTAACAAATATAATGTATTATAAACTTAATCAGTAGGCTCAATTTTAGTACATACGCATTGATATTGTAATATTAAAATATAATTTGCTTTTAAATTTATTGAAGTTATGAGGCGTACACTTGCTAAACACACAATAATGGAGAGATTATAACGCGTATGACTTGGTTAGCACAATAGTAAAGAGAGGTAATAATGCGTACTTGCTAAAAATACATAAGCATTTATTATTGTCTGTATAAAATCTCTACTTACCTAACTCCATCAGCATATCCGGAACTTGTGCAGGAACACTGTCAGAATTCATTATTGTTATTATTTTTTATTATTTATTATGTACAAAAAACCTGTATACACTCAACAAAAATAATCGTCGCGACACCACACTGTTCAATGTGAAATAAAAAGACGAAACGAAAATAACTGGCTTGCTTTCTATGAGAGAGATAGAGAGAGAGAGACAGACAGAGAAACACGCGCACGCCTCACGGCTTATAACCATAGCGAAAGTCTCGTTACAACTTTTGGTCTTAATTTATTCCATCTAGCCCTCTTTCGCAACGCGCGATGAGGAACTAAGTTCCAATAATATTTGCATTGCATTAAAACTCTGACTATCGTATAGTCTTAGATAAAGTATAGTCTTCTACTCCCGTATAATGATATCTATTATTCTACGCTCGTTGAAGAATATATTATTATTCAATATAAATTCAGCATATACAAAACATAGAGTAATTATCATATAACATTGATATAAATGTGAGAGTAACCAGAGGTACATAGTACTTGTATGGTTGATCTAATTATGCATATACACATACATACACGCATATATCACAATAAAACCCACATGTGTATATCCTTACATACACATTTATTATGCCGGTGATCACCCATCTCAAAAGAACAACGTTCTTGACAATGTGATCGGACACCTTCACAATAGTTAATACATACTCATAGCAACTGCATACATTGTATTTTTTAACCGACGAAACCAAAAAGGAGGAGGTTCTCTATTCGACCCGTATATTTTATGTTTCTCCATCAAATTTTTTTATGTATGATTACGCATAACTTTTTACTGAGGCGTCCGATTCCGATCATTCTTTTTTCAGTGGATAGGGTGTACTTCGAATTTGGTTCCTTTAATTAAAAAAACCCCAAGGGAAAAAGGATATTGATCACTCCCCTCTGAATTCTGGTCCGTTAACCGATTATATCAGGCATAACTTCTTCTTCGATTTGGATGATTCTTCTTTCAATAGATAGGGTATACCTTATATTTGGATTTCGAAAGGAATTAGCCACCCCCTCACGGGTAGAAAAATAGGGGATAATTGATTTTTCACTAGTGAACATTGGCACACACATACGTAGTTGACAATGACAGATCGCTATTGACATTATTCTTGTTCCACATCCGTCAAAATCAGTATATCTTATGAGAGGATGGAATTATATACAAAGTAATGAAATAAACTAACCAGAACAACGAAAATAATAGTATATAATCATATTATTTAACTGGTAATAGTTGAAGTAAGGTGGGTAAGTAAGTATTTTGGAAGTAATCAAAAAACAAGTAGGTAGTAATTGGTAGATTATAGCCACAAAGAATTGAAAAATAAAAACTTTTTAACAAAAAATTAAACCGACGAAATACGGAACTGAAAAGTAAATAAAATCTTTACAAATTAACCGATGAAAATCAATTGAAATGCAAAAAATGAAATAATCCTTCTTAGTCTAAATGATAATTGAGTTCCTAAACTAATGTAAGTAACTGATTTTGAGTCGGCGCCAAACAAACTAGCAATTGAATTAGGTGAAGCGTAAAATGGTGGCAGCGAGATGCACGGCTGCGTTTTGATGACTTCTTTCATAGATAATGATCTTCGATAATTGTTTGTTTGGCGCCGACTCAAAATCAGTTACTTACAATAGTTTGGGAGCTCAATTATCATTTAGACCAAGAAGGTTTATTTTATTTTTTGCTTTTCAGTTGATTTTTTCGTCGGTTTAATTTTTTGTTAAAAAGTTTTTATATATTAATCATAACCTCACCATTTAATTATATATAGCTCACCAGATTGAATTTCTATGTCATTACATAGAAATTTAATCTGATGAGCTATATATAATTAAATGGTTAGATATGGAGTTAGGTTATGATTAATATAAAAATACAAATGCAGAGACATAAACAAGGTTATCGCAAATATGTATTAAATGTACTCATATTATATAGTAGAGTATGTACAATAAGAGGCATAAGTTTCGATACATGAAAGTACACGATAATCACTTTTCTGATATCCGAATTCTAGTTGATAGCATTGAGAATTTCATGAATGATAATCCTAGGTATTTCATGAAGTCATTTTATAATTTGTTTTTCTCATTTGAATTTTACATTCAGGTTTCACTTGACTTCCCCCCTCCCTCTCCCCCCAATGGGCAAGTAATATAATCTGTCTGTCTGTTCGTCTGTCCATCCGTCCGTCCGTCCGCCTCTCTGTCTGTAATCTTCCACGATAACTGCCGAACCGTTTGACCAATAGAGCCGAAATTTGGTAAGAAAATACAGTTCCTGCCCTGAATACGACCATCAGTTTCTGACTATCATCTGCCAAACGGATGTGTCACTATTGGAAAATGAAACCATAGTTCACGGAACCTGACTTGCAATATGTTATTTGGAAGACATTGAAAAACTGTATTCTGTACAGTCAAATTTATTTCTCCAAATGTAAAAAATGAAAAAATATCAAAATTATGAACTTTTCCATTCAATTATTCAAAATATATCCGATGGATTAGAACTAAATTTGGCAGGGCGCAACAGGACAAAAATTACCGGGCTTTGACTAGGACTAGCACGTTTGGTGCAGGATCAATTGACTGGGGTCAAATATCTCACTTGGTCAATTGATCGGTGAATTGACTGTTGAATTGACCTATTAAATTGATTTCGCACACCCCTCAAAATGTATTACGAATGTTTCATTCCAAAATAACCCCATTCTCCCAAAGCCCGTGCCGGTCAACTTTTGGGGTGTCCCACCGCTGATTTTTGTATTTCGAGTGGGAGAATATTTTCAAAGCTGAGTGAGCATGGTTTCTCAGGCTTGTCTCCTTGACATCTGGTTTTTCTGTTACATGATTTTTATTTCTGGTATTGTTGATATGCTTTTTATAACGAATTTTGTGGTTTTTTTTCAAGTGTTCATCCACAGTGTTTGTCCGTATATTTGTCTTGAGTCGAACATTCCTGATTCTTGATATAGCTCATTCGAGTATGCACTTTGTTCATTGAAAATTATTTTCGGAAGTCATTTTTGTATCACTCCAACGTGTTTCATATATGTTTTGTTGGCACTCTTCCATCCTATTATGCCATATGATAGTTGGGACCGTACAAGAGAGTAATACAACATTTTTATTTGAGGTAGTGACAAGAATTGTTTGAGAAACTAGAATTAAGGTATTAACATTCGTAGATTATTTACTAAATATTTCACATGCAGATCCCATCTGAGGTGTTTATCTATCATGATGCCGAGATATTTTATGCTTCCTGCCTCCTTAATTTCGAAGATGGTTTCTCCAGAAAGATCACGGATATTCAAAGTGTGGTAATCAGGTAAGTGTGTTTGGTAATAAGTGAAGGGTATATACTTCTGTTTTTCAGACTTCACTGAAAATCATCTTCAATTATATCTTTCAACTGTCGCCAAGCATCTGCATTATGGATGATCACTGTGTCATCTGCGAAGCTTAGTATTTTCCCTCCTCTCTTTACGTTGAGTAAATGCCTTGAGGTACACCGTGTGTTCATAGTTCACCTTTGATGTTACAATTTCAACGTATTGTTGTCGATTCCTTATATAGTCTTCCATTAAACTCAGAGAGTTTTCTCGGAAACCGATGTTTTCTTGTTTCAACAACAGTCTTGAATGGTCAACAGTGTCGAATGCCTTTCCCAAATCAACAAAGATAGCTAAGGATTTTTTGCTGGGGTCTAGATTTTCGTAGATTATATTCGTGACTTGAACTATAGCATCTTCTGTATTCTTACCTGATTGAAAACCGAATTGCCTTCCTGGGATGATTTTATGTTCGATCAGAAAGATGTGTATCAGCATATTAATAATTTTTTCCAGTACTTTTGCTATGCTTGAAATAAGAGAAATTGGTCTATAACTTATGACGTTTGGTTGCCAATTTTAACGTATTGGTGTCGATTCCTGATGTAGTATTTCATTAAATTCAGAGAGTTTCCTCGGGAACCGATATTTTCTGATTTCATCAACAGTTTTGAATGGTCAACAGTGTCGAATGCCTTCCCCAAATCGACAAAGATAGCTAAGTATTTTTGCTGTGGTCTAGATTTTCGATTGAAACCCGAATTGGCTTCCTGAGATGATTTTATGTTTGATCAGAAAGCTGTCCAATCACATTTCAATAAGTTTTTCTAGTAATTTTGCCATGCTTGAAATCAGAGAAATCGGTCTATAACTCATGACCTTCATTTTGTCACCTTTTTTATATAATGGTTTGATTGCACCCAGTTTGAGTATATTAGAAAATTGACCATTTTGAATACCTTATTAGTGAGGTGACTCCGATGACCACAGAGAGAGTGTTATGGTTCATTTTAAGTATCGCCTTATCCTGATTTCAGGCTTCTCACAATTTCTGTCACTTCTATTGGGTTGGTTGGAAAAAAGTACATAGTTTTATACAGCCTTACATAACTTTCAATAGTTTGAGGGAAAGTAATTTACCCTGATTTTCCTTCACATAGTGTAAGATATTCGCCATTTCATATTTTTTGTTTGTTAATGCCATTATCTGTTTCCACCTCTTTTATAATAGTTCAGTTTTTTTCCATTGCAAATTATTTTTCAAACTCATTTCAAATATTACATAGTTGGTTTTGGTGAATGAATATTTGACGATTTCTACATCCTGTTGAAAAAGATGTATAACCTTTGAGAGCACACTGAAAGAAAGAATTGATTATTTTGAACCAACATTATACAGTGCTTTTCTTTTATTTTTTGAGCGGGTCAACTAAAAAACTTGAAACTTGGGATAATGAAATTGATGCATGAGTACTATATTTTGCAGTTAAATTGACAGATGAAATTCTGAAGATCGTGACTGGGCGCCATCTGGGAAAAAAATAAATTGAAAGGGGGGTCTTGTGACACGTCCTTTTGAAGCTCCTGACGAATACTTCACACCCTAGAATATAAAGTCAATATCTTCACGTACTACAAAATGGTGCAACATTTGATAATTACCTGCATACAAACACATTAACATCGATACACCTAGAAATATTTGTTTTTCTCTGCCATATGGCAATCCCAACAACCCGATAAGGTTTGATAGGTTATTTTTTGTTTAAACAAAAAATGACAAGAAATGTCAGTACGACAACGAACATCATTGTTCAGTTAAAATATTCTCATTTAGTTTTCGATTTTACTAGTAAATAGGTACCATCTAAGATGGTCAATTCTCGTCCATTGGAGGAAAAAATCAAAGCGATCTTCATTTACGGTGAGACGCGTAACTTTCTCGAAACCGAAAGAATTTTTAATGATCGTTTCCCGAATCGTCCTATATGTAGAACATATTTGAGGGAACTTGTAACCAAATTTACAGCTACCGGTAGTATACAGAACAAAAAGCCCCCAGGCCATCCGTCCATTCCGGAAGAACAGCAAGTTCTAATAATTGGTGAGATGATAGTAAATCCTCAACAGTCTACTTCCTCCGTCGCGAATGTTTGTGAGGTGTGTCCTTCTACTGTGTGGGGTCTTTTGAAGAGGATTAAGTATCATCCATACAAAATCAAAATGGTACACCAGTTAACTGAAGATGACCCTGATCGAAGAACAGAATTCTGCAAAATTATGACGGCAACCATTGCAACGCATCCTACCTATCTCCACAATATTTGTTACAGTGACGAATCTACATTTCATCTCAACCCTCACATTTTCCGGGAAACTCATGGTCAATATCCAGGAAAAATTTACGTCTGGGTGGGAATATTGGGAAACCATATTGTAGGACCTCTATTCATTGAACAAAATTTAACAGGGGAACTGTATTTGAATATGCTGGAAAATACTGTTGACCCTCTAATCACCGAAATCGTCGAAGCAAATCCTGATGAATTTCGATATGGATATTGTATTCCAACAAGATGGAGCACCACCACATTACTACGGACAAGAATGAAACTATTTGGATAATACTTTCCCCGGTCGTTGGATTGGCCGTCGAGGTCCTACGGAATGGCCAGCCCGCTCGCCAGATTTGACACCTGTAGACTTTTTTTATGGGGCTATTTGGAGCAAAAGGTGTACGAAACTGAACCTGCTTCACTATTGGATATACGGCAGAGAATCATAAATATTTGTAGAAATTTCGACGTTACTTGTTCGAAAATGTTCGGCGTGAAATATCGGATAGGATGTTCTTATGTCAAACAGTTCGAAGCAACTATTCCGAGCATCTTCTGAACTGAACTCAGCTTCTTTCCTCAAATTATGAAGTTAAACGTCGATGTATTCAGGCAATTATTAAATTTCCGCCATTTTGTAGTAGGTGAAGATAATTACATTATATTCTAGGGTTGTGGAGTATTCGTCAGGAGCTTCAAAAGGATGTGTCACAAGAATCCTTTTCGATTTTTTTTTTCCCAGATGGTGCCCAGTCGCCATCTTGAATGTTTCATCTGTCAATTCTACTCCAAAATATAGTATTCATGCTCAATTTCATTATCCCAAGTTTCAATTTTTTGAGTTGACCCGTTCGAAAAATAAAAGGGGGGGACATTAAAGAAAAGCACTGTATAATTGAGTTTCTCGTTTCTTGGGAGTTTGGTTCGAAATTATAATATTTTTTCAAGTCATGATTTATTACACATCCAACGTTTCGACTATGATCACAATCATGTTCGTAAATTTTTTGGGCCTACAAAATTTTTTGTCAGTGGGACGCAAGGTTACATACATTGCTTTAATCAATGGTGATGATTATAGTGTTTTCAATTAAAATTATCAATAATGGTGTTGGATCATCATTTTGAGAAACGACATGTTCGTTATCAAACTATTTTACCACCCTTCTTTCAAATATGTCAAAAATTCTAGAAAAAATTATGAAATCCAGAATATCAGGATTGATAAAATATCAACAACAATAAATTCAGATTCATGGAGGGAAAGACCATCGTGGGATGCTATAGCAGATTCTATTCAAAAATCTAACAAATTCTCCGTCGAGATAACCGGCAATATGTCTGTTTATCTTGCCTAAGTGTTTGACTCCCGAAAGCATTGGATTTCTAGGAACCCCCTATTGTTTGATGGAAAATTATTTGAGTAACCAAAAACAGTTCGTTATTATATATAATAAAACTTGGAGTTTCCCAAGGAACAGTGTTTGATCCTATTTCATTTATATTCTATATGATTTGACGATTCAGCTCACTCATTTTTCCTCCCTATTTTTCGGAAAACTTGGAGCGGATAACATCTGCATTTCTCATCATCATAGCATATTCCATGATTAAATTAGTCACATTAAACTTTTTCATGCTGTTTAGTAGCTACGGAACAAAAAGTTATAGTATTTCTTGCCATTATAATTATAAACTATTATGTCACTGTTCAATTACGAAATAAATACAGGGTGTCAGTGAATAAGTGCTTTATAACTTTTCCGCAAATGCTCCGTTTTCCGAGATACGGGGTGTTGCGGTTTTTTTTTTTTTGAACTGACTATTCATTCATTGCTTTGAAACCGGTCGAGATATGCAAATGAAATTCGGTGAGTTTAGAGGTAGAATTTTATGTTCATCATTGGCACGCATACGGGTAATGATGTCAATTTTTTCAAAGGAAAAAATGGAACGCCATTGAGATATTCGAAATTAAAAATCATTTTTGAATTTCTCGTCCAATTTGTGACAAAAAATCTCTCTTCCTTTTTTCATCGTATAGTACGCTGTTTTTATGAAAAAAAAATTAAACATCTTAACGCGTATTTGTCATTACTTTATACCTTATCTAGTAGCGATGCTAGTAGGCTACTGTCAACATTCTGTTAAATACGAATATTTCAACAAAATATCAAATTAGCGTTTTTTCATTTTTGAGCTTTTAGTTTGGTAGGTATAATATTAATGATAATAAGTAATTAAATTTTCCTTCATTGAAAAGAATGAGAAATTATACAAATGCGGGATTGTCAGACATGCATTTTGTCTATGTTCGAAGTAATGGAAATGGTCGGCAAGCTCGACGATGGTATGCTGAGAATTCTGTATTTGGAATTCTTAAAGAACAGCAATTGTATCCGTTTCATAATCAACGTGTGCAAGCTCTACTACCTAGAGACTTTTTTCCGCGCCTGGTTTTTCGCCATTGGATTCTTCATCAAATCGCTCAAATTCCTGATTTTTTTAATGGCGTTCTGTTTACTGACGAGGCTGATTTTGGACGACAGTTCATACGAAATTTCCATAACAATCACCTCTGGGCTGGGGAATATCCACATGGAGTCTTTGAAGCTCATTTTCAGCATCAGTTTCCAGTAAATGTATGGCTTGGGGTAATTGATGATCATTCAATCGGTCCATATCTCCTTCCACAACGACTAACAGGCGACTATTACCTCAATTTCCCACAGGAAGAATTACCTGTTCTTCTTGAAGAAATTCCTCTACAGCTGAGACAACACTTCTGGTTCATGCATGATGGTGCACCAGTCCATTCCAGCATTATTGTACGTAATCACTTAGATACAGTATAGTATATCCAAAACGTTGGATAGGTAGGGGAGGTATGGAACTTTGGCCTGCTCGATCTCCAGATTTGAATCCTCTAGATTTTTGCATTTGTGTTTTCTCAAGTCATTAAATCATTTCGCTCACGTCGAAAATGTTGAAGACTTGAGGAATCGAATTATAGCCGGTTGTGAGACAATAAGAAATACACCAGGAATATTTTCGCGAATACGACAATCAATTAGGCGAAGAGTTGAATCTTGTATCACGTCTGAGGGAGGTCATTTCGAACATTTGTTGTAGCTTTGCGCCTATTTATTTATGAGTGTTATTTTCTGTTATTGTTCTGGTTTAACGTTATTGTATCAGATAGTTCTTGATAATGTATTAAAGAAATAAAAAATACGCGTCAAGATGTTTTATTCTTGTGCATGAAAACTGCGCCACATACAAAAAAAGGCAAGAGAGATTTTTTGTCACAAATTGAACGAGGAATCCAAATATGATTTGAAATATCTCAGTGGCGTGCCATTTTTTCTTTAAAAAATTGAGATCATTACCCGTATGCGCGCCAATGATGAACATAAAATTCTCAATTGCATGTCAAAAAATGCGCAATGAATATTTTAGAACTCATGATTTCATTTGCATATCTCAACCGGTTTCAGAGCAATAAATAAATAGTCAGTTTTTAAGAAAAACTTTAACACCCCGTATCTCGGAAAACGAAGCATTTGCGGACAAAAGTTATAAAGCAAACTGTCATTATGTTTTCATGCAGAATCACCCCCTGAAGTTTGTCGCACTTATTCACTAACACCCTGTATATGATTATTAGGGATTCCTAGGATGAATAAACATAATACCAAAAAAATAGTGATGTATAATCATTCAATATTATTGTTTTGCTACCACGAGACCATGATGAATATTCGTTAAATGATATTCATATACATGTTCTGTGCCCACATACCTTCTAAGCCTTCGTTAGTTCTTGATCTTTTGCCAAATTTAGGATCGAATTATTTAGTATACCTTTTGATAAGTGAGTGATTGAGCAATAAAAACAACACACAAAGTATATGAAATTTTCCGTCATGAATGAATGAAAGGTTATTGGAAAACGCAAAGCAAAATTCGTGCCATGCTGTTGGATATAAAGTTTCGATTGTCAAGCTTTATGAACCGCATAATTCATTAGCCTCGATTGCTACACTCACTATGCCATATACTTCTGAGTGATTTGACTTATAACATAAGGATCTATTATGTAGATGAGTGGATAGTTGCATTCGTTTGTTGACCAACCATTCTGTCTAAAATTTGAAGTAAATAATCTAAATGGAGTAAATGATGGGACATTGAAGCACAATGCTAGCCACATTTCCATATCCGATGCGTATTTCGATACCTATTTCAGTCCAATGCCGCTTATGGTCATTAATGAATCAAAAACAGAACCATGATTTATTAAATAATTCTATGAATCCACATGCGGAAAACAAAAAGAACCATCATGAGTACATGACACTTCAATCTACCGGAGCCGGTTATACGAATGCAGTTTTTCATGATTAATTGCATTACATGAAACTGATATCCTCAAATATCTGGCAATGAATGAAATCCCGCATTCGAATAACCTGGCGCCATAGAGCTACTCGTTGTTTTTAGTTCGATCCGTTAGCATTACGGTCGTTTGACACGCAATTTCATTTCAAAGACTCTTTTTTGACGACGTTTTCCATTGTCCACACCATGCCTGCATTGCAATCATCGTCTAGCCTTCATCTTTATGAAAAATAATCATTATAATTCAGGTAATCACCAGTGACACGGAGTTGAATATCGCATATTGTCCTGAGGGGTGTAATTTATGAACGATATGCCAGGAGAAAGATAGTTTTCCTCAGCTACTGATCTAATGTAATTTACAACGTGGAGCAGGAAATTCCACAATCTAGATTTCGGTGTGTGAAATCTTGCGCTAGGTTTCTGGAATACTGAGTGAAATAATGAAAATTTTTGGACTCAATTACCCATTCTCGATATTTTGGAGTCATATACAAAATATTCAAAGTAGTCATGAATTCCGAGTTATATAAACCAAACGATTCATATCGTGATATGATGAGACTCTCAAGAAAGAATCGCACATGCTAATCAAAATGAATGCAATTACCTGAAACTTCACAAACAAACACGTTGTTAGGATCAATCCCTGTTGGTTCATATTAGTTGTGGTATACAGGGTGATTCAAAAGTATTTCGACAAACTTCAGGATGTGATTCCTCACAATATTCTAATATGAATTGTCCAAATAAATATATGCCCGGAAACGCTTCGTTTCCAAGATACAGGATTTTAAAGTTTCATTTTCATTTTCGTTTTTTTTTAATAACTTTCGAAATACTGACCTCAATCAAATGAAAATTGGTATTGAGAAATTTTTTGAGGTATCAAATTCGTACCTGATGTCATTATTGCTCTAACTCGTAGGGTGCGCCACCTACACGTCTTTTTCTTTTTTGAAAATCCATAACTTTTTTTAGCGTATTTCAAGCACATTCTCCAGTAGAAAAATCATTTTCTCCAGCATATCCACGTAAAAAACTACCTCTGTTACAAGTCGCTATAAGCAACCGTTTTCTAGATATTTGGACTTGAAAATTTCAAGCCGATTATTTGATAATCGATGCGTGTTGAAGTTATTACCATTATTTTACATTTTTCACAAGAATGCTTAGGAGATGAATTTGACGTTCAAGTAAGTAGTTTTGGTTTTTTGTAGGGGACACCACCTATTCTATTTATTTTTACTCGTTTGAAATAGTTATTTTTGTATCAAGGAAGCAAAATCTGTATTTGTTTTGATAAAATTTGCAAGAAATATCAACATTTTATTTCAAGACATTTTGAATATGTAGAATAAAGTAAAATAAAGGAAACTAAATTGTATTCAAATGAATTGTTCAAAGTGTCCACCTTCAGCGAAGATACATGCATTCAGTCTTCTGGTCATTGAATCTCGTACCCGCTCAAAAATTGTTGGTGTGTTTCTTTTTGTTTCACAGGCGTCTACTATTCGCATTGATTTGGATAGATAGTGTTGAGGGATTCCCTGGCTACAACGCTAAAATGGGCCGGAGCCCCATCATGCATAAACCACATGCGGATACGAATTTCCAATGGTACATTCTGAAGTAGTCCCGGCAATTCATTTTCTAAAAAGTCTCTATAAGTTCAGTTGGAACGGAATAAAAAAGTATCTATCAAGTAATTATCAATTATTGCCGCCCATACATTTACAGAAAATGGATACTGATAATATCTTTCACTAACTGCTTGCGGATTTTCCAGAGCCCAAACATGGTTGTTATGAAACTTTGTGATAGCATTCCGGAAGAAGTTTGCCTTGTCCGTGAAGAGTACATATCTTTAAAATTGAGGATTTCCAGCCAATTTTTTCAAAAACCACTGACAGTTAGTAATGAGCTGGAGAAAGTCTCGTGTCGAAAGAGCTTGTATCCTTTGAATATGGCGTGGATAAAATTGTTGATCGTGGATAATTCTCCAAACTCGAGAATGAGTAGTATCGAGAGCTTCAGCAATTATTCATGTACTTGTTTCTGGATTCTCCCCGAGAGCGTTCAAAATAGCTCCTTTCAATTCTGGGGTTCGGACTGCTCGTGGTCTTCCAATAATATCAGCTGCCCTCTTAAAGCTACCTGTTTCTTCCAAACGACGGTGGAAACTGGTAAATGTTGGAGCTGAAGGCAGTACTCGATTAGGAAATCGCTCCTGGTAAATACGTCTTGCTCCGCGCGCATTGCCATCCGCAAGGCCATAAACGAAATGCATATCGGCTAAATGAGCATTATTGTTTAAATAATTCATTTTTCCACAATAAGTGTTTCAAAACTTACAGAAACTCCAACAAAACAACAAAACGTTCAACTGTCATATAATATGTGATTACCAAAACTAGTTACCCAAACGCCAAATTCATTTCCTAATCATTCTTGTGAAAAATGCAATATAATGGCAATAACTCCAACACGCATCGATTATCACATAATCGACTTGAAATTTTCAAGTCCAAATATCTAGAAGAGGTTGCTCACAGCGACTTGTAATGGAAAACTAATGGATCTTCAAAAAAGAACCCCCTACGAGTAAGAGCAATAATAACATCAGGTTCGAATGTGACACCTCAAAAAAAAAACAATACCAATTTTCGTTCAATTAAGGTCAGTATTTCGAAAGTTATTGAAAAAAAACGGAAATAAAAATAAAACTTAACCACCCTGTATCTTGGAAAAGAAGCCTTTTCGGGCATATATTTATTGGGATAACTCATATTAGAATATTGTGAGGAATCACCTCCCGGAGTTTGTCAAAGTACTTTTGAATCACCCTGTATTTTGTAAAAGCTTTTGAAGTAGCCAAACTTCGTCATTCAGACACATTCCTGTACCTCTTCAACCGAGAAACGCTTTTATCATTCTCAGTCTAACGAAAACGAATAAGTAATAAAGAAATAACCCACTATTTGTGATTCTGACAAGTAGAGATGTGCTGGGTCGGTCACGACCCTAAGTACGTGCTCGAAATCGGTCGACTCGTACGGAATAAAAAAAAAATTGTGAGAGATCCAACCTCCAATGTCAGAGAGGATCGGTATTTGGTCAATTGTTTTTTATGAGTGAACATGCGAGTTGCAGAAAAGGAATTCTTGTTTTACGGTTATGGACAGACGTTTGAGCAAACAATCAAAACGAAGTCCATGTAGCACAACAACAATCAAGAAGTGGAGCTATTGGAACTCTAGATCATCAAGACCTGACAGTTAATTTGAGAAGGAACACAACAATTAAAACAAGAAGGAAGAGAGCTACCTTTTTATCACCGATGAGTTGAGAGATGTCAAATCTGTACATACTAATTTGGATCCAACAATGAAAGAAATAAGGGCTGTGATCTTATCGCCAGAATGTTTTTACGCGTTCGCGAGGCACTGGTGGGTCAATCTCGTTTTCACTAATGATCGTCAGTGCCCATGCGTGGATCACTGTTCATACTATTTTATGTTTTTTTCTGAAACTCCACGGAAATTTTGAAGGTGGAGAAACTCCTCTATGGACACATTGCGGTAGTGTGGAAGTCCCTGAGTTAAATTTACCCACTGAAACACTTGAGCTTTTTGGCCCATTGTATCTTACCTGATAAGAATACAGGTTCGGGAGATCTCAGTTGATCCGCTACAAAATAGCTCTCAACTCGTCCCTCATATACCTTTTGTTTTACCATGTCGTATAATAATAATATAATAATAGTAGTATATTCATTTTATCATTATACAACAACAATACACCAATATTACCAATAGTATACGTATACAGGGCTTTACACGATGAGCGTTAATTGGACGTTTCTGGAATAAATTGATATGATCTACACGCCGCTTCTACTATAAAGTAGCAGGTACTTTGATTTTTCAAATGAAACACCCTGTATGTAATATCATATTATGATTTTTTATCACTTTGTCAACAACAACTTATCTGTTACCGTTTAGAAGATATAAATTGATTTCGATTTCTTTTTTACCAAACATGTACTTTTATAAACGCTGATAATCTTGAACTCTCTGGTACTAAGATGATCAAATTCGGAATGAAGTGGAGTGATACCATGATGATCTTCACTTCGAGTCATATTTTCATTTTCCTCATACAGGGTCTTCAAAAAATGCAGATACCTTGTTCACATGAAAAAATTAGTGGAAGTATATTTTTTCAAATAGAACACCCTGTATATTTCCACATTTTCGAGCTCTACATCCAATTCTAGATTGACTTTTTTCAGATAATCCTATTTAGATTTCGAACCGTTTTCGAGATAAACTGTTTTAATCAGAAACTGTCGTGGTTTCCTTCTATTCATCACTTATTTTCGAAATTCAACAGATTCCGTTCGATGTTCCTTCATAAGTCACAGATAACACAATGAATAAATTATTATTATAAAACTTTTTACCAAAAAATTAAACCGACGAAAAATTCAACTGAAAAGCAAAAAATAAAATAAACTTTTTCAGTCTAAATGATAATTGAGCTCCTAAACTAATGTGAGTAACTGATTTTGAGTCGGCGCCAAACAAACAATTATCGAAGATCATTATCTATGAAAGAATCAAAACGCAGCCGTGCATCTCGCTGCCATCATTTTTACGCTTCACCTAATTCAATTGCTAGTTTGTTTGGCGCCGACTCAAAATCAGTTACTTTCATTAGTTTAGAGCTTCAATTATCATTCAGACTTAAAAGATTTATTTTATTTTTGCTTTTCAGTGATTTTTTTCGTCGGTTTTTTTTTGTTAAAAGTTTTATTTTTTACTTTTCAGTTCCGTATTTCGTCGGTTTAATT